>CM035426.1:26425756-26693256 GCA_020310875.1 Ceratopteris richardii | reverse complement strand
ATTTTCTCCACGCCTTGCCGCATACTCTTCATTGTCACCTTCTCGAGGAGCTCTCTATAGCCACGCTGGCTCTGATACCATGTCACAAGGAAGGAGATATGGAAGAGAGCTCTCACACACACACTCTCACTCTTAAGGAGAAGCACACACATAGATTGAGGCAAGGAAGAATGATCTTCTTCTTCTTCTTCTATTACATAAAAAGGAATGTACAAGAATGACCTAAAAACAAGAATACAAGTGCAATATATAAAGATCAATTCATAAGGAAAAACCTAATGTCTACAAATGAGTGTGCTGACAAGGAACAAATGTGTCATCGATCTCGATAGATAAATCTAATAAAGCTCAATGAAGTATCCCTGACATATACCGGCGTGACCACTATACATGTCAGAGAAACAAAAAACTAGTATGTTTCATCCTAGATCATCACATGTTGAGCTTGATATCTCAACACTTCATTGATGCTGCTCTTCAAGTATTTGAGCACTCTCTTGGCTACTTCCATATGTGGCTTCCTTGGCTTGTGCATGAATTGATAGAGTATGCTAACACTATAGCATATGTGCACCCTTGTGAGAGTTGCATAGTTCAAGCTTCCTACCAAGCTTTGATAACCTGTGATATCATCAATGAGTTTTCCCTCATAAGCACTTAGCTTATGATTTATCTCCATGGGTGTACCTGCACACTTGGTATTTTCCATCTTGAATTTAGAAAGCATTTCATGTACATACTTCCTTTGAGTGATGTAGATAGCAGAATCTATATAAACAAGTTCAAGTCTAAGGAAATATGTGAGAGGGCCAAGATTAGTCATCTTGAATTCATCATTCATTTCCACCTTTACCTAATTCATTCAATTGATGTGATTTCCTATAATTATGATGTCATCAACATACACACATAGGTATATAACCTCTGAGCCATTCCTTTTGATGAATAGTGATGTATCTGCTTTGCTAGCCTGGAAACCTTGGTCCTACAAGTAGGTTACTAACCTGTGATTCCAAGCTCATAGAGCTTTCTTCTAACCATATAAGGTCTTTCTCAATTTGTGCACATAATCGGGATGATATGCATCTTCATAACTAGGTGGTTGTGCCATATAGAATTCCTATGAAATCCATCCATTGAGAAATGCATTTTTTACATCTAATTGATAGAGCTTCCAATTTCTAGATGCAACAATGCTAACAAGTACTCTAATGGTAGGCATTTTGGCTATAGGTGAGAAGGTCACTTCATAGTCTATTCCATGGGTTCGAGCAAACCCCTTGGCTACTAACCTTGTCTTATGTCTATTGATACTACCATTTGGATTTCTTTTAAATTTATAAATCCATCTTGATCCAATTACTTTCATTGATGATTTTCCAAGAACAAGTTTCCATGTGTCATTGTCCATGACAACTTCCATTTCTTCATCCATTTGTTCTATCCACTGCTCCTTGCTTTGAGCTTCTTCATAAGATGAGGGTTCTTCATGATTGAGATCCTTAGGCATATAGATTGAATGCTTTGTGACCAAAGATGTATCAAACTAATATCTTTCTAGCTTCTTCTTTTTCCTCATTGATCTTTTGATTGGTTGAAGAGAGATTTATAAACCTTGATTTAGGTCATGATGCTTCTTCTTCCATAGCTTTTCCAACTTTGTAATTTCATCTTTAGAATCACTATCTTCATTATGCTTTGGCTTATTTTTTGGAAGAGATGGGAAGCCTTCTTCCAAGTCATCGGGTAGCTTCACTTTCTTGTCATCATCAAACCAAGATTTATTTTCATCAAAGACTACATCCCTACTAACTAAGAAGCCTTTACTAGTGGGATTGTATAATTTGTAACCCTTTTGATTCTGATCATATACAATAATAACACACTTCTCTGCCTTGGGATCCAATTTCTCTCTTACTTGAGAAGGAATATGAGCATAGGCTAAACATCCAAAGATTTTCCAATGCTCTAGGCTTGGTCTTGTTCCATTCCACGCTTCATATCGATTCATACCATGGAAAGATTTAGATGGAAGTCTGTTTGCAAGGTATGTGGTTGTTGATACAGCCTCTGCCCAAAGACAATTAGGTAGGTTCTTTTTGTTTAGCGTAGATCTAGCTACTTCAAGTATGGTCGTGTTCCTCCTTTTAGCTACCCCATTGGGTCTAGGTTTGTATGTTGTTGTCACTTCTCTTTTGATGCCTCTTGCTTGAAGGAAAACATCAAATTCATTTGAGAAGTATTCTCCACCACCATCTAATTTGAGTCTCTTGAGACATTTACCTGTTTGGTTCTCTACAAGTGCAAGATAAGTTTTGAAACAATTGAAAAATTCATCTTTATGTTTCATACAGTACAAGATTTTCCACCTACTGCAATCATCAATAAAAGATACATAATATTTTGGACTTGAAATGGAAGGTTCTTTGCTTGGACCCCACACATCTGTGTGTACAAGATCCAATAGCTCTTGATGAATATAGCCTTTCCTATTGAAGGGTTGTATATGTGCCTTGCCAAATTGACAAGCTCCACACTTGTAGATCATATGTTGCTTTGTGATGTTGGTCAATCCAAGTACACTTTGATCCCTGCATATTTGTTTCAAAGTTCTTTCACCAATGTGAGCAAGCCTTTTATGCCATACCTCTAATTGAGACAATGTTTGAGGTCCATAGCTAAACAATGCTATGTTCTTGGTGTCTTCCACTTCAAAAGTGAAGTGCCTTCTTGTCTTATCTCCTTTAGCTATCCTTCTGAATCCTTGCTTGGGGTCTTCCACATATGCTCCATGCCTTGTAAATCTAACTTGCAATCCTTTCTCCACACGTTCTCCAACACTTAACAAATTCTTGGTTATTGTAGGTACATACAATACCTTGCTTAGAAGATTCATATTGCCATTTGATGTCTTGACACGACCTATCTTTTCCACTGAATGCCTTGTATCATCACCTGTTTGCACTTCATGTTTGTTCCTAAGATCTTCCAAGTCAGAGAGCAATGTGAAATTTCTTGATACATGATTGGAGCATCCTCAGTCAATATAAAAGACATGATCATCATCCTTACCCTGCGTCAGTGATAGGTTAATGAGAAGAAGTGAGTCTTCTTGACTATGATCATTAGTATAATTGTTGTAGTCCTTCCTTCTTGTGTATAAACTTTCTTTACCTGTGAAGTTGGCTTGGAGAGAGCTATCTTCATTTTCATTCTTCTTCGACTTCGACTTATCCTTAGCTTTAGATTTATCAAAGTATAAGTCAGAAGATTGATTACCTCTTGAGGATTCACCATTCTTGTTTAGCTTTGGTTCATGTGTGAAGAGTTGGCCCACCAAAGTATTGAGGTCAGGCACCTGCATGTCCATGTATAGATCCATAATAGTTGTAAAGGATTCCCACTTGTCATCAACTTTAATGCCATTAATGATTTGCCTTATGATTAGCTCTTCTTCTATCACCTCTCCCATGCTTCCTAATTGATTAGATATCTCCTTCATCTTGGTGACATAATCAGTCACACTTTGCTTGGAGCCTTTCTTCAAGGTAATAAACTCCATCCATAGCTGATTATTCCTGGATCTAGTATTTGAAGAGAAGAAGGTAGCAAGTGCATTCCAAGTCTCTCTTGAGGTCTTACATCTGTTTACATGAGGTAAGAGAAAATCACAGATTGATTTTAGAATATAAGACCTGGCTAATGCATCCTTTGAACACCAAATTGTAAGTCTCTCTTGCTCTTCATGTGATGTTTGCCCTTTGCTTCTCATTGTTGGCATGACTTCATCTTCAGATATGTATCCAAAGAGATTTCTTCTTTGAAGGTAGGCCTCTATCCTCAGAGACCAAGCTGGGTAGTTGTTCCTATCCAATTTGTCAATGGTAGAGGGAAAACCATCTCCCATGTTGATTCAACTATGCTCTGATACCACTTTGAGAAGAGATGGTGGACACACTCCAAGGATGAGTCTGGTGTTGCAAAAACCTTCTCTACACCTACCAAAGTAACATCAAAGATGCTAGATAGACACCTTGGGATTGCTAATGATGCATTATTACCTTGTTAGTACTTTGGAAGATCAATCTCAAATTGATTCATCAAAATAGATGACTTGATGCAAAAAAGATGATAAAAAACTTGCTATTTTGGGATGGAAAGCGCTTTGGAATTTCACTCAGAGCTCCTAGCCTACTAAGAATTGATCAGAGATACTTTGCACACTTTCAATTACATATATAATGAACCTAAATCAAGAAAGTTTATGAATTTTAATGGAATATAATAAGAGAAATCAATTTAGGAACATTTGGGTGTCATCTCGATTTTTTAGGAATACTTTGCATGCATACATAGGTCACTTCAAATAGATGTATCTCATAGAATAATGAATCAACTATGATGCAAATTAAGATGAAGCAAATAGACCTATCAATTTACCTATGCCAACTTAAATCTCATCAAAAGAATAAGTATACACAGAGATGTCAATGATCAAAGATGACTGAAATTGTGAAAAATGACCTGTAGTAGTATATGAAGAGAACTCCAAGATGTGGTTGAAATATCAATCTATATTGAAAATATGGTACATGGATTGATTGGACATGAGCCTTGGGAAGGATAAGAACAATATGTGCTTCACTAATAAATTGATACTTGCTTAGAACTTCCTCAAAATATAGCTAAGAACTCTACTCTATCCATGACTCTTCTCATGTGCATATACAGAGAAATTTGAATTCAAACTTTGGGGGGATTCCACTTAAAGGTTCCTTCAACTTATGGAAATCTCATCTAAGTGATTTCTCCAATAGTCCATCTCTTGATGTGCTTGTCATTTGATTTCCTTTAGAATCTAGATATGTCATTGTGACCTATGAGCTTCCATCAATGGATTTAGAAGCCATATATGTAGAATTCTAGATTTATTCCATGGCGATTTTGGATGATAGCTATTCTTTTGTGTTTTTTATTGTTGATTAATCTCTTCATTCTTCTCACCTTCATGGTGTGGGAATTGATCCTTTTGAATCGATTGTAATCGCGTATCTCGATCATTGTTGTATCCTCATAGTCAACATATGTGTAGGATTTTCAATGTGCTTGCTAATGTGGTCAAATGAAATGTCTTCACTCACTCTCTCAGTTCCACTTCCTAATTAAGAATTTGCTAAAAGATCATGTGACACTCCTAATTCATGAAGAAATTTGAAATATCTTCTCTACTCTCCTCTAGACTCGCTACCCTAGATATCGTGCTAGTAGTTTTGGTTTTTCTGGCCTCTAGAAGACTGAAAGCTTCCTTGTGTCCTACTTTTTTTGATATGTATCCCTATGCAAGATGTATGCTGACTTCATTTTCAAGAATCCAGTCTTGACCTAGTATCAGTTCTTCGAGAAGGTCTTCGTTCTTGCATACCAAGAATCATTGATTCATGGTAGCATTTCCCAGATGTAGGGACATTGATACTTATCCTATACACTTGACGACTTGCCCTCTGATTCCTATCATATGTGCTTTAGTAGGATTAATGGTTGTTTTGATGTCCTTGGTTAATGAGACTCGCATGCAACTTAATGTTGCACCTGTGTCAATCAATGAATCTATGAATTGATATTCATTTACTCCCATTCCTAGATTCAAATATGGTTTGTTGACACAATTATTTATATTTTCCTCATTACCTATTTGATAATTTGCCATGGGTATAGGTCCTCCTTGCATATATCATTCATCTCTTTCTCTTATCCATTCTCTTGTTTTTCTAATTTGCTCTAGTGCTTCCAATCCAGCTTCTTCTCTCATCCTTTCCTCTTCCCTTTTCGATTTCGCACTCCTAAGAGTCTTGCCAACATTCATTTCCTTAATAATTCCATATACCTTTTGACTCTACAACCACGTACGTAGTTGGGAAGTACATCTCCATCTAATGTGGCTAAGTTTACTAATCTGCTAGTTGATATTTTATTTATCAAGAGTGGACCATAGCCAGGTTGTTGTAGATTTTTTGTATGTTGTTTCAATGTGTATACCAATACTATATCACCTTCCTTTAAATACTTATCTTTAATGTGTGCATCATAATATTCTTTTTGTCATCTTTTTGCCATATGAATTCCTACCACTGCTTGTAGTCTGGTCTCATGCAATTTTTCAATTTGATCTATTTGTTGAGATAGTTCGTGGATCCCATTACACCTGCAAATATAGATACTACAAATACAAGTACTGAAGCTGATGCAGATGGCATCGACGATGGTGATATTCTACAGATTCTTGTTCGTGCTATAGTTCCTGTTGCACCTACTATAGAGAAAATCAGCTGGGATGGAAAAGATGATTACACACATGCATTGATATCTTTGTTTCTCAAACGTGCCATTAGTCCTCACATTCACTCTTGCAGAACAGCTACGGATGCTTGGGATACACTTACCACCTTGTACCAGGCTAGGAATGAGGCTCGTATTTCTTACCTCGAAAAATAGTTGGAGAGTGAGCACATGAATGAAGATGATCCCATGGATACTTTTTTGACCAACATTAAGGATTTGAAGAAACTATTGAATTTTGCTAATGAAGTCCTTCCTAACAGTTCACTTGTGTAGACTGTTCTGAATGGTCTTCCCGACTCATATCAGAGTTTTGCTTCTACTCTTCATTTGATGATGATAGGAAATCCAAATGCCTTAACATTTAAAGAGTAGTTTCTGTTCTGTTGCACGAAGATTGATCTAGGCAGAACATGCCTATTATGTGTGTTGTAGATCAAGCTTTCCTAGCTAGTCAGAAGGGCAAAGGAAAATGGAGCTCCTCTACTAGTAAGCAGAAATGTGCTAATTTTGCATAATCAAAGAAGAAAGACAAAGATGAGAAGAAATGAGAAAAACAAAATTTTTTTTGCAAAATATTGTAAAGCAAATGATCATGTCGTTAAGAAATGTCCAAAACTGGTTGCTAAAGAGGCAAAGAAGAAAGAGGTCGAAATGCTTGTTGTAGAGGCCTCTACACTGAAAACATATTCTACTAATCTTGTGCAGGATGAAGAATGGGCATTTACTAATATTTGCAGTTTTGAACCATCTTCTCATGAGTAGTGCATGTCTGTAGTACACTCAGATGTTTGGTACTTTGATAGTGGAGCGACCAAACATATTACCTCGTAGCACAATTTCTTCTCTTCACTCGAGCCTGCCCCTATAGGGAGTACTATTATATGTGCCAACAACTCCTCTTATCCTATTATGGGAGTTGGTAAGATCATTTTGACTACTCCTGATGGTAGTTCTTTTACATTGTCAAATGCTTTATTGTGCCAGGGATTAAGAGGAATCTGCTATCAATTTTAGCTTTAGCCAAGATTGGCTTGGTTATGAAATTTGTTGATGACAGATGTATAGTTCATGATCAGTCAAATGGCAACATGATTGTTGCTTGTGGCATTTTGTCTCATGGACTGTGTAAGCTCATATATTATGAAAAATCTATGCATGATTCAACATGTGCAGTACACGATTGTCAAGCTATGTCAGATGCAAAGCTTTGGCATGCATGATTTGGTCATCTGAATTCTTCTAGTTTGTTATGCCTATAGAAATATGAAATGGTGTCGTGTCCTCTTTGCCAAACTTGAGGCACCTGGTAAACATGTATGTGAAGGCTGTACTTTAGGCAAAATGCAGTGTTCCTACTTTCCAAAAGATGGTTCACTTTGAGTTGCTTAGAAATTGCCGCTTGTTCATAGTGATGTCTATGGTCCTATGCAGACACCCTCTTTTGGAAATTATCTTTACTTTGTGACTTTCATTGATGACTTTTCCAGACATGCATGGGTATATCCATTGAAAGCAATGTTCAAAGTTTTTATGTGCTTCAAACAGTTTCTAGTTCTGGTTGAAAATCTATCAGCATGTAAAATGGGCACCCTCCATTCTAATTGAGGGGGGAATATATGTCTTCTCACTTTAGTGCAAATTTGGCTGAACATGGGATAAAACATCAATGTATAGTGTCGTATACACTTCAACAGAATAGAGTTGCTAAACGAAAGAACATGCCATTCATGGAGATGGCGAGGTGTATGGTCAAGAGTCAAGCTTTACCACATAGTTTCGAGATTGAGGCTATCATGTGTGCAACATATGTACTTAATAGGTGTCCCGCTAAATCAATGTATTCTATCACTCCATATGAGGCCTGGCATGGTCCTAAGCCATGTGTTGCTCACCTGTGTGTTTTTGGTTGCCTGGCATATGCATTAGTGCTTGAACAATATCATAGGAAATTTGATGATAAAGCAGTAAAACGTATTTTTGTTGGGTATTGTTCTGAAAATAAAGGCCATTGCCCATAGACTAAATGCATTTTGGCATTAGGGGAAAAAGTGAACCCTGCATGGGCCTTTTAAGGATCCCTAATTTTCAAGGATTAAAATTAATCTTGTGGTCTATTAAGGGGGCAGAATAAACCACTAGTGGTATTCCTAAATAAAATAATATTTCATACATTTCCCTTTTTGAATGGAGAAGAAAGGGAAACTCTAGCCATCGGATCTTCTTGATCGATGGTAGCAATGATCTTAGCTACACATGGGGACATGGAAATATATGGCAGCATGTGATAGTTCTCTGCAAAAAGCGTGACCGTCTGGCTTACCTCATCCATGATGTAAAAGCAAATTCGTGGCTCTAACTACCTAAAACCAAGAATTTTTGCACTGAGGGAATATCTCCTAACTTTGGGGATCACTTTTAGGTGGAGCCATTTGAATTCAAATTCAAAAATCCCTCCAAGAATAGCTATAAAAAGAGCAAGAAGGAAGAGGCGATTAGCAAGTCTTGTACGTGACCACTTCATGTCATTTTCTAGAGATTTAAGATCTTACTCCATAGCTCTATCATTCTACTCCCATTGTGCAAATATTCATTGCCAATGTGGTTGTAATCATATGTGAATCTATACATTTACCATTATCTACTTCTCTGTTTTGTTCTCTGCTATACTCACTCACAACAGTACCTTCAGAAGAAGAAACCTGAGAGGTTTGGTTATGATGCTTCCTTGGTCACAAAGCACTCAATCTACATTGCAAAAGATTCAACCATTGAAGAGCCTGCCACATTCGAAGAAGCACAAAGCAAGAAAGCTTGGAGAGATGCAATGGATGAAGAAATGGAAGCCTTGAAGGAGAATGACACTTGGGAGCTTGTACCTAACAAGCCATCTATGAAGGTAATTGGATCTCGATGGATATACAAAATCAAGAGGAATGCAGATGGAAGTATAAATAGACACAAAGCAAGTTAGTTGTTAAAGGATTTGCTCAAACCCCTGGTATTGATTATGAGGAGACTTTCTCTCCTATTGCAAAAATGCCTACAATTAGGGTTCTCATTAGTCTTGTTGCATGTAGAAATTGGAATCTCTATCAACTTGATGTAAAGAATGCTTTCTTGAATGGATGGATTTCTGAGGAAGTGTATATGGCACAACCTCTTGGATATGAGGATGCACATCATCCTAACTATGTATACAAACTAAAGAAAGCTTTGTACGGATTGAGGCAAGCTCCAAGAGCTTGGAATTTCATATTGGTGACCTATTTGCAAGAGCAAGGATTCAAAGCTAGCAAGGCAGATACCTCTTTGTTCATAAATATGAATGGATCTGAAGTGATCTATTTATGTGTGTATGTTGATGATATTATTATCATAGGCAATGATCTTGAAGGAATCAAACAGGTAAAGAGTCAAATGAAGGAGGAGGTCAAAATAAGTGACCTGGGACCACTCACTTATTTTCTTGGATTGGAGTTAATCTACACAGGTTCAGGTATATACATCACACAAAGGAAGTATGTGCATGTTAGAAAAAGCATTTTTTGAAGAAGAATTATTTGAAAAATATCAAAGACTTGTAAAAATATTTATACAAATGATGTAAAAATGAGGAAGAGTTTTCCTCATGTAAATTAGAATCATATGTATTTTTTCTAGAATTTTTGGAAGCTCTTTGATAGCATATTTTTAGAATAGAAGGGAAAAGGACCAAAATTCAAGTGTGAAAAGGGACACTTGAAAATGTATAAAAGATAATTTCCTCTATTTTGAGAGGGTTGGTTGTATTATTTTTGCTATCCAAGTAATGTGAAGAGCTCTCCTGCAGAAAATCGTGTTTCTTCCTTTCATGTACTTTCTTTGGATTTGTCGAGTCTTTTCATTGTGTAATCCATAGAATTTGTGAGCTTCAGTTGTGTATTTCTGAGTAATGTGTATGAAGGGAGGTGATTCTTGATGTATTGAGTAAGGAAGTGTAGAAGAACAAAGCTGGAAATGGAAAGTCTTAGTTTTCACAGAATCACAATTGTCTCGTTTGTGTGATACAGGTATCATTTTTGAGATTTGACTTCATAATTGTGTTCTGCTGAGAAAATGGCATACTTTAGGCACCAAGATCATTGAAAATACTGTTGTTTAGCTCTAGATAATCAAAACCCTAGATATTTCTCTTCATCTTCATAATTTCTTAGAAAAACAGTCATTTAACTCTTGTTCTTGGAATCCATTAATTAGAAGGGGTTGTGGTCTTTGTATACTTCCCAGATTGACAATTTAAAGATGTGTAGTTGATCCTTTATGCTAAAATGATTGGAGAGGACAACTCCAAAGGGTAACAACACATTACATAGATTACACAGATTGCTGGATGAACCTTTATTTTTCATAGACTTTGAGAGAGTATCCCAGGTTATGAACAGTCTGTTGGAAGTTGGAAAGGGCAATGATGCATATTTCAGGTGTTCAGTCAAGGACAAGGAAAACAAAGAAGTGAATATTACTATAAAGACAGAGCATGTCAAGGCAGCCCTCCAGTTCTATTCAATGGGAACCAAGTTGGATAACAACTTTGTCAAAAAGAATAAAGCCACCTATGCAGGATATTCCAAATTTGCTAATTTCAAAGGAAAAAAGAATGAAGAATATGCTATCAAAATGTTCCTTCAATACTTCTGTTTTCCAAAACTACCTAGATACACCATGCCACACAAACCAGTGACATTGATCATGTTTAATAATAAGGATAGGACGAAACCATTTGGAGTGATGGATGTAACTCCCTATATCCATGATCAATTGAAGGAAGCAGCCAAACATTGGGAGCAAAGGAAGTTCATGAATGGAGCACAATTCTTAACAAGGATAATATATCATATCATAGGAATGGAGGATCAATTGAAGTTGGCTCCAGAAGCTCAATACTCTAGAAGTTTGATGTCAGGAATCAAAAGTACTTCTAAGATGATGTCCATAAGGGAAGCAGAAGCCCAACCAAGCATGAGGGGAGCAGAGAGGAAAAGGAAAGGGGTCTCAGAAGAAGTGATTCCAGTAAAAAAGAGAAGATTGGATCCAAGAAAAGTAGAATTGGAACAGGAGGAAGCCACAAAGGAAGAGCATGAAGCTGCTCAAAAGGAAGTACAGTCTTCAAATGAACCTCATCCACCCCAAACAAGTAAAGAACAATTGTATACTTATCTCACTCAAGGAAACAATAAAAGGGCAATCTATGAAGCCCAATATCAGACATAGCACACCAAATGTGATAGTACAAGCCTCTGAAAAAAGTAAAACACGAGAAGATTTGAGTGAGAAGTCACAAGGGAAATAGGTCCAAGAAGAAGCAGCAAAACATGTTAGTTTTGGAGAAGAAAAAAGGATACTAAAAGGTAAAGCAGTGATGATGGAAGAAGAGGTTGAAGTCAGGAAAGAGTTCAATAGTGGATTGGTGGACTCGAGGTTTAAAGCAGTATGGACAAAACCATCACATCAAACCTATTTCAAATTTAATGAGGAAAAGTTAGAAGCAAAAAAGAAATCTCAGATATGCAGCTCAGTGCACAAGAAAGAAGACAAAGGTCCAATTGAGGAAACTGAGGAGGAATTAGAAAATATGGATTTCAACGAAGTTAAAGAGGGGAATACAAAAAAAGAAATAAACCAAAGAATAGAAGATATACTCTATGATTTAAATCATAATAAGGAGTTCACAACTACAAAAGATCAGGAAAAAGAAGAAGCATTAGATCTTATTGATATAGATGAGCAAGAGGAGGGACAAGCGGAGCAGCAAATGAATGATCAGGTAAAACTCTCAATGGAGATTGATTCAACCTCAACACAGGATAATAAAGTACAGAAAGAGGAAGAACATGTCAATGAAGAGAATCAACAGGAAATGGAGAAAAAGAAGGCAGAAGAGATAGAGATAATGAAGGAAATATCAGATCAGGAGAAGGAAGAGGATTAGACACTAGAATATGAGGAAGATGTTGCAGACAAAGAAGGAAAAAAAGCAGAAAAGGGCTGTGAAGAGTAGGAAAATCAGGTCATAGAATATGAGGAAGAAGATGAAGAAGAAAATGACTACACAGAAGAAAAGCAGATAGAAGTAAAACAAGTGGAGCTAGAAGCTGGGTTAGAAAGGATACCTAAGGATATTAGGTATGCTTGTAAAATAATCATGAGCAATATAGAGCAGTTCAGACCATCTAGTAGAAATATGATTATATCAGGAATGGTGGCTGAATCAAAGTTTGTGAAAGGTAGTAGAATCATTAATGAGCAAAAGAAAGAAAAGGAGCAGTTAGTAGAACAGTTGAGGATTGTACAAGAAAGAAATGAGGATTTGAACAAAAGAATAATCTCATTAGAAGAACTGGAGATTCAACAACAAAACAAAATTCAATTTCTTCAAGAGAAACGTGCAAAGCAGATAGAGCATAAGAACAAAATGGAAATGGAGCTGAAGAGAATAGAAGGAAGATACAGAACACTTCAAAGCTCATATCAGATTATGGTCAAAACAAATGAAGAAATAAACAGGTTATTGATGGAAGAAGGCCAAATAAAAGAAGAGAGCAAGATTGTACAAGTAACACAGGATGAGAGGGATGAATTGAACAAAGAAATTCTAAGACTACAAGCAGAGCTGAAGGAAGCCAAGGAATTGGAAAAGTAAGCCAGTGTACATGTTGCCAGCTCAATGAGAGGTTATAAGAAACTACATTTGGATATAGCAAAAGAAAGGAGTGAATGGCAATTGAGTATAGAAAAAGAAATAAGTGAGTGGAAATCAGAAAGAGAGTTGTGGACATCTCAGAATAGAAGCTTAATGTTGATGGTGGAGGAGCTACAGAAGAAATTGGAAAATCCACAAAGACAGGTTGAAGAGCAGGTGGTGACTACACAAGTGGAAGAATATGAAGGGGGAGAAGATAACAGAACTCAACACTTTGATGAACAAGGAAACAAAGCAACAGTTGAGGAGTACTCAGATGAGTTTGTTCAGAAGCTTTTAACAGAAGGGGAATCTAGAATGGAATTTATTAGAAAAATGCATAATGAATATGAAGAACAAATTGTGAATTTTGCTCTCAACAAAGGAATAAACCCAAACCAACACCATTGGGCAGCAGATGGTCTAGGTATACCTTTTTGTATGATTATTGAAAGTAATAAAAATACCAGTTGGCAAGGGTAGGTTTATCATCAAACAAGTATTTGGAATATGAAGAGGATATCAATGTAACTAAGGAATTATTTGAAAAAGCCAATCCTAAATGGAGGAACATGTGGTTAGATGCCAACAAAGAATGCAGGAAAATTTGGAAAGAGGCACCAATTCAGCTAAAGATCAATCCAGCCTATTGTCCAGTAGCAAGGAGAAGTGAATGGACCGTATTTTGGGAAAGGAGAAATGCAGGACAGATTCCAGCAAAATGGCTGAACTTTCCAAAGATAGCAAGACCTAGAGCAGAAACATGAACAACAAAGAAATATATGGTGGACACAGCAGAGTCTGTCATATCTACATATAAAGATGTTAATGATCCACCCTGTATATTACTAATCAGAGTAATTCAACTCATATTGGCATGTATAGAAACGTTTACAAACACAGATGTCAGAACCCTCAACTACATTGGTTTTAATTCACCAACTCATGCTTTACTATTTGATCTCAGTGAAACCCCAGACAGGATCTGCTTAATGGCCTATTATAGCAGAACAATATTTTTGGGTAGTCATTACCTTCAGATTTTTTAGGATGCTTTTGACTATGGATTTTTTGAAAGAGAATCAGAAATCTTTGGAAATTTATCAGTAGTCACAAAGTCAAGACTCACCACCTATGAAGCAGCATACACAGAATATCTGAAGAAAGATGTAATAGACAAACTAGAGGCAGTTGTACAATGGAGAAAAGCTCTATTTGAAATGGTGAATAATTTGAACATCACAGAAAGAAAAAGTCATGATCTATTGTCACAAGTTTATCAAAGAAAAAAGAAGTGAAGGAAGCACTCACTACTATTCTACAAGAATATTTTTTGTCAGGAGCCAAAAAGTCTAAGAGGGGAAGAATGTTTGAAGAAGAATTATTTGAAAAATATCAAAAACTTGTAAAAATATTTATACAAATGATGTAAAAATGAGGAAGAGTCTTCCTCATGTAAATTAGAATCATATGTATTTTTTCTAGAATTTTTGGAAGCTCTTTGATAGCATACTTTTAGAATAGAAGGTAAAAGGACCAAAATTCAAGTGTGAAAAAGGGCACTTGAAAATGTATAAAAGATAATTTCCTCTATTTTGAGAGGGTTGGTTGTATTATTTTTGCTATCCAAGTAATGTGAAGAGCTCTCCTGCAGAAAATCGTGTTTCTTCCTTTCATGTACTTTCTTTGGATTTGTTGAGTCTATTCATTGTGTAATCCATAGAATTTGTGAGCTTCAGTTGTGTATTTCCAAGTAATGTGTATGAAGAGAGGTGATTCTTGATGTATTGAGTAAGGAAGTGTAGAAGAACAAAGCTGGAAATGGAAAGTCTCAATTTTCGCAAAATCGCGATTGTCTCATCTGTGTGATACATGTATCATAGTTGATATTTGACTTCATAATTGTGTTCTGCTGAGAAAATGGCACACTTTAGGCACCAAGATCATTGACAATACTGTTGTTTAGCTCAAGATAATCAAAACCCTAGATATTTCTCTTCATCTTCATAATTTCTTAGAAAAACATTCATTTAACTCTTGTTCTTGGATTCCATTAACTAGAAGGGGATGTGGTCTTTGTATACTTCTGAGATTGACAATTTAAAGATGTGTAGTTGATCCTTTATGCTAAAATGATTGGAGAGGACAACTCGAAAGGGTAACAACAAACAGTGCATGACATGCTCGTCAAGTTCAAGATGGAAAATACCAAGTGTGCAGGTACACCTATGGAGCAAAATCATAAGCTTAGTGCTTATGAACGAGAGCCAATTGAAGACATCACAAGCTATCAAAGCTTGGTTGGAAGTTTGAACTATGCAACACTCACAAGGGTGGATATATGCTATAGTGTTAGCATATTGAGTCAGTTTATGCATAAGCTGAGAAGACCACATATGGAAGCGGCCAAGAGAGTCCTCAAGTACCTAAAGGGGACCATGAATGAAGGTTTTTTTTATTCATTTACTTCAGATATTGAGCTAAAGGTCTACTCAGATGCAGATTGGGCTAGATCTAGAGATGATACAAGAAGCACATCTGGGTATATATCATTTGCAGGTTCAAAAATCATTTCTTGGTCATCCAAGAAGCAACCAACTGTGGCATTATCTTCTACTAAATCCGAATATAGAGGTTTGGCTAATGCAACTCAAGAAATCATGTGGCTAAAGTCTTTGTACACAGATCTTGGACTTCATTCTTCAACACCTCACATTTTTGGTGACAATACAAGTTCACTACATCTTGCAGCTAATCCGGTATACCATGCTAGAACCAAGCATATTGAAGTCCACTACCATTATGTAAGGGAGAAGCTAACGAGCAAGGATATTCAACTATCCTATGTCTCTACAGATATGCAATGTGCAGACATGTTGACTAAAGCTCTTGATGGTACAAAGTTAAGTAGATTCAAGTTGATGATTGGCTTGCAGGAAATCAAGGACAATTGAAGACTTATTTGGAGGCCAAGCATGTTAGGCTTGAGCGGGAGATGTTGGTGCATTTTAACCAAACCTACATGCTTGATATTCTTGATATTATGATCATTTTTAAGTCACATGTGTAGTCATGTGAACACCTCTTGTAAAAGAGTACATTTTATCTCTTGTAATTGAAAAAAGAAAAAAAGAAAAGGATGGCTTACCTCATCCATGATGTAAAAGCCAATTCGTGGTTCTAACTACCTAAAACCACGAATTTTTGAGCTGAGGGAATATCTCCTAACTTTGGGGATCACTTTTGGGTGGAGCCATTTGAATTCGAATTCAAAACTCCCTCCAAGAATAGCTATAAAAAGAGCAAGAAGGAAGAGGCGATTAGCAAGCCTTGTACGTGACCACTTCATGTCATTTTGTAGAGATTTAAGAGCTTACTCTATAGCTCTATCATTCTACTCCCATTGTGCAAATATTCATTGCCAATGTGGTTGTAATTGTATGTGAATCTATACATTTATCATTATCTACTTCTCTGTTTTGTTCTCTGCTATACTCACTCAGAGCAGTACCTTCAGAAGGTCATATCTCGCGTTGGACTCAACATGTTTTAGTGTTTTAATGTGCCTTGGATAGCTCTTACTGTCTAGTTTCTCCATACCAATTTTCATGGTCATTGGATTTACAATTTTGGAGATATCTGTATTTTATTGCTCACTGGTCTATCTCTGCAGAGCTCCGAGAATGGTGGGCATGTTCTAGAAATTGATGAATCTTGTTCTCAGTGCTCAGTCCATCATTTGAAGTTTTTTAACTTGTATTGGGAATCTTGCTAAGTCTATTTGCTATTCCCAAAAGGAATTTATCTAATTCCTATGAGGTTGAGAGCAATGTTCAGTTTTTCCAGCAGGTGTATGTCCAAAAATAGCAAGTTTTGGGAGCTAGTCATTTCGCAACTAGTCTGTCTTGACTTAAACTTTTGGGATACATGTTCCAAAGTACTTGGCTGATATTTTGGTGGATTTAGGAAGCTCAAAGGGTCTACTAATCAACTCCGAAGTCTTAGTTGGCTGGTGTGAAGCTGGTTGTAGCGGCACCTACTCATGTTTGGATTGCATCCACCATCTCTCTTCACAGGTTGTAGCACCTGTAGCTTTTGTTCTCATTTGAGTAGCCAATGAACACACATTTTTCACTCTTGGGCTCTAAATTTGTTCTCACTTCACTAGGAACATGAACAAAGCATACACATCCAAATACGTTGAGGTGCTCCATGGTTGATTTCTTGCCATAATAGACTTCATGTGGAGTAAAGTTGTGCACATCACCTATTGGAACCCTATTTTTCAAGTAATGAGCTATATTCACAGCCTCAATCCAATAAGGGAATGGTAACATACCTTCATTTATGAGACATCTACCTATCTCAACCAAATGCCTATTCTTCCTCTCCGCAACACCATTTTGTTGAGGGGTGTACCTACATGTAAAGTGCCTATTTATGCCTTTGTCTTGCAAGTACTTTATGAATTTCTTGGAGTACTCTTCCGCACCATCAGACCTCAGTGTCTTGATGTGTGCATCACATTATTTCTCAACAAGGGACCTTAACTTTTGAGAGCATGAAAACAGTTTTGCTTTTTCCTTGATAACATATAGCCATACCTTTCTTGAATGGTCATCAATGAAAGTGACAAAGTAGCTAGCTCCTCCCAATGCAGCCTCCTTGCTAGGCCCCCATACATCTGAGTGTATAAGCTCCAAGAGCTTAGAGGTTCACCGTGCACCCTTTTGCATCAAAGATAACTTGCATACCTCTCTCTACCATTTTTCCTATAGAGATAAGGTTCTTGGAAAAAAGATGGAACATGGAGCACATCTTTAAGAGTCTTGATAGATTTACCTTCACCTAGATTCACATCTCCCACATGTGTAATGGGATGCTCAATGTTATCTTTTGTCTTCACACAACCTTTTGAGCTTGGGACCTACATATGAAAAAACGATTCTTCCATACACGACATGTGATTATAACATAGAGAGTCTATGTACCACGTTGTGTCCTTGGTATCACTAGTGTAGCCATGTCTCATGGCTAGGAGGGTCTCCTTCACATCATCCTTCTTGGACTTGTTAGATAGTTCCCTTTCTCCTTCTTCTTCTTGCCTTTTTCATCCTTGAACCACAAATTTTAAGAAATATGATTCTTCCTACCACATATAAAACAAGTTTTAAATTGATGAGGGTTGTTCTTTTCTTTGCCATTCTTGCCCTTTCTTCAATGATCTACATGACTTCCATGTATTTGATAAATCTTCACCTCCTTTTATAGCTTTTGGATGCCTCTCCTGACTTTTCCACTGCCTTAGGACTACCTTTCCTAACCTTTCCCAACCTTGAGACTACCCTAAGTGATCTGAGTTTTGACTTTTGTCCACAATAAGGTGACTCCTTTATCCACCTAAATCTTGCATAGTTCACATTTTCAGTAGCAGGCACAATTGAGAAGGGTGATCAGGTGTGAGTGTCTAATATCATCCAATTGTGTCTTCCTTGGGGGTAAGAAAAAATCAAACCCTCAACAATTGAAGGAGGGAGATGACCCCCCTCCATGATCTCCTCGAAGGCAAGCCAGATCCCATCCCCAAAAAACCTACAATATCTGAGAAGAAACCCAGGTGAGAGACCATCGTCACCAAGATAGTTGTCCCAATACAAGCAATGTAATGCATCTAGAAGCTTGCTATCAATGAACTGAGTCAAACACCCATCTTACACCTCCTTAGTCACAATACATCTCACATGTTATAAGACACAATGATAGCTCTCCAACCAAGTCTCAAAAGGGGTGTCAATCCATAAGAGGGTAAGATAAAATTGAATAGAAATCTCTCTTAGTTCCCCATGATTAGTGGCATAGGGTCCATGTGACTAGCAAAGTTTCCTGAGCCTACTATGTGTGTGTGTCACAACCTAACCGTGGATAAGAAATCCCCGATCATACTATCACCCACTTGGGTTCAATGTGAGGCCGCTCTATGATGAAAGAAGGTAGATAGTCAATCCTCAATCTCATGTAGCTTCTATTGTGCCTAGGTGAGCTACATGCCAATCCACCTGTAGTCAGGATGCTAATCCAAGAGCCATTGGAGGAAGGAAATACTTCTATGGAGGCAACCATTGACCACACTCCTCATGTAAAAAACACACTAATTTGTTGAAGACTAGTCACAAGGGATTGAGCCTGACATCCCTCACCCCACAAAAGCTAAGACCAAATCTCCTCAGTCTAGTCAGAGAGACTCCCATCAAGCTAAATCTCCTCAAGAATATGCAACACCATGGGATCTTTGATGTCATGCCCCATGAATGAAACAACCACAAGGGCATGATCCGACAAACAAGAACCCACCAAGATACAATTCCTATCACCACAATAAACCAATACATCATTGACATACATGCAATCAATACTTGAAATGTTCATTCCTCTTATTAGATCGAGAGAAATGGAGTTGCGCTACCCCCAGATGAAACCTCCAAAGTGCCATACATCATGCAACTCTAAGGCCTTATAGAGTCACTCCCAAGCCGCAAGCTCACAACCATGTACATTGGTTTGGCTACCCCCTGGCGATCCACAATATCCTCAATCATGTTGAAGTCTCTTGCAACACACCAAGCATGTGCAGATAGAGCAGCATGAAAGATCTAAGACCAGAAAGTGGCACAAGCACTCTCATGGTTTGGGGCATAGAGGGTGAAAAAGCCATACCTCAGGCCCTTATGCTACAAGATAATCCAAATGACCCTGCCTGAGATAATCTCCTCTCTACCCACAATAGTTCAATGCAATGACTCCCCCACATGTAGCTTCTATTGTGCCTAGGTGAGCTACATGCCAATCCACCTGTAGTCAGGATGCTAATCCAAGAGCCATTGGAGGAAGGAAATACTTCTATGGAGGCAACCATTGACCACACTCCTCATGTAAAAAACAAGATAATCTCATGTAGCTTCTATTGTGCCTAGGTGAGCTACATGCCAATCCACCTGTAGTCAGGATGCTAATCCAAGAGCCATTGGAGGAAGGAAATACTTCTATGGAGGCAACCATTGACCACACTCCTCATGTAAAAAACACACTAGTTTGTTGAAGACTAGTCACAAGGGATTGAGCCTGACATCCCTCACCCCACAAAAGCTAAGACCAAATCTCCTCAGTCTAGTCAGAGAGACTCCCATCAAGCTAAATCTCCTCAAGAATATGCAACACCATGGGATCTTTGATGTCATGCCCCATGAATGAAACAACCACAAGGGCATGATCCGACAAACAAGAACCCACCAAGATACAATTCCTATCACCACAATAAACCAATACATCATTGACATACATGCAATCAATACTTGAAATGTTCATTCCTCTTATTAGATCGAGAGAAATGGAGTTGCGCTACCCCCAGATGAAACCTCCAAAGTGCCATACATCATGCAACTCTAAGGCCTTATAGAGTCACTCCCAAGCCGCAAGCTCACAACCATGTACATTGGTTTGGCTACCCCCTGGCGATCCACAATATCCTCAATCATGTTGAAGTCTCTTGCAACACACCAAGCATGTGCAGATAGAGCAGCATGAAAGATCTAAGACCAGAAAGTGGCACAAGCACTCTCATGGTTTGGGGCATAGAGGGTGAAAAAGCCATACCTCAGGCCCTTATGCTACAAGATAATCCAAATGACCCTGCCTGAGATAATCTCCTCTCTACCCACAATAGTTCAATGCAATGACTCCCCCACAAAAATTCAAACACCACTATGTGAGCCATTGGGCCCATACCCACTAGACCAAAAGACCTCCCCATGCCTCTACAAACGTTTCCTACACTACCCCATACAATCCAAGGAAAAATGGTGCTCTTGAAGTATAAGGACATCAATAGACACGCCAACCAAGCACTCATGGATCTCCTGCCAAAGGCGAGCCTTATAATGCAAAAAATGAGATGAATCTCATGGGGTGTGAGGCGAACCAAGATGTTGCAGTAGCATCAATGTGGGTCAGCTTCGATGCTGGTTTGGACGGGGAGTAATTGGAGTGCAATCGTCCTCGATAGGCAACCAAGTGCTCTAGTAGCACCCTAGACAAGTAGAGCCAAGTGGACTCATGTGTCGCTGAGCAAGATCCTTGCCAAGATCCTCCTCATGAATATACATATATCGTGGTGTAATACAAGAGTGCGGAATCACAGAAACAATGATATAGCTCTCCTCAAAATCATGAAGGAATAGAAACTTAGTGGAGTCCCAAGCTGTGATAAATAGTTCAATGAGACCTAGTTTCCCAAGGTGAAGGGAGAAATCGATAACATGAGCCCTGACAAAGTGTAATGCCTCCCCAACATACCAATCACGCTATGAGGCCCCACAAAAAGGGAACAAAAATGCCACGACCAACTCAAGCGCAGTCTAACTGTGAGATGCAAGAGCCACTACTTGGACCAAAATAGGAGTGGCAAGAAAGTCCTCCTATCCATTGAAAACCCTCAATGACACATAACCAAAGCTCCCCCCCATAGATAGTAGTTGAAACTCACTAGGCTAGGAGGAATAGCGGCCAAGGGATACATACCTAATGAGATAGGGAGTGAGGGGGAGACCGATATATAGCCCATTGAATGCGATTCAAGCAAGCTTCTAGCTTGCCACACACACTAACTCCTATTGACGCCCTTTGACTCAACTAGAAGTGACTCTGAAGGGACTTTTGAAGACAAAAAGGTGAGGAACCTTGAGGCCAACGGGGGCATGGAGAAGTATATTGCCCAAGAGAGGAAACTGGAGGAATAGGGATCAAAGTCGAAGGCTCGAAAGTGGGTACTAAAACAAGAGCAGTGCCACTAGTAGAAGGCATCAAAACCACATCAAGGTCCATAGGGTAGTCCTCCTAAAGAGTGCTATAATGGTTCCTGATGGGAGTAAACCTCTCATAACCCATCAAACAAAACTAGTGACTAGCTAATGATGATGCCCAAGTGCTATCAACATGAGCTAGAAGAGGAGGGATTAGCTAAGGCTTCCAAAACACTAGAGTGAAGGGGGGACCTACCCCCTTCCCCAATCGGGGAGGAGTTCAAAGAAGCTAGAGGAGAGGCAAGAGGCAGAGGGTCTTGAGCAAAAGAGCATGGAGCCTCCTACCCCAAGGGCTACCTAGTCCATGAGGGGCATGTCTTTGCAAGGTGAGCAACCTTGCAACACATAAAGCACTTATTTGAGAGGCCCAAATACTCAACCCTTTGAGATAAGCATCCACCTAAAAGTAAGGGAAGCTCAATCTCCTAAGAAAGTTGTGAGGGGCTGTCAATGAGAATCGTCCTCAAGGGAATGCCATCTACCTTGTCCACCACTGAGGTCATCGACCTAGGGATCTCAAAGAAAGTTCCAAGTGAATGGCCAATCAATGGCAACAAGGGGAGATACTCTCGCCAAAGATCCGAGAGCAATCCGTCACAGGGAAACCCCCCCTCGGTTCATTAGAGAAGAGGGTTGAGGAAAAGGTCATTGAATGTTCAAAAGCATGTGTCCATGGGCAAATGTAAGCATGGCCTACTTGAATTTCAATGGGCGAGAGTGCGATCATACGAGTGACTACCTCCGATGACCCAAGTTCCACTTGAGTTTTCCATGATTGGGAGAGGGTTTGATGATTTTTCAAATCATAGAAGAGGCCTGAAGTCTCTCAACTTTAGAAGCCAAGCTCGCTCTTCCCTCATTGGTAAGGGAGATTCAGATGGTTGACGTAGTAGAGGTGGGCAAGGGGCTTCACCAAAGTCCCTCTAAGGGGTGGGTTCCATATCCATCTATGTATGTCATGCATAGGGAAGAAAGAGGGTGGGAACGTCAAGGGGTGGGAGCCTAATCTACTGATTTGATTAAGGAGAGAGGGGATAGGAGCCTAAATTCTAACCGAAAACCTTTCCTCCAACAACGACCACAAGGGAGGGAGGAGGGGCTTGGGAAATTGGTAGGTTGGGGGAGAAGGGGGGAGGAGGGCTCTGGTAGGGCTAGGGGGGAGGGGTAGATGCAACCAGGATAGGGCAGGGAGGAAAATTAAGGGAGACAGATGGAGTGGCGGGGCAGTTGGAGGAATTGCAAGGGGTGGAAGGGGAGTGCTACACGCCTAGAGGAAAGTCATTTGCAGATGTGGGAAAGGAGGCTAGATGCATGATAGCAAGATGTTCTTCCAGAACCATGATCACTATACAACAAGGAACATAACATTGTTCCACCATGGCACTCAAACTCTATCAATGTTCGAGGTTTGGCACAAAATGGTGGATCACATGGGAGAAAGTACCTCAAAACGTATTAGTAGACATCAAAGTGTACTTGCAATACCCAATATTTCAAAGGACCATATGATTTTACAAATGTCGTGCATGTGTCAATTAGGAAAATCTTACAGACAACCATCCATGAAGAAGGGATATATAAATGGAGACATATTGGAGCTTGTCCACACTAATGCTTTGGGACCTAGAAATGAACCTTCTATCTCAGGCTCAAGCTATTATGTGTCTCTCATTGCTGATTGTAGAAGATGGACCATCCTTTATTTTATGAAGCATAAAGAGGAAGTGCTTGCTTGTTTCAAAAAGTATCTAGCACTAGTAGAGAATCAAATAGGTAGAACATTGAAGAGGCTAGAGTTTTATGGAGGGGTAAAATATTTGCCCCATTAGCTCAATTCTTACCTGTAAGAAAGGGGAACTAAAAGAGAAATAACTATCAAATATGCATGTGAGTAGAATGGGGTAGTTGAAAGAAGGAATAAGATCATTGTGAAAGCAGCCATGCCAATACTTAATGAAACAATTATCTATGTGTAGAGGTAGTATCTACCTCCACCTATCTGATAAACAAGTTACCCGCAAAGTATTTATAAGTAATGTGTCCTTATGAAGAATGAAATGGAAGAAGACCAAGCGTAGATCATTGCAAAATATTTGGGTGCATTGCATATGCACACATACCATCACAAATCTGAGGAAAATTTGATCCCAAGGTAGACAAATGTGTCTTCATAGGCTATGACCTAACTCAAAAGGGTCATATAATCCTAGTATGAAGAGAGTTTTAGTAAGTAGAGATGTAGTATTTGATGAAAATAATTCTTGGTTTGAAGGTGATTGCAAGAGAATCAAATTTCCCTATGACTTGGAGGATGATTTTCCAAGACCTTCAAGAAAATCTCCAGACACACTGGAAGCATCAAGTGAATTAGAGGATGCTCAAAAGAAACCTAGAAGGGAGATCAATTCTTGGTATTCCAAATGGAAAGAAAAATGAGCTAAGATATGTAGTTGAATGATCTCAAAAAACATGAAAAGGTCTACAAGGGAGAAGAAGAATCCAACAAGGTATGGATATGACACCTCATTGTTAACCTCATTCTATTTACATAGCTCAAGACTTGAACTCTGAAGAGACCTCACCTTATGAGGATGACAAGAAGAAACAAGATTGGAAGCATGCCATGGAGGAAGAAATTAAAGTATTGCATGCAAATAACACTTGGGACTTAGTTCCCAAGACATCAACCATGATGGTCATTGGAACCATTAATAGGTACAAGGCTAGATTAGTGTCAAAGGCATATGGTTATACCCAAGGCATTGATTACGAGGAGACCTTTTCTCTAAAGTTTGGTTGTCTCCGAGGAAGATAAAAGGATCACATTAAGCCATGTGTTTATGATAGGATCAAATTTCATATCACAGAGTTCAAAAGTAGACCCATGAAGTAAAAAAATGTAGGCCTTTGGATCTTTCCACTTGTGAAATTTATGTGGCCCTTAAAAGTAATCTTAAAGATGTGAATGTGCAATTTCAAGGGTTTTCACTCTTTGGAGATAGTATAAAAAGCATTCACCTAGCAAACAATGCTATGTTTCATGATATGAGCAAGCATACAAAAGTGCACTATAACTTCATCAGAATAAGTAGACTTGGCTAAAGATGTTGACATCAAATACATCAATGTTGGAGGATAAACACTCCTATGTGCACAACAAAAGCAAATGAACCCTCCTAGGATCCTGAAATTTTTCAGACATAGGTTCTGTATTTTCTGAGTTTCTCTGAGTATATACAGAGACTGAAAATGAAATTTTGCAGGCATAAACTAGACTTTAAGAGCTTTCAAATGAGAGTAAAATCACTCCATTTGGATACTGGATGATGCCTCAACCAGCTGCAACAAAACAGATAACTTGATCTCTTCACAGAGTATGAGCTAACTGGACAGACACTGTTCTGGACATTTCTCTGCACATGTGCAGGCACTGAACCTGAGACTTATACCAGAAAAGGTAGAACTTATAAGCTTTCCAACAAGACAAAAATCATTGCAAATGGATTCCGGATGAAGGAGAAACAAGAATTACAAGACCGGGGGGTCTGCCAAAAACATCTAGATAGATAGAGTGTGTAAAAGTGAAATTTCTGCAAAATATGCAGAGAACAGCTAGTAGGGGGTGTGCTTAAGCAAGGGGGCAGCTTGGCCACGTATTTCCACGACTCTAAGTCATAATACAACTCATTAGAGGTTTTAAAGACCACCTACTAACCTCTTTAACCAATCAAAAACATATACATGTCAAAAGTGAGGTCCAATCACATCAAGAGGTGAGCTAAATCTTCTTTAATCAACTTCTTTCCATTATGGGCATAATTGGATGCCTCAAACTCGTGGAAATCAGCCTCCTTTGATTGTGGATGATGTGGAAGGTTCAATTTGGGGCATGTTCCCACACTCTTGAGCTTGAAAAACTTTCAACACTCCCCCTCAAGCTCAAGTCTTTTCCTTTGTTGCTTCAGCCTATGTCTCTTATGTTGATAGCTTCCTTGAATCCTCCAAGCTTTGTACCTTCAAGAAACTTTGTCATCATGTCTGCAACCTGCATTTTAGTGTTCACATACCTTATATCTAGCTCTTTTGCCATCACCTTTTCTCTAACGAAGTGGTAATGAACCTCTATGTGCTTGCTCCTTGCATGAAACATGGGATTGTTAGCTAGATAGATGCTTGAAATGTTGTCTCCATAAAGAGGAAACTCCTCCACTTCTACTTCCAAGTCCTTAAGTAGCTTCTTAAGCCATAATAGCTCACATGTAGCCAATGCTAAACCTCTGTACTCAGCCTCTGTGGATGAAAGAGCAACAGTGGGTTGCTTCTTAGAGCTCCAAGAGATCACTTTTGTACCTATCATGAAAACATAACCCGATGTACTCCTTCGATCATCCTTGCTACCTGCCCAATCAGCATCACTATATCCTTTGACACTTAGATCAGCATCATATGAGTAAAATAGACCTTGGTTGATGGTGTGCTTGATGTAACGAAGCACCTTTCTTGCCGCCATAAGATGATCATGAGTAGGTACATGCAAAAATTGAGAGAGAACACCTACTACATATGCAAGATCAGGTCTAGTGAATGTAGCATAAATTAATGAACCAATTATGCTTCTATATAGTGTAATATCTTGTATAGCCTCTCCTTGACCTGCAACCAACTTTGTATTGGGCTCCATGGGCTGAGAAAGTGGCTTACAACCACTCATACCAAACCTGTATAGCACATCCAACAAGTATTTTCTTTGAATCAAGAAGATGCCATTGTGTGCATAGATTACCTCTATTCCCAAGAAGTATTTTAGTGTTCCAAGATCAGATATCTTGAACTCCTTTCCTAGGTTTGATTTGATATCTTTAATACCTGCAATATCACTCCCTGTGATGATCAAATCGTCCACATAGATGCATATGTATACCGTCTTGTCTCCTTGCTTCTTCATGTAAAGTGATGGATCTGCAACACTTTCTTTGTATCCACAACTTGATAAATAATCCACTAACCTCTGATTCCAGGCCCTTGGGGCTTGCTTTAGTCCATATAGTGCTTTCCTTAGCTTGCAAACATGATTTGGGTACCTCATACTAGTGAATCCTTGAGGTTGGCTCATGTAGACTACTTCTTCAAGCTCTCCATTGAGGAAGGCATTCTTCACATCTAATTGATATAAGCTCCATTTCCTTGATGTGGCCACTGCAATCAAAGTCCTAAATGTTGGCATCTTGGCTACGGGGCTGAAAGTTTCATCATAATCTATCCCGTAGCTTTGGGAGAAGCCTTTCGCCACCAACCTTGCTTTGTACCTAGCAATGGAACCATCTGAATTTCTTTTAATTTTGTAAACCCACTTATTACCTATCACCTTCATGCCTTCTTGAGCTGGTACCAAGCTCCAAGTATGGTTCTCATCAAGTGCTTTGAGCTCTTCCTTCATTGCCTCTTGCCATTCCTTGCAATCCTTAGCTTCTTCATAACTAGTTGGTTCCTTGTCCTTGATTACCTGAGTCATGTATGCATAATGCTTTGCAATGAAATTATCATATGTTAACCTTTGTACTGGATATCTTACTCTTGAAGAACTTCTTTCACTTCCTTTGGGTGTGGTTGCCATCTTCTTTCTTTGTTTTGCCACTCCTGGAGTTTGAATTTCTTCTATCTCTTCATCTTCCAACATGCTCTCGTCCACATAGCTTCCTTCTTCAACTGAAATCTTCTCTTTGCCTTTGACTTTGCTTTCTTCAGAGCTGGTCTCTCTTTCCCTAAGCCTTCCACTCCATGGTGAGGGTGTCCTTGTGTTGCATAAGTTGCTTGGACCACTCAAATCCATGCTTTCTTGAACTCTATCATCATTCTTCAAATCTGTCTCACCTATGTCTTCAACCTGCAATGGACTTGTGCATGCATACCAAGGCTTCAACTCATCAAAGACAACATCCCTACTTACCTTCAGCTCCTTGGTGATGGGATTATAGCATTTATACCCCTTTTTTTCCATAGAATATCCCAAAAAAATACACCTTTCAGATTTGGCATCTAACTTTGACCTCAACTCTTGAGGTACATGTACATAGCATATACAACCAAAGATTCTAAGATGTGAAATGCAAGGTTTTCTTCCACTCCATGCTTCCTCAGGGGTTAGATGATGTATACCTGATGTAGGACATCTATTCATGATGTATGTGGCTGTATATGTAGCCTCTCCCCAATAACAATGCGGCATATTCATTTCATTGAGCATACACCTTGCTACCTTTGCTATGTGTTTGTTCTTTCTCTCTGCTACCCCATTTTGTTGAGGGGTATACCTGCATGTAAATTGTCTTTTGATGCCATTGACCTACAAAATTCAGAAAATTCATGGGAGAAGTACTCTCCCCCTCCATCGGATCTCAAAGTTTTGATAAACTTGCCAGATTCCTTCTCCACCTGTGCTTTGAATTTCTTGAAGTAGTGGAACACATCTGATTTGTTTCTAATGCAATACAACCACACTTTCCTTGAAAAGTCATCAATTAAGGTTACAAAATACCTATTTCCAGCAAGGGATGCTTCTCTTGTTGGACCCCAAACATCCGTGTGAATGAGGTCTAAAACATTTGCACTTACATAGGTACTCTTCTTGAAGGGCAGCCTTGATTGTTTTCCTTGTTGCCAAGCTACACAAATTTCATGCAACATTTTAGATGTAAAATTTGGTAGGCCTCTTACCAAGCTCCTCCTTTGCATGTCCTTGAGCTTTTGTAGGTTGATGTGACCTATTCGTTTATGCCATAGATCCAAATCTGCTATCCTCTTGTCTCCATATGTGACATACATTGAATGGTGTGGCTGATTTATGTCCATTGTGAACATTCTCCCTTGCTTTTTTCCTTTTGCTATGAGCTTGAAACCTACCCTTGGATCCTGAACAAAACATCCTCTTTCATTGAACCTAACTTGATAGCCTTTTTCTACCATTTGGCCTACCGAAATCAAGTTTTTGGTAATAGTAGGGACATGTAATACCTCTGATAAGCACTTTGCTCTTTGATTTCCTTCCAAAC
The DNA here is from genome assembly GCA_020310875.1 of Ceratopteris richardii. Lineage (NCBI taxonomy): Eukaryota > Viridiplantae > Streptophyta > Polypodiopsida > Polypodiales > Pteridaceae > Ceratopteris > Ceratopteris richardii. The sequence continues at coordinate 26,664,295 of CM035426.1, read as the reverse complement.
TGATATCTCCCACATGTTGAATGATATGCTCTGAGTTATCACCTGTTTCCACATGTCCTTGATGCTTTGGGACCTGCAAATTACTAAAAAAATCCTTTCGACATGACATATGATTGCTACATCCACTGTCTACATACCATACATCTTCACTAGCTTGAGTTGTATCTTCACCATACCTCATGGCAAGTAAATAATCATTCCCTTGGCTAGATGATGTGTTTGCATAATTACCTTGCCCTCTATAATTGTTGTTGTTGATTTGATTCCCTTGTCTTTGAGCTCTATGATAGCATTCATTTGCAAAATGACCGGGCTTACCGCATACAAAGCATCCATTTGAAGTGGCTTGTCCTCTTCCACCAAATCTTGCACCTCTTCCTCTATTTGTGGCTCTTCCACCTCTTTGACCTACATTTTCTTGTTGTCCTTGACCTCCTTGGTTGCTTTGATATCTTCCTCTTCCTCTTGAAGCACCTCGGTTGTGTCTTCCTCTTCCTCTACCTGCATACAACAATTGCCCTTGGCTATCCTTGGCGTTATGACCACCAAGGTTCATCTCCTCTGTCACCATGAGAGTGATTAGTTTATCAAAATCAGGAAGAGAGTCCCTTACATACACTGAAGTTGTGAAAGCCCTCCATTTTTCATCATCCCTAAGTCCATTTAGGGTGTGGGCGACAAGATCGTCATCATCTAGGGCACAACCGATTGACCCTAGTGCATCTGCAAGCTCTTTAATCTTTAATATGTAATCATTAGCACCTTGAGAGGGGCTTTTCCTAAGATTATTTAGCTCATTCTTGAGCTGAATTTTTCTAGCTTTTGTGGAGGTTGAATACAATCTCTCCAAGCACTCCCACACCTTCTTCGATGTATCCAAATCTTGAATATGCCCTACCATAGAGTTGCTAATATGCTGAGATAAAATGAAAATGACCCTTTTGTCCCTTTCATCCCACTCTCTTACTGCTCTTCTCTGGTCATTGGTTGGATTTACCTCATCTATGTAGGGTTTTGCTCTCCACCACTCACAAGTCCCCACAAACCTTTCCCCATCAAAAAATTGCTTATTCTAAATTGCCATGGTTGGTAGTTTCCTTTTTCGAGCTTCTCAATTTGAGCATTGAGATCAGCCATGGTGCCTCCTAACTCTTTTGAACCTCCCCCTTGATGCAATGAAGTTGAAAAGGATGGCTTTTACCTCAAAAAATAGAGCTACTCCTCTTGATGAAGCTTCGTCTTTGATTTGATGATGTATTTGCTTCCCCTTGTTGTTGACGTGCCCGTTCTTTGCTTCCTTCCTTCAAAATTTGATGAAGTCTTCACTTCACTTCAGTAGCTCCTTCTTCTCTCTTTGATACTCCACTTATAGCTCTGATACCACTGTTGGAGGATAAACACTCCTATGTGCACAACAAAAGCAAATGAACCCTCCTAGGATCCTCAAATTTTTCAGACATAGGTTCTGTATTTTCTGAGTTTCTCTAAGTATATGCAGAGACTAAAAATGAAATTTTGCAGGCATACACTAGACTTTAAGAGCTTTCAAATGAGAGTAAAATCACTCCATTTTGATACTGGATGATGCCTCAACCAGTTGCAACAAAACAGATAACTTGATCTCTTCATAGAGTATGAGCTAACTGGACAGACACTGTTCTGGACATTTCTCTGCACATGTGCAGGCACTGAACCTGAGACTTATACCAGAAAAAGTAGAACTTATAAGCTTTCCAACAAGAAAAAAATCATTGCAAATGGATTCCGGATGAAGGAGAAACAACAATTACAAGACCGGGGGGTCTGCCAAAAACATCTAGATAGATAGAGTGTGTAAAAGTGAAATTTCTGCAAAATATGCAGAGAACAGCTAGTAGGGGGTGTGCTTAAGCAAGGGGGCAGCTTGGGCACGTATTTCCATGACTCTAAGTCATAATACAACTCATTAGAGGTTTTAAAGACCACCTACTAACCTCTTTAACCAATCAAAAACATATACATGTCAAAAGTGAGGTCCAATCACATCAAGAGGTGAGCTAAATCTTCTCTAATCAACTTCTTTCCATTATGGGCATAATTGGATGCCTCAAACTCGTGGAAATCAGCCTCCTTTGATTGTGGATGATGTGGAAGGTTCAATTTGGGGCATGTTCCCACACTCTTGAGCTTGAAAAACTTTCAACAATCAACTCAAAGGAGTAGGTTGTTGAAATTATGAATAAACTCTTAGATGCTACAGATTTCATTAGGTATAACAAGGCAATGAACATGGAAGACATAATGCCATACAATCACACATTAAAGATTTGATAGTTAAACCAAGGGATCTTTATTCTGATGGAGCTAACAACTAGTCAACCACTTGTTTTCTATCATATGTAATATGGATCCGAAGAGAGGTCTCAATTTAATGTAGTTCATTTATGTTTCTCATTAGTTAGCTAGATATCTTTGTTTGTATCTTTCTCTACAAACTTGATTGCACATTGTAATCTATTTTGGTTTAGTCATTTATAAATTTGAGATTAGCTACCAATCTACTAGTCTTTTTTCACCTAATTGAGTACTAGTGAGAATCATTTAGCCTAAGAATCAATCACGATTTATACTAAGAATCAATCACAATTGTATTTATGTGTCTGCATATGTGTGTTTATTGTGTAGATAATCAATAACTTTTTCTTGGAGAGAAATGTTGAAGGACACACCCATTTTTATTTGGATTTATTTATAGCTTGTTAAAAGTCTCAAAAATTCTATTTTTTTTTGTTGAAACAATTTGTGTTTCATCAATGAGCAGACTTAGAGAAGTGTCAATTTTGACACACAATGGTCCTTCACACATTGATCTTTGGATCATCCACTGGATTTTGGCTATAGCTTGTTTAGATACCATAGTGTGTACCAGTTTTTAGGGTAAAGTAGCAAAATATTGAGTAGAGACTAATCATATGTAAAATGGAAGAATATCAAGAGAGAGAGAGAGAGGGAGAGAGGATAAAGGAGGATTACATATACTAAAGAAAATAACTTATTATGTTACAAAATTTTGAAATAAATAAAAAAAAAGAAATTATATGAAAAAGAATGAAAAGTCACCTAACTATTCTTCTACAATGGAACCAATAGAAGGATGTGGAAAGTGTGGAAACGATCAGAGGATAAGAGGAAAAAATTTGGTTGAGATAGCTCTTAACCAATGTTTTAGATTCTCAAGTGATACAGACCAATTTTTTTGATTCTCAAGTGATACAAGTTTGAAACTTGACCAAACCCAAACCTGTATTACATTTTTTTGGTTGATTAGTTTACCTTTACCACTTCATGTGTAAAAAGTCATACGTTTGTGTGTTATTTCAAATGCAAATTTGATTTTCAATAAAAAAAAAGTTTTTCTTTTCATAAAAATAGACTTTTGATCAATTTTCTTAATCCAAATTCTATTCATTCAAGCTCACTTTGATGGAAGTGTATCCATAACTATGCACTAGAAGTGTATTCATAACTGTTCACTAATGGATTTGAGAACTATACATTGTAAGCTTTTGTACATCATCTATAAGGCAAGCTTTAATTTGTGCTACAGGTTTACTTTCTTGTAACTCTTGGTTCTTTCTTGTAATCACTTCATTTTTATGGCATAAATTATTTATTTAGTCTTGAAGTTTATTCATGTTTACATAATCGGATCCAAAAGAACTTTTTAGCATGGTGGTCTCTAGTTGGTTTTGGCAGAGATTTAATAACGTTCATGAGGTCTGGGTCAACACTTGGTGAAATAGTGGATTCCCAAGGTAGTATTTTAAATTCAACAATGGTGAGAGTACATTGAGAGGTGTTCATCTTATGCCTGATGTGGAGAATTCCAAATGGGAAATGGATTCTACAATACTCTCATAGTATATTTGTCATAGGTTATACCATTGTAGTTATAATGACTAATCACATTATTTTTAATGCTTGGGAATCTCAAGTTACACAAACATTTTGGAGGGCTTCAACTTCTTGGGATGGAGAGGTGACTAATGAAAATTGATGCATGGGGACATTCAATGATAGTGGTGAAAAAAAGGTCAGTCTTCTATGGATGGTCTGTTCTTATTAGGATCTTTTTAATCCTACAAATTTATTCATGATATCTTGTATGCCTTTTGATGAACTTAGGCTGATGGGAATTCGCTAATAAATTCCCATCTATAGGCTCTATCTCAGCAAATGCATGTTGAGCTATGGATTTTTCTCTTTTTGTTGTTCTCTTCTTTCTTTCGCACACCTTGTTGTATATAAGTATTTATCAAATGCCTCATGTTGGGATTTGATCAATTCCTTTGATTGATGTGATTAATGCGATTTGTATAACTACATGATGTTCCTCCATAGGTGTTGTGTCTACTTACTATCCATGTTGCTTCCTCCCTCTCTATTCCACTCTTTTTCAAAGTGGTTCTCTTAGGGATGTTCCCAATGGCATTGGTGAACTATAGGGAGATACATTTTGTGATGACATTGTGGTGTTATGGGTGCAAGCGATTATTGGTGGGCAAAAGACAGATGGCTTGGTGGTTATATATCTTCCACATCTCTCTTTATCGTTCCTCTATCTTTGTCTGAGTGCCTTGTTGCTAGGATCTTAGATCCATGAAATTATGATTCAAAAGAGAAATAATGATAGGATACCCACTCCAAATGTCTTCAAGGATACATATTTTCGACACATGGAAACCGTGTAATATTTTTAGTTGACGCCATGTTGCATTTTCGCTATGTATCTAGTCTATATTCCAATTTGAAAGCTCTACATATTGGCCAATAGTATTGCATTTCACAATGTACGTAGAGATTTCTTGTGTGGAATGATATAATCGTCACAAGCTAGGACTCTCATGTGTGCTAATGAAAAAATTTTAAGGAAATACGAAGGGTTGGCATTTACATTTTATTTAATTTGATTTCCTAATGGTACTTCAATTTCCTTGATTTATACGCCCACAATTTTCAATTTGAAGAATCTCTAGCCTTAGGATTGTTCTTAATGGAGCAATCTACCCTGATGAGTGAACTGTTGCATTTCTTTTTTGCAATTGATCCTTTCTAATCTTTTTTTGTTTGAATAGATGAAAGGTATATATTGGTTGGAGCTTGATATACTGAATTGATTGAATTACTTGAAGATCTTACTCGAGACTTTTATCTAAGTGGTGTTTGCCCCACTTGGAACTAAAAACTACTTGAAATATTGAATACGAATATTGAAGTGGTTTTCCACTTGATTGTTAGCTATAGATGATGCTTCTGATGATGAGAAGAAAATGGTGATGGATCTTCAAAAATAGGAAAATGGTGATGATCATGCAAATAGTTCTCCGAATTTGAGAGAAAAATCATCATATCCTTAAGAAAGCTAAAAATCTCCCTTCCCTTTACCACAATTGACATTATGCTTTGAGTCAAATTTAACATCACGGATTATTCATAAAGCCAATTTTTCCCTAGTATGATGTGTTCTAGTAAATCGTGGTTATTACATGCCAAAAGAGGTTACACGATACTATAATTGCCAATGTGGATGGAAATAAGTACTTCTCCTATGCATTTAAATTTTTTCCCATCCATTCCAATCATGTACATTGATATACTTAGGTAGTGAGTGTGTGAACACACTAGGACCATCGATGCACCTTTTTCCCTCTTTAGGAGTTTTTATTTCCCTCAGCTTGTATATACACCTATAGCCGATGGGTTACTTATCTTTGTACATTCTAGTGGTAATACATTTAGTATTGTGTGTTGTGCTCCAAGCTTCTTCTTCTTCCTTGTTTTGTTTGGGTGCTTCCACATACCTCAAACTCCAAAAATTGGTATTAGAGCAGGTCATCACTTCATCAAGGGCATCATTGACACCCCTCTAGACACAGCCTTAGAACCGCACGAAATTTGGTGAGCATACTGACGCTGATTAGGAGTTCAAAAACGCTTTGCTACGTGGTGCCAAAATCACAATCTTAGCTTGTTTTTGGCCTCCGAATGTGATATCCCAATGCTTGTGCAGGACATTTCATCTTTTCATCCCAAACATATATACAGGTTTCCATTCACCACTATAAGCGTCTCGAAGTCTGCAATAAGTTTAGCAAAATTGGACAAGGTAGTTCTATTCAACTTTTTGAGATATAGTCATTTTTTTACATCAGGGTGTTTTAGTAAGTGGCCATGCCTGAAAGTAGTGATGTATTCCGTATGTTTGTTGTTGAGGATAAGTTGGATGGTACCAATTACCCATTATGGTCTTATATGATGGGTCATGTATTCGTTGCAAAAGGATGCTAAAATATTATGCAGGGTGTTGAAAAACATCCTATTATGTGCATAGTTAGGATGATTAGGAGATCAAAATAGCTGCAACAGCGTAACGACTAGAAATACTCATGAATGAATGACTCTCCTCCCAACCTTATGCCTGTATATATAGCTGCTTGAACTAATGAGGACCACAAATGTAACTAGAGTCCTCAAGTGCATGTGCAATCTCCTCCACTCCTTTCATATCCACCACTAGAGTCTATTAGTGGCTGGAGTGATCTCGACCACTACTTTAGTACCTTCCACTAGAGTCCACTAGTGGTTGTTGTACTCACCTCTTGAGTTAAGTCCACTGGACTCAAGTTAACTCACGTTAACTTGAGTTAGAAGGCTCTAGAGCTCTTTGGGCAAAACTCTCTTCCCATGCTCCCCATGGGAGTTGAACCCAAGACCTCCTCCTTCACAACCATGAGACTTAACCACTAGGCTAAGTGGATTACTTGAATATGAGATCACATGACTTATGCTTGAGTCTACTCTTGAGATCTTTGGTCCTACAGACGAGTGACCAAACGGTATCCGATTTCAGATCTGTCTGAAGCCATCGGATCCCTAGATCATAGACTTACTTTATTACATTCTTCCCCCCTTGGGAAAGATTTTCGTCCTCGAAAATAAAGCTATATATATAACTGTAGGCAACCCCCGAGCCTCATGTTCTAAACTTGAAGAACATGCATTCATTCAATCAGGTTATTTACTTAGAAGCTTGAAAGTAAAAACCTTCTTTAGTTGGGACCAACTTAAAACTTGAAAGCTGGAAAACGTCGTTGGATTGTGGAAACTTTTTCCCATGTTGAATTTTCTTCAGTTCCATCCTTCCATTTTACTAAGCACTCTTCATACAAGTGGCTTCTTGTACGTTTATCTCGGGTGCGAAGTATCCTTTCAGGTTCATGAGGAACTGTTTCATTTACTGGAATAGGAAGTATAACCTGTTGTCCAACTAGATTATCTGAATCTGTTAGACTCTTCCTAAGTCGACTAACATGGAACACTAGATGAATCCAACTATCATCTGGAAGTTGTAGTTCATAAGCCCACAAACCAACTTTCTTGGTGATTGGAAAAGGACCGCAATACCTAGGTGACAACTTGGCACATTGACCAGTCTTGAATTTTTCCGATCTTTCAGGAATACGAAGATAAACTTGATCACCAACCTGAAAACTAACATCTCTACGCTTCGGATCGGCATAAGCCTTTGCACGATCTTGAGCTTTCTTTAGGTTTTCTTTAGCTAACTTGAGCTTAAAGTTCATGTCTTGAAGGAACTCTTGAGCTGCTTGAACTCGTTCATTATGAAGTCCTACTGCATAAGGAGATCTAGGCTGGAAACCATACATCAACATGAATGGGCTAAATTCAGTTGATGAATTCTTGGCACTATTATAGGCAAATTCAGCTAATGGAAGATAATCTTCCCAGTCAGTCTGTTTGGAAGTAACATAAGCTCTGAGTATGTCTTCCAAAATCTGATTGACTTTCTCTGTCTGTCCATCCGTCTGGGGATGTTCAGCTGTACTTAAACTTAGTTTAGTTTCAATGTAAGGAATTGAACTCACAACCTCTTGGTTAGGAATGTGATGGGCTAACCACTTGCCCCAAAAGCCATGGTTGAGGATTACTTCCTAATCCTCTCTCTTAGGGTGTGGTTCAACCATCTCCTACCAGGATTATGTTACATTCTTCCCCCCTTGGTCGATCATTGTCCTCAATGATCTGCTCTTGTATCCCTCTAGCCTCGGTGATCAATCCCTTGAACTCCCTAGGTGCCCTTGAATTGATGTTCCTCAACCTCGCACAGTTTCTTGAACCTTGTTCGCAACCTTGGTCTCTTGAACCCTTGCTCTCAACCTTGGTGTCTTGAACCTTCTTGTTCGCAACCTTGGTATCTCGAGCCCTTGTTCTCAACCTCAGTCTTGAACCTTGTTCTCACCCATGCTTGGTATCTTGAACACTCAATCAAGTGCCACCCAAGGATTCACAAGGAATTCACACTTCCAAGCTAGCTCATTGGAAAGTTTGTTCCGAGAGCTTTCCAACGGTATATTACATGCCTCAATCTGACCTACGGATTGAGAGATACACCCCAATCATTGTAAGGTCCATCCTTGAAACCGACGCGCGCGCCTTCCACAATTCCTACCCTTTCACATGGAGGATGCCCAAGCGCCTTTTTTAGAGGCCATTGGATCATTCCACTTTGCCCAAGCCTACTTCCTAGGCTCTGATACCAATGTAAGGAATTGAACTCACAACCTCTTGGTTAGGAATGTGATGGGCTAACCACTTGCCCCAAAAGCCATGGTTGAGGATTACTTCCTAATCCTCTCTCTTAGGGTGTGGTTCAACCATCTCCTACCAGGATTATGTTACAATAGCTTTGCTATTTCATGCCAAAATCGCAATCTGAGCTCGTTTTGGCCTCCAAGTGCACTATTGCAGTGATTATGTACGCTATTTTGTCTTTTTGTGCCAAAGATATATACAGGTTTTGTATCACTAGTATAAGCATCTCGAAGTCTACTACATGTTTAGAAGAACTCAACAAGGTAGTTCTATTCAATTTTTTGAGATACAGTCAATTTTTTGCATCATGGTATTTTAGTCAGTGGTCGTGGCTAAAAGCAATTATGTATTCCATATGTTGGTTGTTGAGGATAAGTTGGATGGTATGAATTACCCATATGGGCTTATACGATGTGTCATGTATTGGTCACAAAAGGACTGTGGAATATTGTGGAGGGTATTGAAAAACATCCTATTACACCTACAAATACAAGTATTGAAGCTCATGCAGATGGCTTTTAAGATAGTGATATTCTGTAGATTCTTGTTCGTGCTCGGGTTTCTGCTAGACCTATTGCAGAGAAAATTCAATGGGATGGCAAAGATGCTCAGGCACATGCATTGATAGACTTGTCTATCAAATGTGCCATTATTCCTCACATTCACTCATGCAGAACAGCTAAGGATGCTTGGGATACACTTACCACTTTATACCAACCAAGGAATGAGGCTCGTGTTGCTTAGCTCCAAAACTAGTTTGAGAGCGTGCACATGAATGAAGGTGATTCCATGGACACTTTTCTGACAAAGATCAAAGATTTGAAAGAATAGTTGATTTCTACTAATGAATTCTTGTTGTACACTTTGTGAAGAGAGATGGTGGATGCAATCCAAAGATGAGTAGGTGCTGCTACAACCAGCTTCACACCAGCCAACTGAGACTTCAGAGTTGATTAGTAGGCCCTTTGAGCTTCCTAAATCCACCAAAATATCAGCCAATTTCTGGAACATGCCCACCATTCTCGGGGCTCTGTAGAGATAGACCAATGAGCAGTAAAATGCAGATATCTCCAAAACTCTAAATCCAATGACCTTGAAAATTTATATGCAGAAAGAAGACAGTAACATTTATCCAACACACATTAATACACGGAAAAATGTTGCGTAGAACTCGAGATATGACCTTTTGAAGTTACTGCTCTGATTGAGCTTTTGAAGTTACTACTCTGAGTGAGTATAGCAAAGAACAAAACAGAGAAGTAGATAATGACAAATGTATAGATTCACATATGATTACAACCACATTGGCAATGAATGTTTGCACACTGGGAGTAGAATGATAGAGCTATGGAGTAAGCTCTTCAATCTCTACAAAATGACATGAAATGGTCACGTACAAGGCTTGCTAATCGCCTCTTCCTTCTTGCTCTTTTTATAGCTATTCTTGGAGGGAGTTTTGAATTCGAATTCGAATGGCTCCACCTAAAAGTGATCCCCAAAGTTAGGAGATATTCCCTCAGCTCAAAAATTTGTGGTTTTAGGTAGTTAGAGCCACGAGTTTGCTTTTACATCATGGATGAGATCAGACATCTTTTTCCTTTTTCTTTTTTCAATTACAAGAGATAAAAATGAACTCTTTTACAAGAGGTGTTCACATGACTACACATGTGACTTACAAATGATCATAATATCAAGCATATCAAGCATGTAGACTTGGGTAAAATGCACCAACAGCTCCCCCTCAAGCCTAACATGCTTGGCCTCCAAATAAGTCTTCAATTGTCCTTGATTTCCTGCAAGCCAATCATCAACTTGAATCTACTTAACTTTGTACCATCAAGAGCTTTAGTCAACATGTCTGCACATTGCATATCTGTAGAGACATAGGATAGTTGAATATCCTTGCTCATTAGCTTCTCCCTTACATAATGGTAGTGGACTTCAATATGCTTGGTTCTAGCATGGTATACCAGATTAGCTGCTAGATGTAGTGAGCTTGGGTTGTCACCAAAAATGTGAGGTGTTGAAGAATGAAGTCCAAGATCTGTGTACAAAGACTTTAACCACATGATTTTTTGAGTTGCATTAGCCAAACCTCTATATTCCGCTTCAGTAGAAGATAATGCCACGGTTGGTTGCTTCTTCGATGACCAAGAAATGATTTCTGATCCTACAAATGATATATACACGGATGTGCTTCTTCTATCATCTCTAGATCCGGCCCAATCTGCATCTGAGTAGACCTTTAGCTCAATATCTGAAGTAAATGAATAAAAAAAACCTTCATTCATGGTCCCCTTTAGGTACTTGAGGACTCTCTTGGCTGCTTCCATATGTGGTCTTCTCGGCTTATGCATAAACTGACTCAATATGCTAACACTATAGCATATATCCACCCTTGTGAGTGTTGCATAGTTCAAACTTCCAACCAAGCTTTGATAGCTTGTGATGTCTTCAATTAGCTCTCCTTCATAAGCACTAACCTTATGATTTTGCTCCATAGGTGCACCTGCACACTTGGTATTTTCCATCTTGAACTTGACGAGCATGTTATGCACATACTTCCTTTGTGTGATGTAGATACTTGAATCTGTGTAGATTAACTCCAATCCAAGAAAATAAGTGAGTGGTCCGAGGTCACTTATTTTGAACTCCTCCTTCATTTGACTCTTAACCTGTTTGATTCCTTCAAGATCATTGCCTGTGATAATAATATCATCAACATACACACATAAATAGATCACTTCAGATCCATTCCTCTTTATGAACAAAGAGGTATCTGCTTTGCTAGCTTTGAATCCTTGGTCCTGCAAATAAGTCACCAATCTGAAATTCCAAGCTCTTGGAGCTTGCTTCAATCCATACAAAGCTTTCTTTAGTTTGCATACATAGTTAGGATGATGTGCATCCTCATATCCAGGAGGTTGTGCCATATACACTTCCTCAAAAATCCATTCATTCAAGAAATCATTCTTTACATCAAGTTGATAGAGCTTCCAATTTCAAGATGCAGCAAGACTAATGAGAACCCTAATTGTAGGCATTTTTGCAACAGGAGAGAAAGTCTCCTCATAATCAATACCATGGGTTTGAGCAAACCCTTTAGCAACTAACCTTGCTTTGTGTCTATTTATACTTCCATATGGATTCCTCTTGATTTTGTATATCCATCGAGATCCAATTACCTTCATAGATGGCTTGTTAGGTACAAGCTCCCAAGTGTCATTCTCCTTCAAGGCTTCCATTTCTTCATTCCATTTCTTGCTTTGTGCTTCTTCGAATGTGGTAGGTTCTTCATTGGTTGAATCCTTTGCAATGTAGATTGAGTGCTCGGTGACCAAAGAAGTATCATAACCAAACCTCTCTGGTTTCTTCTTCTCCCTTGAAGACCTTCTAAGTGGTTGATGTGAGCTCTCGGGTCCATATGTACCATCCTGCATCTTTGCTTTACCTTTGTTCTTCCATAGCTTTAGTCTTTCCAAGTCTTCTAGGTCAATCTCCGAATCACTTTCTTCACTCTGCTTTGGCTCCTTTGGTTCAAGTGATGGAAAATCTTCATTCAAGTCATAAGGCAGCTTCACTTTCCTGTCATCATCAAACCATGATTTGTTTTCATAAAAAATTACATCTCTACTCATAGAAAATCCTTTATTGGTTGGATTGTACAATCTATATCCTTTTTGGTTTTGGTCATAACCAATAAATACGCACTTCTCTGCCTTGGGATCCAATTTCCATCTTACTTGAGAAGGAATGTGAGCATAGGCTAAGCATCCAAAGATTTTACAATGCTCTAGACTAGGTCTTCTTCCATTCCATACTTCATATGGAGTGGTTCCATCTAGTGACTTAGATGGAAGTCTATTTATGAGATATGTGGCTGTAGACACAGCCTCTGCCCATAGGTAGTTTGGCAATCCCTTTTCGTTGAGCATCGACCTTGCAACTTCGACAATAGCTCTGTTCCTCCTCTCTGCTACACCATTGAGTTCGGGTGTATACCTTGTAGTGAATTCCCTTTTAATGCCTCTTTCATGCAAGAAGGCATCAAATTCAGAAGAGAAGTATTCTCCTCCACCATCTGATCTGATTCTTTTCAAAGTCCTACTTGTTTGGTTTTCAACAAGAGCAATATACTTCTTAAAGCAATTAAACACTTCAGCCTTGTGCTTCATGAAAAACAGAATGGTCCACCTGCTACAATCATCTATGAAAGACACATAATATCCTGAGCCTGATATAGATGGCTCCTTACTTGGACCCCACACATCCGTGTGCACTAGATCCAAAGGATTTTGATACATATATCCTTTCTTATTGAAAGGTTGTCTATGAGCCTTGCCGAGTTGACAAGCTTCACACTTATAAATCATGTGTTGCCTTGTGATATTAGGCAAACCAAGTACACTTTGGTCCCTGCAAATTTGTTTGAGTGTCCTCTCACCAATGTGAGCAAGCCTTTTGTGCCATATCTCCAACTCTGTTAAAGTTTGAGATCCATAGCTAAATAAAGCTATGTTCTTTGTATCTTCCACTTCAAAAGTGAAAAGCCTTCCTGTCTTTTCACCTTTGGCAATCCTTCTAAAGCCTTGCCTTGGGTCTTCAACATATGCTCCAAATCGATTGAATCTAACCTGCAATCCTTTTTCAACAATCTTTCCAACACTTATTAAATTTTTGGTAATTGTAGGGACATACAAGACTTTGCTTAAGAGGTTCATATTCCCATCTGATGTCTTCACATTACCTATCTTCTCCACTAAGTGCTTTGTGTCATCTCCTGTCTGCACTTCATGCTTGTTATGAGGATCTTCCAAATCAGAAAGTAAAGCCACATTTCCTGCTACATGGTTTGATCATCCAGAATCAATGTAAAATATGTGATCATCATCCTTACCATTCTTCACTGATAGATTCATAATCAATAATGAATCTTCTTGACTTTGGTCCTCTGCATATTTATTGTAATCTCTTCTTGCTCTAAGGCCACTTTGATAGTTGTTGTTGTTGTAATTGTTGTTGTAATTGTTGTTGTAGTAGTTGTTGTTGTAGCCTCCATTGTATGTGCCTCTATTTGATCCATAGCCACCTCTATTGAATCCTCTTCCTCTTGAGTTCCTTGGATTCTTGAAACATTCTTCAGTAGTATGGTTAGATAAGCCACATATGTTGCAAGGTTGAGATGATTGGAATCTCCCCCTGCCTTGCTTTCCACTTCTGCCTCTTCCTCTAGCTCTTCCTCGACCTGCAAAGTTTGCTTGGAAAGAGCTACCTTCATCTTCATTCTTCCTATTCTTTGACTTGTCCTTGACCTTAGCTTTATCCGAATATAAGGCAGAAGTTTGATTACCTCTTCAGGACTCACCATCTTTGCTAATCTTTGCTTCATGAGTGAAGAGTTGGCCCATGAGTGTGTTGAGGTCGGGTACATGCATATCCATGTATAAATCCATGGCTGTTGTGAATGACTCCCACTTGTCGTCTGCTTTGATTCCATTTATCATTTGTCTAATGATTTGCTCCTCTTCAATTACCTCTCCAATGCTTCCAAGTTGGTCGGAAATCTCCCTCATCTTTGTGACATAATCAGTCACATTTTGCTTCGGGCTTTTCTTCATTGTTGTGAACTCCATCCACAATTGGTTCTTCCTTGCTCGAGTGTTGGAAGAGAAGAAAGAAGCAAGTGCATTCCAGTTCTCTCTTGATTTCTTGCATCCCTTGACATAAGGTAAAATAAAATCAGAGATTGAGTTTAGAATATAGGACCTTGCAAGTGCATCCTTCGAACACCAATTCGAAAGTCCTTCCACTTCTTCATGTGATGGTTGCCCTTTGTTCCTCATGATTGGCATTGCTTCATCTCCCGATATGAATCCATATATATTCCTCCCTTGAAGGTAACCCTCCATCCTTAGAGACCATGCCGGGTAGTTGTTTCGATCCAATTTGTCAATTGTTGATGGAAATCCATCTCCCATGTTGCTTGACTATGCTCTGATACCACTGTGAAGAGAGATGGTGGATGCAATCCAAAGATGAGTAGGTGCTGCTACAACCAGCTTCACACGAGCCAACTAGGACTTCAGAGTTGATTAGTAGACCCTTTGAGCTTCCTAAATCCACCAAAATATCAGCCAAGTACTTTGGAACATGTATCCCAAAAGTTTTAAGTCAAGGCAGACTAGTTGCGAAATGACTAGCTCCCAAAACTTGCTATTTTTGGACATACACTTGCTCGAAAAACTGAATAGAGCTCTCAACCTGGTAGGAATTAGATACATTCCTTTTGGATATAGAAAATAGACTTAGCAAGCTTCACAATACAAGTTAAAAAACTTCAAATGATGGATTGAGCACTGAGAAGAAGATTCATCAATTTCTGGAACATGCCCACCATTCTTGGGGCTCTGCAGAGATAGACGAGAGAGCAGTAAAATGCAGCTATCTCCAAAATTCTAAATCCAATGACCTTGAAAATTTATATGCAAAAAGAAGACACTAACGTCTATCCAACGCACATTAAAACATGGAAAAATGTTGCGTAGAACTCGAGATATAACCTTCTGAAGTTACTGCTCTCAGTGAGTATAGCAGAGAACAAAACAGAGAAGTAGATAATGACAAATGTATAGATTCACATATGATTACAACCACATTGGCAACGAATGTTTGCACACTGGGAGTAGAATGATAGAGCTATGGAGTAAGCGCTTCAATCTCTACAAAATGACATGAAATGGTCACGTACAAGGCTTGCTAATCGCCTCTTCCTTCTTGCTCTTTTTATAGCTATTCTTGGAGGGAGATTTGAATTCGAATTCGAATGGCTCCACCTAAAAGTGATCCCCAAAGTTAGGAGATATTCCCTCAGCTCAAAAATTCGTGGTTTTAGGTGGTTAGAGCCACGAGTTTGCTTTTACATCATGGATGAGATAAGACATCTTTTTCCTTTTTCTTTTTTCAATTACAAGAGATAAAAATGAACTCTTTTACAAGAGGTGTTCACATGACTACACATGTGACTTACAAATGATCATAATATCAAGCATATCAAGCATGTAGGCTTGGGTAAAATGCACCAAAACACTTCACTTGGGCAGATTATTCTAAATGGTCTTCCCGATTCATATAAGAGTTTTGCTTCTATTCTTGGTTTGACGATGAAAGGCAATCCAAATGCCTTAAAATTTGAGGGGCTAGTCTCTGTTTTGTTGCAAGAAGGTTAGTCTAGGTAGAATAGCTCCATTATGCATGTTGCAGATCAAGCTTTCCTGGCAAGACAAAAATGAAAAGAAAATAGAAAAGAAAATTTTTTTTTGCAAGTACTATAAAGCAAATGATCATTTCATAAAGAATTGTCTAAAACTGGCTGCAAAAGAGGCAAAGAAAAGAGAGGATGGAATGGTTGTTGCAGAGGCCTCTACACCGAAAATAGAGTCTACTAATCTAATGCAGAATGAAGAATGAGTGTTTACTACTGTTTGTAGTTTTGACCTATCTTCTCGTGAACAGTGTATGTCTATAGTAGACTCAGATAATTGGTACTTTGATAGTGGGGTAGCCAAACATATTACCTCCTAATGTAGTTTCTTCACTTCACTCGAGCTTGCTCCTATAGGGAATACTATCACATGCACCAACAACTCCTCTTATCCTATCATGGGAGTTGGTAAGATCATTCTGACTACTACTGATGGTAGTTCTTTTACATTGTCAGATGCTTTATTTGTGCTTGGGATCAAGAAGATTCTATTATCAATTTCAGCTTTAGCCAAGATTGGCTTGGTTGTGAAATTTGTTCATGACAGATGTACAATTCATGATCTATCAAATGTCGAAGTGATTATTGCTTCTGGCACTTTATGTAGTGGGATGTATAAGCTCATAGACTATGGAAAATTTGTGAATGACTTGGCATGTGCAGTACATGATTCTCATGCTATGTCCGATGAAAAGCTTTGGCATGCACACTTTTTTCATCTAAATTTTACTAGTTTGCTATGCCTGTAGAAGTCTGAAATGGTGCCTTCTTTGCCCAAACTTGAGGCACATGGTAAACATGTATGTGAAGGCTGTATTTTGGGCAAAATGTAGCATTTCTCCTTTCTAAAAGATGGTTCAGTTTGAGCTACTCAGAAATTATAGCTTGCGGACACCCTCTTTTGGAAACTATCTTTATTTTGTGACTTTCATAGATGATTTTTCTAGGTATGCATGGGTATATCCATTGAAAGCAAAGTTCAAAGTGTTAATGTGCTTCAAACAATTTTTGGTTTCGAATGAAAATCTTTCAACATGTAAAATGGGCACCCTCTATTCTGACCGAGGGGGGATATATGTCCTCTAAATTTAATGCATTTCTTAGTGAACATGGCATAAAACAATAGTGTACAATGTCATATAAACCTCAACAAAATGGAGTTGTTGAACGGAAGAACATGTCACTCATGGAGATGGCAACGTGTATGGTCAAGAGTCAAGCTTTACCACAGTTTTTGGCTTGAGGTTGTCATGTGTATAGCATATGTACTTAACAGGTGTCCCAGTAAAGCATTGCAGTCTATCACTCTATATGAGGCTTGGCATGGTCCCAAGCCATGTGTTGCTCACCTACATGTTTTTGGTTGTCTAGCATATGCATTAGTGCCTGAACAACAACAAAGGAAATTGGATGATAAAGCAATGAAATGTATTTTTGTTGGGTATCGTTCTTGAAGCAGAGGCTATCATTTGTATCATCCAGAGACTAAATGCATTTTGGTTAGCCGTCATGTTGTTTTCGTGGAAGATGTTATTCAGCCATGATATTGAGGAGGCAAAAACTATGCCAAAATGGCTAGTGCAGACTATAAGACAATAGTTACAAAATATAACGTAGGAGCAACAGTAGAGAAGATAACAAATATAGGAGAATCTCAACAATTTTCTACTAACAACAAGCAAAAAGATGATGACATTGTCCACCTATGGGCTCTCAAGGTAGAGCTTACATGGTGATCTACACAACTCTAGACAGGGAGATATGTATCTAAGGTAGAGGTATGCTAGCTGGATTCGATATCTCATGAAGTGCAGAAGTCATGTATATATAGGATAATGGGCAGCCTTATAAATGATTTTTGACTTGGAGAAGGAATATTCCATGGAATATTCCAAGGGTGCCCGTTGGCCCCCTTGGAACTTCTAGCTAGGGCTGCTCACTGCTGCCTCCGACCCCACAATTGGGGACTATGGGCGATTAACTTTCGCTCTGATACCACTTGTTATGGTCGACGCGGCAAAGGCCCGAACCTTGTCAAGCCTGCGAAATTTGGTGCGCCACCGAAAATTGGTCGCCAAGCTAGAGTGATATTAGAACACCTCTATAATCAGCAGTAGCTCAACAGAGTCACTGTCACTCAAACGTATAAGAGTTCGTTTTGAATTTGCTGAGAAATTCACTAGGACTTCACCGGATTGTTACTAGACTGTCACCGTAATTATACTGGAATCTTACCGGAATCAACTCCTATTCTGTTTGTAATTACTTCAAGTGATTATACAAGAAGTAAGGAAGTGATGCGTGAACTTCCTTCACTGAGTGAACTCTTTCTGAAGTTTAAGAGAAAACTTCTCCGGTTCAGAATGTCCTTTTTCGGTTAGACTTTGTACTGTGTGTACATATCCATTTCACCAAAATCCTTGACGAACTGATAGTAGAGATGTCTAGCTATAAGATAAGCTAACTCTCATACCAACCTTTAATTTACTCTGCGAGATATACTTCGTTATTCTACTGAAAAACACGTTTTCTGAGAAAATTGTAACTGACTTAAACGTTTGTTTATTGAGATAGTATCGAGGGACACGTTTACTAACGAACTGTAACTGTTAACGGTTAACGAACTTTCTACTGTAACACTAAAATACTCAGAGTTCTTCACATATGAACAGTGCACGCAAACTTCCACATGAACATGTGTTTTCTATTTGAGAAGATGTGTACAAATTAACTTGGCCTCTTCTTGCTCAAGCTATGGAAACTCTCCTATATTGAGTAGTTTCTTCTACCATCTCTCTCAGATGAACACCTGACATTTCAGGTTTCTGTTATTCATCTGTACATACATGATCTATGGTGTCTTCTGAAAAACTTCTCACTCACTCTTTCTTCAGTCTCTATACATACGCGATCTCTGGCGTCTTCTCATTTTCTCATCTCTCTGTTCTCTCCCCCTCACTTTTTTGACCTCTGTATGTGCTCTATTTATATTGCGCGCTCTTCTCACAAACGTTCTAGCTCGCACTTCCCTCTTTTATTCTTATGCACGTTCTCTCTGTATATACAGTTTGATTCGGTGTAACGAACTCTGATTCTGCAAGATTCTGTATTGTACATAACGGTCGTGAATTTGTCCCTTCATTAAGGCTTTTGATTTTCTGAATATTTGATTCTGCTTCTCTTTATCTTCCTTTGTCTGTACGTCAAATTCGTGAGTGATTCTTCAACAACTCCCCCTCAATCACTAATTTGACTCTTCCTATCTTCATATATTTTTCTTTCTTTTATACCTGCCATTTCCTTGAATCTGCTTGTCTTTGTTCCATCCAAGCTCTTTGTCAAAATATCTGCAATCTGATCTTTTGTCGGAGTGTATATTATTTCTATTTCCTTTTCCATTACCTTTTCCCTCAGGAAATGATACTGAATTTCTATGTGTTTTGTTCTTGCATGAAATACTGGATTTGCTGCAAGATACAGCAAGCTCATGTTATCTCCATGTATGATGGGTATACCTTGATCAATACCCATGCTTTTGAACAAGGTCTGCATCCATATCACTTCTTTATCTGCTTCTACAAGTCCTTTATATTCTGCTTCTGTTGTCGATAAAGCCACTGTGTGTTGTTTCTTCGAACACCAGCTTACTAGCTTATCTCCTAGGTATATCATATACCCATGTGTTGACCTTCTGTCATCTTGGCTTCCTGCCCAGTCTCAGTCACAAAATGCTCTCAACTCTATATCTGACGTAAAAGGATAATATAATCCTTCCTTTATAGTTCTTTTTATATATCTAAGAACTCTCTGTCCTGCAACCCAATGTTGATCCTTCGGACAATGCATAAACTGTGAGAGAACTCTCACTGCATAGCTAAGATCTGGTCGTGTTAGTGTAGCGTAGACTAGGCTTCCCACTAACGACTAATATTTCCTCATATCCTTAAACTCTGCACCACTCTATTTGTTGAGTTTATGATTTGCGTCAAGCGGTGTTGAAGCTTCTCTGCAATTCTCCATATTAAACTTCTTTAGTAAGTTTTGGAGATACCTTTCTTGCGTAACATATACACCATGATCTGTGTATGTGATTTCCATTCCTAGAAAGTATGACAACTTTCCTAGGTCACTGATCTGAAACTCCTTTTCGAGTAATCTCTTTACTTCTTTAATTCCTTCATCTTAAGTACCTGTTATTATAATGTCGTCTACATAAATGCAAATGTAGATCATACCTTCTTCTGTTCTTTTGATGAGTAGACTTGCATCTGCTTTTGAACTTTGGTATCCAAGTTCATCTGCTTGGAATTATAGGCTTGTGTACATGGAAGAACTTTGGTATCCGTAAAGTGCTTTTCTTAATCTGCAAACAAAATTTGGGTATCTGGAACTTACAAACCCTTCTGGTTGTTCCATGTAGACTTCATCTGATATGTATCCATTGAGAAATGCGTTCTTTATATCTAGCTGACTTAGCTTCCATCCTTTTGATGCTGCTATAGCAATCACTGTCCTTATGGTTGACATCTTTGCCACCGGACTAAACGTCTCGTCATAATCTATGCCATGCGTCTGAGCATAGCCCTTGATAACCAGTCTAGCTTTGTATTTGGCTATCCTTCCATCTGCAAGCTTCTTAACTTTGAAAACCCATTTATTTTCGATTACTTTCTTACCGTTTGGTTTCTGAACAAGTTCCCATGTCTTGTTCTCTTCCAGTGCGCTGAACTCTTCTCCCATTGCTTCTTCCCATTGCTTCTTGCCTTTAGCTTCGTCATAGTTCTGAGGTTCTTCATCATCTTTGACCATATATGCATAATTTTTCTGAGTTATGTACGAAGTATCATACAAATACCTTTCTGGTTGTCTTCTAGTCCTGTTCGACCTTCTTGGTTCAAACTCTTCATGTGTATCTGAATACACATCTTCATCAAATCCCTGTTCATCTTCATTTCTCATACCTGATCCGATCTTGGACGTACTTGCCTGCATATGATCTTCATCTCTGTTCACCTACACAATTGATTTCCCTTTCTCTTTTCTTCTTACTTCTTCTTCAAATTCGTCCGTTGTATGATTTTGATCTGCATACCAGATTTTTTGCTCATCAAATGTAACATCTCTGGAAACAGTAAACTGTTTTGTTAGAGGACTCCATAACCTGTAGCCCATCTGCTTTTCATCGTATCCTACGAACACATATTTTTCTGCTTTTGGTTCAAGCTTATGTCTGAGTTGTGATGGTACATAAGCGTAACCTAGTGATCCAAACACTTTGCAATGATCAAGTGTTGGCTTCTTTCCCCACCAGGCTTCATAAGGGGTCATTCCATCTAAAGCTGTACACGGTAATCTGTTTACCAAGTATGTAGCTGTATTTATGGCTTCAGCCCAAAGATAATTTGGACAATCCTTTTCCTTTAGCATAGCTCATGCGAACTCAACTAGAGTTCGGTTTCTTCTTTCTACTACACCATTTTGTTGTGGTGTATACCTGCAGGTTATTTCTCTCTTAATACCTGCATTCCAAAGATAGTCATTGAACTCTCGAGAGAAGTATTCTCCCCCTCCCTTAGACCTCAGTCTCTTAAGCTTTCGACCTGTGAGTCTTTCAGCATATGCATGAAAATGCCTGAAAGCTCCAAACACTTCTGATTTCTCTTTCAAAACATAAAGGGTTATCCCTCTTGTAGCATCATCAATGAAAAGAACATAATACCTCGATCCGCTGATTGATCCTTCTTTTGTTGGACCCCATACATCTGTATGAATGAGTTCAAGTACTCCATCATGTTTGAATCCTTTCTTTTGGAAAGGTAACCTGTGGGATTTTCCCATCTGACATGTTTCGCACTTGTGAATCATATGTTGATTCTGTACATTCGGTAATCCTAGTACTGATTGATTTGAAATCATAGCTTTAATTCCTTTTTCATTGAAATGACCTAATCTCTTATGCCAGAGATCAAGTTCTGTAATCACCTTTTCACCATGTGTGAGCAACACTTGGCCGATGTTCCCTTGTACTCTTAAAGTAAAGAGTCTGCCTTCTTTCTTACCAGAGACAATCTGATTATATCCATTCTCGGGATCTTCTACAAATACACCTTCATTTGTAAATCTGACCTGAAAACCTTTCTCAACTATCTGTCCTACACTAATTAAATTTTTCGGTATTGTTGGAACATACAAAACATTGGTTAGCAAATCTGCTCCACTTTTACATTTCACTTTTCCAATTGAATGTACACTATGCCTCGTATTGTCACCTGTTTGAACAGTATGACTGGAACTACCTTTTTCCAATTCTGACATTAATTCTATATTTCATGACAAGTGATTAGAACATCCAGAATCAATGTAAAATACCTTTAGGTCTTCGTTATCTGATGTACTGATTGAGTTCATCATCAATGATGTATGACTTTCATTCTGAGTGTCATTTGCGTAGTTGTTGTAGGTGGTGTTGTAGGATTGATTCTGTCCCCAACTTCTTGCTCCACCTCTACCATAGCTTCCTCTTTGATTTTGTCTTCCTCTTTGAAAATTACTTTGATATCTTCCGCTTTTGCCTCTACTATTACTGTTCTGATTTTGATTTGATCCTTGTTGATTGTGCCAGCAATCATGAGCCAAATGATTACTTAGTCCACAAATCCAGCAAGCCTTTTTGTTGTTATTCTGGCTACTTCTTCCTCTTCCAAAACCTCTTGCTCTTCCTCTGCCGGTGCCTTAACCTCTTGCATAATAAGCCTAAGAACTCGACTCTTCTTCGTCTTTTGACTTACCTTTGTCTTTCTTCTTGTTCTTCATGTACATTGCATAACTTTGTCCTTTATCTGCATCTCCTTTTAGGTCTTGCTCATATGTGAGCATCAAACCAAGAAACTGATTTAAATCTGGTACAAAATTATTTAAAGAAAGCTCAGTTGAGAGTACGAAAGGTTTCCACCTTTCATCTCCTCTCAAACCTGTTAGCAGTTGCGCTATCAATCTGTGATCTTCGACATCTTCATTTATGGATCCAAGACTATCTACTAGATCCTTCATCTTAGTAACATAGTCACTAATGCTTTGACTCGCCTTCTTTTTGAACGTTGTGAACTCGGACCATAAGTTAGCCTTCCTAGCTTTCGTAGTATTTTGGAAGTGATCTTCCAATGCACTCCATATGTCCTCCGCTTTCTCCAGACCTCTAATGTGCGGTAGTAGATGGTCTGTAACGGTCTTATAAATGTAAGCTCTTGCCGTTGCATCTTTCTTCTGCCACAGCTTCAAGGCTTCTAATTCTTCTTTTTCCGGTTGACTATCATCTTCGAAAGTCGGCTTCTTTTCTTCTCCGGTCACATACGTCATTAAGTCCTTACTCATAAGTAAGGCTTCCATGCGCATTACCCATGCGGGATAATTATCTCTGTCCAATTTATCAATTTGGACATGATCTGGCATGATCTGGCATGATCTTCTTGTTTCTGTTACTTCCGATGAACTTTGGAGAATCTTTCTGCTCTTCAAAATCTTTCTCGTTCTGGTTCCACTTGTTGTGGTTAACCTACTATGCGATACCAATTTCGGTATGCTGGCTCTGACACCAATGATGGTGAATACTCTGGCTCTGAACCCACTTCTTGGATCTCACGACTCTGATACCACTTGTGGGCGATTAACTTTTGCTCCGATACCACTTGTTATGGTCGACGCGGCAAAGGCCCGAACCTTGTCAAGCCTGCGGAATTTGCTACGCCACCGAAAATTGGTTGCCAATCTAGAGTGATATTAGAACACCTCTATAATCAGCAATAGCTCAGTAGAGTTACTATCACTCAAACGTATAAGACTTCGTTTTGAATTTACTGAGAAATTCACTGGGAATTCACCAGACTGTTACTGGACTATCACCGTAATTATACCGGAATCTTACTAGAATCAACTCCTATTCTGTTTGTAATTACTTCAAGTGAGTATACAAGAAGTAAGGAAGTGATGCAGTGAACTTCCTTCACTGAGTGAACTCTTTCTGAAGTTTAAGAGAAAACTTCTCCGGTTCAGAATGTCCTTTTTCTGTTAGACTTTGTACTGTGTGTACATATCCATTTCACCAAAATCCTTGAAGAACTGATAGTAGAGATGTCTAGTTATAAGATAAGCTAACTCTCATACAAACCTTTAATTTACTCTGCGAGATATACTTCGTTATTCTACCCAAAAACACGTTTTCTGAGAAAACTATAACTGACCGAAACATTCGTTTACTAAGACAGTACCGAGGGACATGTTTACTAACAAACTATAACTGTTAACGGTTAACGAACTTTCTACCGTAACACAAAAATACTCAGAGTTCTTCACATATGAACAATGCGCGCAAACTTCCACATGAACATGTGTTTTCTATTAGAGAAGATGTGTACAAATTAACTTGGCCTCTTCTTGCTCAAGCTATGGAAACTCTCCTATACTGAGTAGTTTCTTCTACCATCTCTCTGTACATTTTAGGTTTCTGTTATCCATCTGTACATATGCGAGCTATGGCATCTTCTAAAAAACTTCTCATTCACTCTTTCTTCAGTCTCTATACATACGTGATCTTTGGAGTCTTCTCATTTTCTCATCTCTCTGTTCTCTCCCTCTCTCTTTTTTGACCTCTGTATGTGCTCTATTTATACTGCACGCTCGTCTCATGCACGTTCTAGCTCGCACTTCCTTGCACGTTCTCTCTGTATATACAATTTGATTTGGTGTAACGAACTCTGATTCTGCAAGATTCTGTACTGTACATAACGGTCGTGAATTTGTCCCTTCATTAAGGCTTTTGATTTTTTGAATATTTGATTCCGCTTCTCTTTATCTTCCTTTGTCTGTACGTCAAATTCGTGAGTGATTCTTCAACAGGGACCATGGTAACTCCCTTTCTTTACAACACCTTACATGGGCCAATATGAACTTCATCCAACATACAAGTTGGAATTCCCATCAATTGGGTAATGCACGCTTGGCTTCTCCTCATAATGGGGGCCTTACAAAATGTGCATAGAATTATGAGCGGTAGACATTAATCATATACTAACACCACCCTTCAATGTTTACTGAATGATAAATCAAGTAGGTCTCAGTCCTATGCCCATCTGTTGAAGATGCCTGTTGAGATGCTCTCTTCTAAGTGCTTTAGTGAATATTTCAACACAATTTTCCTCTGTTGGGCAATATTCTAGCTCCACAATTTCATCTTCAATTAGCTCCTGAACGTAATGGTACTGTACTTCTATATGCTTGGTGCGAGCCTGAAATACTGGGTTCTCTGCAATGGCCATACAACTTTGATTATCACACTTGAGTACAATCACCATATTTGATGCAAAGCCTAGATCTACAAGAATTCTCCTTAACCAAACTGCTCACAAGAAGCAAAACAAGCTGCTTTGTACTCTGCTTCAGTGGAGGAGAGTGTGAGAGTTGGTTGCTTCCTACTTACCCAAGAAATAATTCTTGAACCAAGTGAGAAACAATATCCAGAAACCGATTTTCTAGAATACAATCTCTAGCTCAATCTGAATCACAATATCATTAAAGTGTATCACCTATGGTATAAAGAATACCAAAATCCAACATTCTTGCAATGTACCTTAGAATTCACATTCCAGCATTCTATTGACTCTCCTTAGATTTGTTGGAAAACATGCTTAACACTTCAACAACATAGCAAATGTCTGGTCTAGTGTTGCTCAGAAAAGTAAGACTTGCAACGAGCTTCCTATACTTCTTAGCATCTACATCAGGCATGTTATCATCCATAGATAGTTTATGATTTACCTCCATAGGTGTGCTAGCTGGTTTGCAATCCATCATTCCAAATGCCTTGAGAATTTCTTTGACATATTTTTGTTGTGAGATGAAAATGCCATCCTTTCTTTGTCATACTTCAATTCCTAGATAAAAATGGAGTAGACCTAAGTCTATCAGTTCAAACGACTGATCTGAGATCTCCTCTAATGATAAAATCATCTACATATACAATGAAAACAACTAGCTTGCTATTCTTTTTTGTTACATACAAGTTAGCATCATAAGTACTTCTTCCAAAACCCCTATTTTTGAAAAAATTATCTATCCATTGATACCAAACATGTGGTGCTTGCTTAAGTCCATGCAAAGCTTTCTTCAACTTGCAAACCTCAAAACCTAATGGTTGAGATACATATGCCTCCTCCTTGAGGTGACCATTCGAAAATGCAGATTTGACATCCATCTGAAAAATAGGCGAGGCGTTTTGTGCAGCTACTACAAGTACTGTTCGAATAGTTTTCATGCATGTTGTTGGTGCAAAAGTTTCTTGAACATCAAATCCTTCGATTTGTGAAAAACCCTATGCAACTAATCATGCCTTATACTTTTCTAATGTGCCATCTGCTTTATACTTAGCTTTCCAAATCCATTTAATACCTATTACCTTCTTCGTTGATGACAAGTCAACTAGATCCCATGTATCAATTTTGATTGTACTATCATACCCAAACTCCATTGCTGCTCTCCAACCTAGATAATCAAGGGCTTCTTCAATGGTGGTAGGTTCCTTTATCGAGCCCATTATATGTGCCATTAAGACATGTTAACAATGTGTTCTGAGGCTCTTCTTTGCTCCTCTATTCTCTTTGATCTTCAAATCCATCCGAGGATGATTCCAGTACATCTAAATGTGGATTGCAATCATCAAAGAGCTACTGTGCCCACTTTGGTAGTGGCTTACGCTATGCAGCTACAATTGGTTGGCTTTTTACTGAGGAAATTTCACCATCAGATGTTTCCTCCTCCTCAACTTTAACCTATCTTTTGATAGGCACAAGGTGAAATATTTCTCCTTTTGATGAGATAGTGGATTTACCTTTATCTTCTACTCAGTATTTCCGTTCATCAAACACCACATCTCAACTCACAAAAATCTTCCTTGCCCCATGATCCCACAACCTGTATGCTTTAGACTTTTCACTATATCTTAAGAAGACACACTTTTTCCTGTTTAAATCTAACTTTGATCTGGTTGAATCAGGAATATGTGCATTAAAAAAAACAACCAAAAAAATTGAAATGCAATACTAAAGGCTTTTTACTAGATATGCTTCTTGAGGAGTCATCCCCTTTAGTGCTTTTGTGTAGCTTTGATTAAGGATGTAGACTGTTGTATTGACTACTTATGCCTAGAATGAATTAGGCATGTCTTGAGCCTTAACATACAACAAGCCATTTTAACTATTGTCCTATTCCTACACTCAACAAGGCCATTTTGTTGAGGTGTATGAGCTATGGTAAGTTGCCATTTCACAGCATGCTCCTTACAATAATTATTGGATTTTGTTGACAAAAATTCACCTCCTCTATCTATTGTAAATTTCTTCAATTTCTTTCCTAATTAATTTTCCACATACTTATGCCATGTTTTAAATTTTTCAAAAGCATCAACCTTCTTTCAAATGAAATAAACCCACATCTTTCTATTATAATCATCGACTAACAGAAAAAAGTAGAAAGGTCCTCCTAAAGCAAGTGTAGACACTTTACCATAGAGATCGACTGCTCATCTTTTGTGGAAATGCTTTTCGTTGTTGCTTGCCCATCATGCAAGCTTCACAAGGTTCCTGCAACTCTGAAAATGTAGAAAAATGAGCAACCATCCTTGTTCTTTGCATCTCCTTCAAAATTGCATATCTTAGATGCCGAAATCATTGGTGCCATAACATGCTTACGTCTTTATCTTCTATAGGAGTTAAGGCACTTAACTCATACAAGTTATCACATCTTATGCCTTTTCCAACTACATTACCTTATGAATCCATGATTTTTGCACCACTCTTATTGAAGTGAACTTCGAGTCTACAATCTGTTATTGCAGAAACTGACAACAAATTTCTTTTAAGTGTAGGTACATAGAGAACATCGAATACCTTTTTCTCAACACCTAGAGACGTGATAAAAGAGATGGTTCCAGGCCCTTCAACTGGACACGTGGAGTCATTTCTCACCACTCCATTGATGGATTCCTGTAGAGGAACTAGGGAATTATACCAATCCTTTTTATTGGTCATATGGCAAGAAGCTCCACCATCTAAAATCCATGGTCCATCAACATGCGCTTGAGCGGATGAGCATACCTCTTCAATAGCTACCCATAGTTCCAACTTTGTGTTTTTTGTAGACTCTTGGTTCTTCCAAGATGATTTTATAGTCCCATTTTATTCATCAACTTTCTTCTTTTTGCAATCCTTGATAGCATGGCCTTTCTTATCATAATAGAAGCAACTTCATGTGAACTTTTTACTTCTTTGGCTTCTTCTTGATCCATCAAAAGATCCTTTTCCTTTTGCATTGGTTGAGAATGCAGCATCAGTTGTACTTTGTGGATTCTTCAATCACATCTCCTATTCTAAAAACATAGCACAAAACTCTTGAAATGTAAGGGGAGTTGGTCTTACCTGAGTGTCAAGGGCTGTTACTAATCCATCATACTTTGTTGGAAGATATGCACACATCTTTGAGCCAGCTCTTCTAGTGTTATAACAACACCAACTATAGACAATTGACCTTGAAGATGTTTTATTTGTTTGATAAAATCTTCAGCCTTTTTAGAATCAGAATGCTTTTTATTTGCCAACTGATTTTCTAAATTTTGTATCTTAGTGTGGTTCTTGGTCTCATATTGAAGATCCAATATGCCCCAAGCCTCATGTGCTTTAGTAGTATGTTGAACTAAAGTAAGCACAAAATCACTTATACTAGTGAGAATTGCACATAATGCATCACCTTTCCACCTCTTCCAAGCTTGTAGAAGATCTGGATCTAGCTGAATCATCAATCTTGAATTTGTTGGATCTTCAATTGGTATAGGCTCTGAATCCAATCCCATCAGTCCCATGATAGTTTCAAGTAATTCATAAGAGTCCAAAATCGTAGAAATTTTGAACTTCTAGAGTGTATAGTTGGTTCCATCCAGCTTCCCTTCAGATTCTAGTCTACTAGTAGGTTGAAATCGTGATACTTCTCAAGCTATTCGAACCTTATGGCTCTGATACCATGTAAGTCAATAGTTATGCAATATAACACAAGAGCAATAACAGAGAAGATAATAGAAATAGGAGAATCTCAACAATTTTCTACTAACAACAAGTACATAGATGATGGCATTGTGCACCCATGTGCTCTCAAGGTATAGCTTACATGGTGATCTAGAAAACTCTAGATAAGGAGATACAAGGTAGAAATATGCTTACTCAATTCGATATCTCAGGTAGTGTAGAAGTCATGTATATATAGGATAATGGGCAACCTTCCACGGACAAGCTATACATGGGTGGTAGAGTGTGGGTAGCCATCACCAACATAGTTGCCATACACGGCTTAGGTCGGCTAAACTGACCTAACAAATATAAATGATTTATGAATTTGAGAGGGAATATTCCCTTTACTGTCATGACGGGGGTGCTGGCCTTGGACCCTAGTAGGTGGCCCATTGGCCCCCTAGGATCCCCTAGCAAAGGGGCCGCTGGCCCCCTTGGACCCCCTAACCGGGGCTACTCACTGTTGCCCCGGACCCCATAATTGGGGACCCTAGTAACTCCCTTTCCTTACAATACCTTAGATGGTACAATAGCACCTTCACCCAACATGCAATTTGGGATCCCCATCAAGTGGGTAATGCACGCTTGGCTTCTCCTCATAATGGGGCCTTACAAAATGTGCATACAATCATGAGGGGTAGACATTGATCATATACTAACACATACTTTGCACAATAACAAATTAGGTGCACCTCTATCATATCAGCCTAGTTCAGGCTCTCATAGTGGTTTTTTATGCATCAGATTGCTACGCTATGGCTGCCTCTAGTCTCTCTCATGAGAACAAGCCTATTTTGTTTGATGAAGCATAACATTTTGAAAATTGAATGGTTGCTGTGCAATCTGAATATGATGCTATAATGCAAAATGGTACCTGGTCTTTATGTGACTTGCCTCCTGAAAAGAAGGCCATTGGCACTAAGTGGGTATATAAGCTGAAGCATAAGCCTGATGGAACAATTGACAGGTATAAGGCTAGATTGTTGCAAAGGGTTATGCATAGGAAAGAGGTATTGATTTTAATGAGACCTTTGCTCCTACATGTCGAATGATTACTCTTTGTAGCATTTGTGCACTTGCAGCTCATCATGGTTGAAATGTACATCAGTTGGACATTAAAACTTTGTTTCTAAATGGTGACTTTCATGAAGAACTTTATGTTTTTTAGCCATGTGGGTTTGTGCAAAAAGTGCATGAAAACAAATTGTGCAGGTTGAAGAAGCCATTATATGGTTTAAAGCAAGCACCACATGCTTGGTATGAGAAGATACATGCCTATCTAATTGCACGTGGTTTTGAGAACAGTCTAGATAAAGGCACCCTATACATTAAGTTTGCTAATGATGTGCTTCTAATCATTGTTGTATATGTTGATGACATGCTGCTCCCTAGTCCTCATGAGAAGCATATTGCTGATTTTAAGGCTAATTTGCATGCCTCATTTGAGATTTCAGATTCGAGGCATTTTCATCATTATTTGGGCATTTAGTTTATGCAAGTTGATGGTAGAATAGCTTTGTGTCAAACAAAATATATTGATGCATTATTGCAACATTTTGGCCTTGAAGATTGCAAACCTATTACCACTCCTATAGACAAATGTTTATGATTCAGTCTTCATGATGTTGGAGATGCATTTGATGTTGTTCTTTATCAATAGGTGGATGCTGGATTTACTTATGCATTACTCAGTGAGATATTCAATTTGTTGTCTCACAGATAAGCAGGTTTACACATTTCCTAGGTGTCAAGCATTAGCAGATGGTTCAATGCATCTTTTGCTCTTGAGTGGTACCCATCTACTTGGATTGTTTGACCCCAAGGGGGGATCATTACCACCAGGTATACATGCTTTTTTCTGACTCTGACTAGGCTGGTTGCTATGGCACTCCTATGTCCACTAGTGATTTGTGCTTCATGCTTGGTATCTCATGCACATCTTGTTCAAGTAAGAAACACCCTACTATGGCCACACCTACTTATGAGGCTGAGTATAGGGAAGCTTTGATAGTGACTATTGAGTGTGTGTGGCTCAGACGCCTTATGGCTAATTTGGGTGTTGGTCAATCTTTTGCCATCACCATCTTCATTGACAGTCAGAGTGCATTAGCACTTGCAAGGAACCCTATGTTCCATGCTTGCACCAAGCACATTGAGGTGCATTATCATTATGCCATGGATAAGTTCTCAGTTGGAGGGATCAGCTTGGCATATGTGCCCATGCAGAAGAACATTGTAGAGCTTTTCACAAAGGTTCTGCCTAGGGAGAAGTTTGAAGATTTCCGCAAAACTTTGGGATTACTTCCTTTTGTGGATTGATTCCACATAGCTTGGCACTTCCTTATACATAAGTGTCAGCTCCTTGTTTAGTGCATCACTCCCAGGGGGAATTTGTTGATATATTTAGGTAGTGATATGTGTGAACACCCTAGGACCATCGGGGCACTTTTCTCCATCTTTATGAGGTTTTTCCCCCTATCTTTCATATATGCCTATTACCCTAACGGGTCTCTCATCTTTGTACATTCTAATGCTAATACATTCAATATTGTGTGTTTGGCGCCAAGCTTCTTCTTCTTCCTTGTGTTGTTTGCATGCTTCTCAAGACCTTAAACTCCAATAGCGACATCATTATTACTTCTGGCATTATATGCCATGGGCCATATAAGCTCATAGATTATGCAAAATATGTGAATGATTCAACATGTGCAATTCAAGATTCTCAAGCTATGTCACATGCAAGGCTTTGGCATGCACGCTTTGGCATGCACGCTTTGGTCATTTGAATTTTGCTAGTTTGCTACGCCTGCAGAAATCTGAAATGGTGTCCTCTTTTCCAAACTTGAGGCACCTCCTAAACATGTTTGTGAAGGCTGTATCTTGGGAAAAATGCAGCATTCCTCCTTCCCAAAAGATGGTTTAATTTGAGCTACTAAAAAATTGCAGCTTGTTCGCAGTGATTTCTATGGTCCTATGTAGACACCTTCTTTTGGGAGCTATCTTTACTTCATGAATTTCAGCAATGATTTTTCCAGGCATGCATGGGTATATCCATTGAAAGCAAAGTCCGAAGTGTTTATGTGCTTTAAACAGTTTTTGGTTTTGGTTGAAAATCTATAGGCACCCTTTGTTCTGATCAAGGAGGGAATATATGTCTTCTCATTTTAATGCATCTCTAGCTGAATGTGGGATAAAACATTAGTGTACAATGCCATATACACCTCAAAAGAAAGCAGTTGCCAAAAGGAAGATCAAGTCACTCATGGAGATGTCAAGGTGTATGGTCAAGAGTTAGGCTTCATCACATAGTTTTTGGCTTGAGACTATTATGTGTGCAACATATGTGCTTAATAGGTGTCCCACTAAATCATTACAGTCTATCACCCTAGATGAGGCTTTGCATGGTCGTAAGCCATCTATTGCTCATCTACGTGTTTTTGGTTGTCTAGCATATGCATTACTGCCTGAACAACAATGTAGGAAATTGGATGATAAAGCAGTGAAATGTATTTTGATTGGATGCAGTTCTGAAAGCAAAGGCTATTGTCTATATCATCCACACACTAAATTCATTTGGTAAGCCATGATGTTGTTTTTGTGGAAGATGATATTCAATCATTAGTTTCATGTACTAAGAAGGCATCAATTAGCTCCAAAGACATGTATGACACTTTGCTGCCTCATTTTACACATGGACAGTCTAGTGTTGGTCCTAATCAGGCAACTTCTCAACCTTTAGAGGTTTCATGTGATGATGCAAATCATTCCATTTTATATGTAGATTTACATGATGCACTTGTTGATGAGAGAGTTGATATTGAGGAGGCTAAAACTATGCCAAAATAGCTAGCGCAGACTTTACATGATAGTAAATTAGATGCATCGCTATCATATCGTTCTTTTTCTCGCTCTCATAGTGCTTAATTTGCATCATATTGTTATGCTATGGCCGCTTTTAGTCTCTATGATGAGAGAGAGCTTGTTTCATTTGACGAAGCACAAAATTTACAAAATTGGATGTTGTTATGAAATCTGAATATGATGCAATGAAGAATGGTATTTGGTCTTTATGTGACTTGCCTCCTAGCAAGAAGGCCATTGACACTAAGTGGGTATACAAGTTGAAGCATAAGCATGATGGAATAGTTGACAGTTATAAGGCTAGTCTTATTGCAAAGGGTAATGCTCAAGAAAGAGGCATTGATTCAGATGAGACCTTTGCTCCTACATGCCAAATGAGTACTATTCATAGCATCTATGCACTTGCACCTCATCATGGTTGGAATGTACATTAGTTAGACATTAAGATTTCATTTCTAAATGGTAACTTGCATGAAGAAGTGTATGCCTTTTAGCCTCATGGCTTTGTGCAGAAAGGGCATGAGAACAAATGTGCAAGTTGAAGATGGCATTCTATGATTTGAAGCAAGCACCACGTGCTTGGTATGAAAAGATACATGCCTACGATTGCACATGGTTTTGAGAACAGTCCAATTTAAGTCACCTTATATGTTAAGCGTGCAAATGATGTGATTTTTGTAATTTTTGTCTATGTTGATGACATGTTGCTCACTATTCCTCATGAAAAGCATATTGTTGATTTTCAGGCTGATTTTCATGCCTCATTTGAGATGTTAGATTTGGGGCATTTGCATCATTATTTGGGCATTCAATTTATCCAAGTTGATGCTAGAATAGCTATGTATCAAACAAAATATATTGACACACTATTGCAGTGTTTTGGCCTTAATACTAGAAACCTATTGTCACTCCTATGGAAATAGGTTTATGGTGGAGTCTTCATGATGCTAGAGATGCATTCGATGCTATTCTCTATTAGCAGGGTGTTGGATGCTTGATTTACATATGCATTACTTGGTGAGATATTCAGTTTGCTATCTCATAGATGAGCAGGTTTATGCATTTCCTAGGTCTCAAGCATTGACAGACAATTAATTGCATCTTTTGCTACTTGAGTGGTACCCTACTACTTGGATTGTTTTATCCCAAGGGGGGACCACTACCACCAGATTTACATGCTTTTTCTGACTCTGATTGAGT
The DNA here is from genome assembly GCA_020310875.1 of Ceratopteris richardii. Lineage (NCBI taxonomy): Eukaryota > Viridiplantae > Streptophyta > Polypodiopsida > Polypodiales > Pteridaceae > Ceratopteris > Ceratopteris richardii. The sequence goes on along the minus strand of CM035426.1, from coordinate 26,630,215 downwards.
TGGTTGCTATGAGCCTTGTGTGTCCACTAGTGGTTTTTGCTTCATCCTTGGTAGCTCATGCATATCTTGGCTGAGCAAGAAGCAGCCTACTCTGGCTGCTTCTAGTTGTGAGGCTGAGTATATGACAATTTTCAAAGTGGTTGTAGAGTGTGTGTCGCGTAGATGCCTTATGTCTGATTTGGATGTTTGTGAGTGGTCTGCTACCACCATCTTCATTGACAATTAGAGCACTTTGGGAGTTGTGAGGTGAAAGAACTTGGAGAAGCTTGTAGAAGGTAGAAAAGTGCGTTTCGAAGCGATGGAGTTTGGTCAAGCCAACCGGCACAAGACCAGCCCTTGAGCTTATGGAGACTCAACTAGACCTTATAGGCATTTGACAAGTGCAAAGAAACACAATATGTACTTTGGAGCATCAAAGAGAATGAGCCGATACAAAACAGATAGGTTCACGGGTCGACTAGCTCAAAAAACTTACTATCTATGGAAGAGACAATGAACTTCAAATGCCCATAGCGACCAGCGTGATTACATTAAAAAAAAATCCTTTTATGGGAGTTATACACATAGTGTTTAGTGTATGGAATGCACAAACGTTTAAGGAATAAGCAAAAGATGCTATAGGAATGAATGTGACATTCACCGGTGGTACTTCTTATTTTTCAGGAATACGTAGAGATTGACCCCGAGACAAAAAAACTCTGATTTCTCCAGATATAATGAGCCAAATTATTTGGAAATTAAACGGCATAAAGTAGACACTTATACCTTTACAATGAGCCATCTTGCACTCAATTTGGAGTTCTGGAGAGAGAGCAGCAGCCTCTGCAAGATTACTGTTGGCGAAGAAGATGATGTAGAGAATTGAAGGAGCAAGACAATGATGGTCACAAGTGTATGTATATTGCTTCCATGTAATGTACAAGTCATTTCAAGTCATTATATATCCTCTTAGAGTGTTCCACAACTTTTACAAGCTGAATTTGAATTCAAATGAAGGTGGGAATGGTTGTTGGAGGGAATCAATTCACTTTCCTACAATCTAGGAAAGGTGAAGATCTACTTTGATCTACTTTTAGGTGATTGATTGCTTGATTGAATGCAACTTCAACCACCACAAATTCGTGGGATTTGGGCTCTATCTTTCTAACTTTACATGTGTAAAGCTCAAGGCTTTTACAACGGTAAATGAACCATCAAAAATCTCTCAAAAAAATACAATAAATGAGCATATGAAAAAGAACTCTCCAATGGATATTCTTTCGATGTGATAGCCTTTGATGTAGATCAAATCCACCTTAAGCATAAAGCTTGATGTTCTAACAGCTCCCCCTCAAGCTAAAGTATGCTTGATTCTTCATTCTCTGATAGGTTGAATACCTGCCATAGCTTTGAATCTACAAAGCCTTATTCCATCAAGTGCCTTCGTCATCATATCTACTACTTGCTTTTGAGTAGGAACAAAAGAAATGTCAATCTCCTTTGCCATGAGCTTCTCCCTCATGAAGTGGTAATGGACTTCTATGTGCTTGGTTCTCGCATGAAAAATAGGATCTGTCGCTAGATGCATGGAACTTACATTATCTCCAAATATGTGAGGTTTGGAACTCACAAGTCCCAAATCTGTATACAATGCTTTTAACCATATTGCCTCTTGAGTTGCTATGGTCAAGCATCTGTACTCTGCTTCAATTGAAGATAAAGCAACTATTGGTTGCTTCTTGGAACTCCATGACACTAGCTTTGAACCTACAAATGCTAAGTAACCAGATGTACTTTTTCTATCATCCTTAGCTCCTGCCCAATTTGCATCTGAGTAGATTTTGATATCCAAATCTGAAGAGTAAGGATAGAATATACCTTCGTTGATTGTACCTTTGAGATACTTAAGTACTCTCTTAGCCACATCCATGTGTGGTCTTCTTGGTGAGTGCATGAACTGACTAAGCACTCCCACACTATATGAGATGTCTGCCCTTGTATGAGTAGCATATATCAAGCTACCTACCTTTACATGTGTAAAGCTCAAGGCTTTTACAACGGTAAATGAACCATCAAAAATCTCTCAAAAAAATACAATAAATGAGCATATGAAAAAGAACTCTCCATCGGATATTCTTTCGATGCGATAGCCTTTGATGTAGATCAAATCCACCTCAAGCATAGTGTAAGCTTGATGTTCCAACATGAGGAACCCTATGTTCCATGCTCCAACTAAGCACATTGAGGTGCACTATGAGTATGTCAAGGAGAGGTTCTCTATTGGAGATATCAGTTTGGCATATGTGCCCACATAGGAGAGCATTGTGGACCTTTACACAAAGGCTCTACCTAGGGAGAAGTTTGAAGCTTTCCACAAATCTTTGGGCTTACTTCCTTTTGTGGATTGATTCCACATAGCTTGGCACTTCCTTATACATGAGTGCTAGCCCCCTGTTCACTGCATCACTCCTATGGGGATTTGTTGATATATTTAGGTAGTGATGTGTGTGAACACACTAGGAATGTCAGGGGCACTTTGTTCCCTCTTTAGGAGGTTTTTTCCCCTGGCTTGTATATATGCCTATAGCCCTAATGGGTTTCATATCTTTGTAAAATCTAGTGGTAATGTATTCAGTATTGTGTGTTGTGCACCAAGCTTCTTCTTCTTCCCTGTGGTGTTCATGTGCTCACAAAGACCTCAAACTCCAACAATGTAGGCTAATAGGCTCAATATCTACACTTAGCTTCTTCAAACATAAGGCACAAATAGTACTCACAACCACACCTACATCTATGAGAGAATCAAGGAATAGAAAATATTTTGCACCTGTTGATGTTTAAGTATGGTTGCTAGTCCAACATAGACTTCATTGCATCTATCTTTTTATAGTATGTAGAAATGGGAATGGAATGCACTACATTATGATTCCTTTTTTTATACATCTTGTTTTGTCCATAATTTCATATTTCTTTAATGTGTTGCAAATATTTTAGCAAAGCATCTTTTCTCATTCTATGCTTAATATCTTTGCAATTTTTAGCTCCCTTGAGTCATTTTAACATTTTTTCCATGAGAGGGTCTTCATTTAACTCTAGTCAATATCCATTAAAATAATGTTTTAGGTAGCTAAGCTACCTACTCCAACGATCGATCATTAACAATCCACACCCTCATTTTTGCAGTTGTTTTGCATGTTTCTTTAGAATATATACAAAGAAAAAATCTACTTCCTTCAATCTATTATCTTTCATTTGAGCATCATAGGATAACTTTTGTTCATGGTTGGTTGTATAATTACTTGTTACTACATTTGGTATGCTTCTTGAAATTTCTCTACTGGGATATTTTTTTGTCCTATTCATGAAGAATCATGTAGTAATCATAATACTATAAGTAGAACATACATTGTGATTATTTTGTTTTGATGATATACTGAATTAAATGATTTTGTTTTATTACTATTTTAGTATTTTAGGTTATTCTATAGAACCAAACAACATGATGTAATCAATCCTCCCAATCCGCTCTTCGAGTGTTCACAATTTTTATCAAAACTGCACACAATACTTTGGTAGAGCTCTTTATTTTTCCATTTAATTGTGGATGATTTGATTCTACTTTCTTGTGAATGACCATGAAATGATTCAAAAAATATTCCAATACTTTTTAATGAAGTGTGTTACTCTCTCACTCACAATCTTTATGGGAACTCGAAATCTTGTGAATATTTTCTCAAAATGAAACATTGTGGATATCTCAGCATCACATTTCCTATTTTGTTTTGATGGTATACTTAATTAAATGGTTATGCATTGCTATTATTGTAGTATCTTAGGGTATTCTATAGAACCCAACAACATGATGTAATCACGTCTCCCAATCCACTCTTCTAGTGTTCATAACTTTCATCAAAATTGCACACAATACTTTGGTAGAGCTCTTTATTTTTCCATTTCATTGTGGATGATTTGAAGCTCCTTTCTTGTGAATGACCATGAAATGATTAAATAAATATTCCACTACTTTTTTTATGAAGTGTGTTCCTCTCTCACTCACAATCTTTATTGGAACTCAAAATCTTGTGAATATGTTCTCAAAATGAAACATTTTGGATATCTAAGCATCACATTTCCTATTTTGTTTTGATGATATATTGAATTAAATGGTTTTTTTTTAACTATTGTAGTATTTTAGGCTAATCTATAGAACCAAAAAACATGATGTAATCAAGTCTCTCAGTTTGATCTTCTAGTTTTCACAATTTTCATCAATACTGCACACCATACTTTGGTAGAGCTCTTTATTTTTCCATTTCATTGTGGATGATTTGAAGCTACTTTCTTGTGAATGACCATGAAATGATTCAAAAAATATTCCACTACTTTTTTTATGAAGTGTGTTCCTCTCTCACTCACAATCTTTATTGGAACTCAAAATCTTGTGAATATTCTCTCAAAATGAAACATTGTGGATATCTAAGCATCATGTTTCGTATTTTGTTTTGATGATATACTGAATTAAATGGTTATGATTTGTTATTATTGCAGTATTTTAGGCTATTCTATAGAAACAAACAACATGATGTAAATGAGTCTCCCAATCTGCTCTTCTAGTGTTCACAATTTTCATCAAAACTGCACACAATACATTGGTAGAGCTCTTTACTTTTCCATTTCATTGTGGATGATTTGATGACCAGGAAATAATTCAAAAAATGTTCCAATACTTTTTGATGGTATGTTCCTCTCTCACTCAGAATCTTTATGGGAACTCAAAAGCTTGTGAATATTTTGTCAAAATGAAACATTTTGGATATCTAAGCATCATGTTTCCTATTTTATTTTGATGATATAATGAATTAATTGATTTTTTTTGTTATTATTGTAGTATTTAAGGCTATTCTATAGAAACCAACAACATGATGTATTGGAGTCTCCCAATCAATTGTTCCAGTGTTGAATAGGACCAACAATGTACATTCATAACATAGTCAAGGTTGTACTTCTAATACCTGTTCTTACTGGTATATATTCTCAAGCTAAATGACCTCTAACTTCAGCCAAACAAGACATTTCTACAATGAGAATGCCACACTCACGTATGCAAAAGTCTAAATTTTCATCCCGCCCTCTCTTGTTAAGTTGATTCCCACTAATGGTATGGTCTCAAATAAGTAGGTATTTCACATCCTTTTATAGAATCCCCTAGTGATGATAAAGAAAGGTAGTTGCTGCATGATTAAGATTGATGATCATCACCTTGAATATCAAATATCCATAGACTCAGGTTATCACACAACAATTGCATAATCAAACTATTATCTTGTAGTCAGACACTTTTGTATGTGTTCTGTAATAAAATATAGTGGCATGGTCAACCACAAACTATAAAATCGACAACATTTGTAAAAACTAGCAATTCAGAATTCATGTTATCCATGAACTATGTGTATTTTGTAGGTCTCATGTAGATTACTATGTGTGGTGTTTGGAGCTTGATTTTATACTATGATCAAACCTATAGTATGTGGCTGAACAAGCCACTTTATGTTTTATTATAGAACATAAACCATAATTCAACATTTTCTATTCTTTGTGAATTCTTTTTTCTTTCATGCATATTTGAGAGTATCATTCCTCTCATAAACTTGCTTCTTCTTGTAGTTATTGACGAAATGAACCTTATTTTTGCAATAATAAGAGCTTACAATGGACGTCTTCTTCTTTGGTTTCATCTTTGAATTATTTGAAGAGCCTTTTGTTGTTGCATTGGCTAAAAATACTTCATTGTTTGAACCTTGATGATTCTTCAAATGCATTTATTTTTAGAGAACCATTGGACAAAAATCTTCAAAAATGAGAGGGAAGGTCAAAAAAATCGAGAAGAATTGTTACTTGGGGATTTCCAACCTTCCATTTGAATGGGCTTTAGAATAGATGCTTCTAGCCCCATGAAGTTATCCAACAACTCATAGGAGTCCAAATTATTTTATATTTTAAACTTAATTTAGAATCCCATCAAGCTTCCATTATGTGGAGGTGGCTAGATGAATATGAATTGGTTCAACATAAAGATATCACTTTTTAATGACAAGCATGAACCCATTATTAAGCTTACAAACGAATGTACTTTCTAAAATAAGAAGTTTTTCATGAATACAAGCACCTCAATGCCTGCATACCATGTGAGAAAAGAAATTATACAAGAAAAATGATGTAATAGAAGAGAAGCAATCATATATATATAAATTTGAAAAATTTCTCAAAAATAGAAAATAAGAGCAATTTCATTATCCACCCACATACCCTTTTTGTTGGAGCCTAAATGGTGATCTAGACAACTATAGGTGTGATATTACAAGGTAGTGATATGCTTGCTCAACTCAATGTCTAGAATAGTGAGAACATCATCTATTCATAGGCCTAGCTTAAGGTGTAGCCTTTTGTAGATAGCTAGAAATGGGTAGTTGTATGTGTGTGGCCACTCTCCATAGTGGCCTACCATCGATATAATTGATCAAAATAGATAAGTTTGCAACTAGCTTATGACCAAAAAAATTTCTATTTTGTTCTTGATACCTGCTGAAAGTTTTGCTCAATACTCATAGTACAGTAGCAATTAGAAAAATTCCTCCTCAGGGTATCTAATTAACTTAGAGAGCTAATGATTCCAAGTGGAATGACTTAAAAGGATAGACTATACTCTGAGAAATCACTTTAACAAGTAGAAGCTTACCTCCGACTTTTTAGGAACTCTACTCAGAATGACCAGTGACCACTTTGAGACAATTTTCACCCAATTGGCTAAATGAAACTTCTTCAAACTTTGAAAGTTTGTAATAAACTTTGAGCTTGTTTCAATGAGTATAGAAAATTGAAAATGGTGGAGAGATCACTGGGATATGAGCAAGACAAGCTCACCGTTCTAAGTGACAATGACAGAGATGAATGTAGATGTAATCATAACTGTAATGTATTATGTAACAATGTTGTACATGATCATTGGCATGAATATGATGGTCAATTATGGTGATAGGAAAAGGATATAGTGTAAGCCTCTCAATTACATCAAATGATCAACTCTAAGCTCAGTAATGGGGGCACACAGGCCGCAAAATTTGAAACTACTTTTATATTGACTCTCTTCAAATTTGAATTTTGAAATTCAAATGAACTTCCACCTGAACGTTCTTCCTCTAAACAAGGAGATATTCTCTCAAGGAAACTCATACCATAAATTTCTCCTAACTCCACGAGTTTAGTGGCATCTACAAGATTCTTCTAAGTCAAATGACTTTTACAAAAGTTAATGGTGAAAATCATCAGCAATGGTTCATGTGTTTTTTTCAACCAATTGCACATAGCTTCTTCCAATGCCTAGCCAAGTGTGAAGGCTTGGAATTTGCACCAACACCTCCCCTTCAAGCCAAACATCTTGGCTTGGTCTTCTTCATCAATCCTCTTGAATGTTTTAGCAATCCAATCATAGCTTTCAACATGCAAAGTTTAGTACCATCGAGTGTCTTCTTCAATAAATCTGCACATTCCATATTAGTGGATACATATGCCAACAAAATTTCCTTGATCAATAGCTTCTCTCTCACATAATGATAGTGAACCTCTATATGCTTGGTCCTAGCATGATAGATATTATTTGCTACAAGATGTAAAGAACTTGTATTGTCACCAAAAATCATTAGAATGTAATCCCAAATCTTCATATAGCAATCTAATCCATATGGCTTCTTGAGTAGCATTGGTTAATCCTCTGTATTCAGCCTCTATTGAAAATAAAGAAACAGTAGGTTGCTTCTTGGAAGACCATGAAATGGGCTTATCACTTGCAAAAGAGAGATAACCTGAGGTACTCATCCTATCATCCTTACAACCTGCTGTTGGCAGCAGTCAGGGAACCGAAGGAGCCACAAGACGAAGAGAGTCAGAGCGAAGGGACAACACAAGCAGACATGGCAGTCAAAGAAGATCTGGCAAGTAGGCCATCTAAATTTTTCAGACATCAAGGAGTTGAGCACACAAGAAGACAGAGCAAGTAGGGAGCTCAAAGGTATGTATGACAAATCAATAGAGAAAATCCCTACACAAATAGTGATTTTCATCACTAAAAACCATTGTAAATATCATTTCGTATTTTTGTAGCTCCATTTTGTGCAAGCCAAGGAGTCCTTGAGCTTGAGGAGCTTTAGAAGTATCTACTTGCCAATTTTCATATTTTTTAGATCTCGTTTGAGCCCTCTAATAAGCCCTGGAACCTAATTTTTAACTAGGCCGGACACTAGGTCTGAACAGGGCCAAAGCTAGTCAAAAACTATAAAAGGAGCTAGAGAGCTCATTTTTGAAGTTGGATTGTAATTGAAATGAACTTGTAAGAGCTTTTTGAAAGTAATCTAAAGACTCCATTGCTTCTCACTCTTTGTCTTGCCGTGTGTGCGCGTGTGCGTGTATGTGTGTGCATGCTTGTGTGCTTCTCACTCATGCACTTGTGACTCCACTTGCTCGAGGTCTTCATACCATCCTCACGTCTTCCCGGATTGACATTAAAGGAGGTGCTACTCATCACTGAGCTACACCAAATTTTGGCGCCGTTGCCGGGGATCGAGCTTTGAGGACGAGCGTGTGATGGTAAGACGTAGATTGGAGACGTTGGCGTTGTAGGTAATTTCTTTACTTTTCCTACTTTTCTCTTTCTTACCTTACCACCATCATCACAATCATCATCACCACCATCTTCCACCTCCATTTCCATCATCCTGAAAATTTCAGTTTTTTGATCATATCACCTTCTTCACCTCATTTCCCTCATTTCACTTGTGAGAGAGAGCGAAATTGTGTGTGCTGTTTTTGCATGTTTCTTGAGCTGTCTTGCAAGTACAAGCCGCATCATCGTCCCCAGCACTCTGCGCAGGTACGGAATTCGCAGTAACTATCTGTGTGTCGCCGACCTCTGTCAATCGCGACCGATAGAAAAAATGCTCAAATTACCAAACAAAGTGCAAAACCATGATCTACAGGTCTAGAGCTTCCCAAAATGTGCTTAGAATTTTGAAACTCCTCAGATTTCTGTCAATCGCGATCGACAAACCACGACGGATAGACCTGTCAATCGCGATCGACCAGTCAATCGCGACTGACAGCCCACGACGGCTCTGTCAATCGCGACCGACAGAGTCAACGACCGATTGACCACGACCGACGGATCATACGCGTGACACGTGTCAATCGTGATCGAGTCATCAATCGCGATCGACTCATCAATCGCGACTGACAGCCCACAACAGCTCTGTCAATCGCGACCGACAGAGTCAACGATTGTTTGACCACGACGGACAGACTCTCGCGACGGACCTGTCAATCGCGATCGACACATCAATCGCGATCGACAGAGTCAACGACCCTTTGACCACGATTGACTGAATTTTCGGCCACGTGTCAATCGCGACAGACAGCCACGACGGACCTGTCAATCGCGATCAACACGTCAATCGCGACTGACAGCCACGACGGACCTGTCAATCGCGATCGACACGTCAATCGCGATTGACCTATCAATCGCGACCGACAGACTTTGCGAACACGTTAGAAGGGCAAATTAGGTCAAATTTTAAAGGCAAAAATAATGGTCTAAATTTTGGCCAAGTGTGGGACAAACACTAGGGTGTAGTATTGCATTACGAGGGCATGACCCAAGTAACCCGAGAATTCCTGTTTGCCTGTTAACCTAGTTTAATCCTATTTCAGCCCCAAAACCCTGAACTGGCATAACTTTTTCATACGAAATCCGTTTGCCGTGATTTTTGTCTTGTTGGAAAGCTCGCGGGGAGTACAAAAACATCGAATATTAGATAGGGTATTTTGAAGTTGACCATACCCAGGGGGAACAAAATTCAGGGATCTCTAGAGCTGTGTCCAAAAAGTCATAGTGCAAATTGGTGAAGTGTTACATGAATGAAAGTGCTTGGTTCTGTCTTTTGAATTTAAGTCTTGAGCTAATGGTGGGCCTTTTACAGGTCCTTTGAGAGCATCGAAGGGTACACAAAGCAAGAGTAAGTGCAGGCTTGGGAACACGCGTCCTGGGCACACCAGGGCAACAACACAAGGAAAGGAACTCAAGGTTGGAAAACCCGCAACACCCTCTGTCAATTCTTAGTTTAGGCTAAGTGCGGGTAGTGTTAGAAGTAATTCCAGGCAACAATAGGCATGAGATAAATCAAAGACTATCTAAGAAATCAAGTTCAAGTCAAGAGATAACCTGTGTGTGTGAACGACAACCTTAAAGGAAAAGAACCTAACGTGAAACGACCAAACTAAAGTGCGAATTTAAACTCAAGTATTCCTAACGACGTGATATCAGACAAGAGTATAAATATGATAATCAACATAAAAAGGGGATTAAGTAATTGATACAAAGGACTCAGAAACGTGGTTGTACCTGGGAAAAAAATTGGGTTAATCAGTGAGGCATATGAACCTTAGATCAGGACGACATCTAGTAAGAGATAGACAAAGCCTTAGGTCTTCAGAGGCTAGTCTCAATCATACTGCGAGGTCTTGGGCCCAGCAGTTGAGTCACCACTCGCACTACCCTAGTTTTGAGACTAGTGAATCCGAGATGTCTCAAGGTATGGAGAGACCTACAGGAAGTTCAGGAGTGCCATATTTGCACAGGGTAGAAGGCCCTTACAAAACGCAGTTGGAATACCTTAGGACCAACCGATTAGGTGCTAGCATCTATGAGGACGGCCTAGGAAGATCTGTGGTACAGATTAAGAATCCTGATCAATCCATTGGACTAGAGCACCCAGCTGTCAAGTTTGAAAATGAAGCATACTTGGACAAAGAAGGAACCATATACGTAGTCACCAGTCACCCAGATAGGACGGACGAATTTGGAAATGTGATCCCAGAAGCGGACTTAGGTGACCTAGAGCAAGGAAACATGGGTACAGAACCTAGAACCCCTCGAGGCAAATCGGTTCTCACTAGGATTATCACACCAGAGTGGATTCCCCAGGATAATAAGAGCATAGATTTGCTCCTCAATCGAGAAACTGACGAAGCCTTTTGGAGGTATAAATCTGATCAGCCAACTGATATAGTAACAATCATGATCTATGAGTTTAAGGATCCTGATAGCCCAGGCAGAGTGACCTACTTAGATCACGCTTTGGAGAGGATCTTTGGGGTGACAGAAAATGATAGGCATGCTTACACTTGGAAGGGTGAATTTGTTTTCCCCCAACCAAGATCGAACGTGTCCTTTGGTCACCCAGGAGCTGGAACCTCCCACGCTCACGGAACTCAAAGAGACAGACATAGAGAAAGGCCGGAGGTGAGCTTTGCCAACTCAGGGGGCAGAGAAAGAACGAGAATGGAAACGAATAGAGTAGAACCTGAGATGCTTAGAGCTCACAGGAATCAAAGAAATGCGGATGAATTCCCTCTACCACGACCTAGAGAGCACACAAGGACCTTGAGACCGACTCAGCTAGTTAAGTCCATGAAGAACTACTTCGATGGCACTGGAGATCCATACGATCATGTGGCTGAGTTTAGACAAGCCCTGAGAGCTGAACAAGTGGAGGATCTATTCACACAATATAATGCCTTTGGTCTAACCCTTAGGAACACTGCCCTGACATGGTTTCAGCCACTAAACGAGAGGCAGTTCAGGAGCATAGACCAACTCCTAGAGGCTTTCATCATTGAATTTTCTAAGAGTGGCATAAGACATAATACCTCCTCACTGATTCACAGTTTCAAGCAAACCCCGCAAGAGACCGTGAGACTTGCAGGAAGGAGATTTAGGCAATATCTTGAAAGATGCCCTGTCCCTGAGCTACCCACACCAGCTAAGCAAGTGGCTTTATTCTTGGATGGATTGCTAAGTACCAAATTAAGATCATATGTGTACTTGAAAGACCCTAGGACCATAGAAGAGTGTGTACGCATGTGTATTGACATTGAGGATAACCTAGGGGAGGAGTTAGAGCTTGCCAAGATATACAAAGATTCAGATAGTGCCTCTAGCCTCTCTTCCACGCAATCCACATCGATTGAGGAACTTGCAGAGAAAGTTGCTCAAAAACTAGGTGTCTCTAGTAAACAAATCCCAAGGTTCGCCCCTGTAAAAAGATGCTATAATTGTGGAGGCGACCATATGGCAAATGTATGTCCCATTATGGCTCAACCCCAAGTAAATCCTAGTGGCCAATACTGCACCATAGAACGGAGATACACAAATCACACAGCGCAAGACTGCCCATACAACAAGCAAGCGGTTAGGCAACCCTACCCTCAGCCATACCCTCAGCAGGGAAGATACTAGAACCCGTACCCTCCATAGTCATATGGTAGGCCACAACAACCTTATCAGCAACCATACCAAAACCAACAAAGGCCTCAGCCTGTGTTAGCACAACAACCCCCTGCCCCAGCTAATGTGATCCCAGTAAAATATGCAGCATCCGAAGAAAACCTGAATAGAGCTATAGTCCCTGTAACACCTTTGCTCTCTAAAAGTGACCCCAGTGACCATAGCTTTGATTCTACACATGTCGATAGTCCCCAGGCCTACTACATGCAGTCTCCTAAGCATGGTGAGTCTTACTATAGCAAAGAGCCAAATGAACCTAGTTGGGAGTCAGATTACTCAAACATCATGTATACGAACCCAAATCCTAAGCCTCAACCTAGGCAGGTAAGACCCCCATTCCCTAGAGGACCATGCTACAGATGTCAGGGAGATCACCTCATTCGTGATTGTCCCTTACCTCCACCTACACAACCCCAGTCAGTGACAATTCAGGGCTTTTGCCAAGAATGTGGAAAGGAGCATCTCTTACGAGATTGTTCCAAGAATCCTAATAATATGCCAAAAATCACTCCTATTAACGTTATTGGGTTGGTGGTAGATTCCACAGGAAGTGTGACATCCACCGCACCAGTACAGGTAGTGACTAGAGCTCAGGCATTGCAGCAGAACCAAGGGGTAAACCAGGATAAGAACCCAGAGGCTAGTGAAATCGAGAGTGTGACAAAGAAAAGGACTAGAGCGTGGAAAGATAGTCGGGAAAGAATGAAAAGACAATGGGCTAAAAAGATGAGTTAACTTGAGGAAAGCATAAGAGAAACCAAAGCCAGGATAACTGAACTCACATCTCAAACTCCCTCTCACACTACCCCACCACCACCATTCCCATCGCCATCCGACCCGCCACCTTCCAACCCACGTCATACGATTCCACCACCCCCTAGAGTAGGATCAGTATTAGCTGATCCCACTCCTGAAGATATAGACATGATGCTTAAAGCATATCAGGCCAGAATCCAAGAAGGGCCAAATGTCACGGATCATGACAAGTGCTACCCTAGTGCTGACCTAGAGATAGAAAGAACCAAGCTTTGCGCGAAAATGGTCGCATTGGCTCAGACTATGTTTGAAGCCAGTCGCCTTTTCAATTACTCGGGCTCAGCCAAGACGCAATTACACTTGGATGGACTTCTAGAGAAGTTAGAGGGCATAATTGCAAGATCTTCCAAGGAAGAGAAAAATCAAGAAAGAGATAAAGCAAGCAAAAACATGACCCATTCCCCACCGAAAGCTTATGTGCCCAATTCCACTGAACCAGACAACCCCCCCTCCCTAGAAAGAATAGAGAATCTAATGGCACAATCACAAAAGGAACTCGCCTCTCAACACCATGACAAGGCTAGTGAAAGAGCAGGTCTTCCTACCCAGAAAGCCTATGTGCCTGAGGCCTACGTGCCTAACTCTATGGAGCCAGACACCTCTTCTTCTATGAATCAATACACACCAGAATTCTTGCGAGAGATTCAAGAAGAGAAATGGGCTAAAGAGAGTGAAGTTCCTCCTCCCATTGAACTTGTGGATGACACACACGATCAATTCCCACAAGACCTTCCTTCCATTTATGGAGAGCAGGAGAGTACCCAATCTCAAGAAAGATTAGACTTCGAGTCTAATTCTTTACAAGAACTACCCCATTTCACAGGCCCATGGGAAGCAAAGTCCACCTGTATGAGAGCACCTACAGTCATGGTAAGAAACGAAGATTCAGTCATACCTAGGAACACAGAGGTGGTGAAGAACACCAAAGTGCACTGCAATCTCACTTTGGAAGAGCTGCTTAAGGTTAGACCAGAAGTGTGGAAACATGTAGCCAATCAAGTGCCCGAGATAGCAAAACCTCGTTCCCAGGTAGGATCACATAGGACAGTGCCAGAGATACCCTTGGATAAGATAGGAGATATGTGTGAAGGTGAAGAAGGGAACACCTATCTTCCCATTACCTACCAGGAGTACACCACCAAGGCAATTTTGGACTCAGGTGCAGGAGTTGCAATTGCCACCACTTCCCTATGGAAGCGTTGGGGCAAGCCAGCACTCAGGCCAACGAGAATGAAATTGCAGATGGCCGATGGTCATATTGAGAGACCCTTAGGATTGCTAGAAGGAATAACTCTCACCACCTGTGGTGTCGAGTTTGAGCACACATTTGCCATATGTGACTTCAGCAAAAATCATGCCTATGAGATGATCTTGGGACAACCTTTTATGTCAAAGTTGCAAGTGGTACAGGATTGGGGAACCAATTCTTTGTACCTGCAGCACTTAGGTGTTACGACCAAACTCAATCTTAAGGATTACTCTCATAGAGATGTACCACCTCTTCAATGGAACCCCATCCATAGAGCCAAAGATGATACGGAATCGGTGCATTCCATAGGATCCGGATCCTCGTGGATGCATGAAGACACCCACTTATGGATGTGTAAGGTAGCAGTAGAAGAAGAGAAGAGAGAGAAAGCCAGAGAGGTAGGTGCAAAAGAAAACCATAGATCAATTCAAGACCCAGCCTATGCACCTGTAGTCTTTCCTGATGAGGAATTTGAACCCCATGGCTGGGCAAAAATCCTAGCAACAATGGACGTAGCCATCAATGAAGAACAATGGACACCTCACTGTGATGAAGATGGCTATGACATTTCAGTCTTCTCCATAGAGCCAATCATGGGAGAGGCAGTTCTAGAAGAATGCGAACCTAGCCCTGATGCATTTGAGGATGCAAGTGACTCCAATCTAGAGTCAATCATTATGGAACCGCCTTTTGCATCAGATGAAGAATACTTCCCTGAAGTAGAATTTCAACCCCAGAGGCATGGAGAGCTTACAAATGATGTAAGATTAGCCACACATGTGATCCCGAAGGAAGAAGGAAAGAAACGAAAGAAAAGAGAAGTCTCACCAGAAGAGGAAGAATCTTTGTTTGAGGTCCCGGAAAATTTTAAGAAGTATGAGATAGACGACAGGAGAGTCATGATAAGAATGCCAAAACGAGAGGCACAATCAGGAGAGGCCTATGATAACAAAGAAACCACCAAGAAAATAGTAGTGGCCCTAGAAGAAGGAGAGGAGAGATGCACTTACATAGGCCATGACCTAACAGAGGAAGAAGAGCATGCATTAATAGCCTTGCTAAGAGAATACAGAGATGTATTCGCTTGGAGTTACAAGGATTTGAAAGGTGTTGACCCTGACATATGCTCACACACTATCCCCATGACCTCAAATGCTAAACCCTCTAAGCAAAAGCCCTATACATATAACGATAATTACGTTGCCAAGATTAAAGAGGAGATAGATAGACTGGTTGAAGCTGGATTTATCTATGAAATTGAGCACACTGAGTGGGTATCCCCCATCGTAGTGGTGCCCAAGAAGAATGGCAAGCTGCGTGTATGCATTAACTTGAAGAAGGTCAATGCATCCACAATTCGAGATAACTATCCGCTTCCCATCACAGAACATCTCTTAGAAAGAGTAGCAGGCAAGGAAGTGTACAACTTCCTTGATGGATTCTCTGGCTACAATCAAGTAGCCATTGCTCCAAAGGATCAACATAAGACGGCTTTTGCCACGGAGTGGGGCATTTTTGCCTTTAGAGTAATGCCATTTGGGCTTACCAATGCACCAGCAACCTTCCAGAGGCTGATGTGCCATGTATTTAAAGAGTTCCTGAGGAAGAATTTAGAAGTCTATGTTGATGACCTTTGTGCTCATTCTAACATCAGACAAACCCATATTCCTGAACTCAGACAAATCTTTGACAAATGTAGAGAATATCAAGTCTGCCTAAACCCGGAAAAATGTGTTTTCATGGTCAGGTAAGGCAAGATTCTAGGGCACATAGTGTCAAAGAATGGCATATCTACTGACGAAGAGAAAGTGAGAGCCATAGCAGAGCTACCTAGGCCAAGGAATGTCAAGGAAGTACAAGCTTTCATGGGACATTGTGGTTACTACCGCCGGTTCATTCACATGTATGCTGTCATTGCAAAGCCCATGTACGGACTTCTGACAAACTTTGAGTGGACTGAGGAATGTGAGAATTCCTTCAATGAGCTTAAACGGCGATTATGTTCAGCACCAATCTTAACCACACCAGATTGGAACAAGCCATTCCATGTTCATGTGGATGCATCCAATTATGCCATTGGATGTGTGCTTGCACAACCTACTGGTGAAGGTAATATGGATCTTCCAATTGCCTATGCTAGTCGACAACTGAATGCAGCTGAACGAAATTATACCACTACTGAGAGAGAAGGCTTAGGCATGGTATATGCAGCTAAAAAGTTTAGACATTATTTGCTTGAAAATAAGTTTAAATTTTTTACTGACCATCAGGCATTGCTATACCTCATAAACAAGCCTTGCAATACAGGAAGATTAGTAAGATGGTTTCTCTTGCTAATGGAATATGATTTTGAAGTTGTGGTAAGGAAAGGGAGGATTCATTTGAGAGCTGATCATCTTTCTAGGCTCACATCTGGAGAAGCCCCACAAGGAGTATCAGATGATCTTCCTGATGCTTACTTGTTTAATTTGGAAGTAATACCTCAGTGGGCTAAGCCATTAGTGCCAGTATTGACATACGGACCTAACCATCTAGTAATAGCCACAGAATAGGGAGGTAGTAAAAGCCCAAAAGTATCACATCATGGCTGGAAGTATGTACAAGCACACAGATCAAGGAATCTTGGCTTGTTGTGTAGAAGAGGACGAGTACACTAAATGGTTGCAGTTAGCACATGTAGGTGCATTAGAGCAACACTACTCAAAGCAACGAACCTTACAGACATTAAGGAGGCTAGGAGTACATTGGCCGACTATGGAGGCTGATGTCCAAAAGTTGTGCAAGGAATGCCCAATCTGTTGCACTAAACCACCTGTGGAACATGCCACTCTTTATCAAGTGTCCATAGTGCCAGATTGGAGTGAACCACTAGTATCCTTCCTGAGGACGAAAACATTCCCTCCAGACATGACTCTGGCTAGGAAAAGGAGTTTAGAACAAGAAGCCCAGGATTACTCACTTATTGGTGATAATCTCTACAAGCGTGGTAAGGATGGTTACTTGAGACTATGTGTCCATGAGAGTGAATATCTCAAGATCTTGGACACTGCTCACCAAGGTGTAGCAGGAGGACACTTTGGACCAGATCGGGTGATCAAGGCAATACTATTTGCGGGCTTCTGGTGGCCGACCCTTCACATGGATGCACATACCTATGTGAAACGCTGTCATGTCTGTCAGAGAACTCAATATCCTATACGTAAAGATGAGATGCCACTGAAACCTATGATGGGTGGACGTGCATTCTCTAAGTGGGGAATAGACTTCGTAGGTCCTATTAATCCCCCAGCTAAGGGTTCTCATGCAGAATATATCATTGTTGCAACAGATTATCTAACTAAGTGGGTAGAGGTAAAAGCCACAACGAAGAACGATGCTCAAACAACTGCTAAATTCTTGTTTGAAAATGTATTCACAAGATATGGGCTACCTATAGAGCTAGTGAGTGATAGAGGCACTCACTTCTTGAACGAAGTGATTGAAAATCTACTCCAAGAATTCTTGGTAGTTCATAAGAAATCTGCCCCCTATCACCCTCAAGCAAATGGCCAAGCTGAGAGCACCAACAAGATCTTATGCAATGTATTGACGAAATTAGTGAACAATAAACGCTCTGATTGGGACAAACAGCTACACCATGCTGTTTGGGCATACGGAGTCGCCTACAAAACGGTACTCCAAGCCACCCCCTTTCAGATGGTATTTGGCCAAAACGCCGTGCTACCTTTGGACTTCTTAATACCTACATTGAAAGTAGCACAAGAGCATGAATGGACGGGTCATGAACTATCCTCTAGACTTTTTGACCTGGAACGATTAGGAGAAACAAGACTGAGGGCAGCTGCAGGGATATATGCAGCAAAGAAACGACAGAAGGCATACTTTGATGCCCACGTTAAGGATAAAGGTTTAAAGGCAGGCGACTTAGTTTTAGTCTACATATCGCAAGTTGTAGAAGTCGACATAGACGAACAAGAGACCGAACAAGAGGAAGGAGCATACGAAGAACAAGAGTATGATGAACTTTCAAAGTTAGCAAGTGCCCCCGCGTATTCGGCACAAATAAAAAGACTATATCGAACCATGCAGCTAGTTCAAGAACAGCATAAAATGTCACTTGAAGCAAGCAAGAAACTCATGAACCAATTGCTGGCAGAGGAAGGTGTGGATGATATGTTCATCGAGTCCATCAACCTACATGCAGATGCAGTAGGATTGGATGAAGCCATTCATGAGGCAATGGCCTACATTCACCGATTTGAGAAAGGAGTTCCCGCCCGTCCCATGAGGTCTGGGAAACAAATTCATATCAACGTATCAGCACCAGGAGATACAACGCAAACAGACGAACATCAGGAAGCACCACTTTCACCACCCTCCCCACCTCTCACTACACAACTCACTCCACCACGTGACACTATTGCCACCACGTCCACTATCACCACAATCGTCATGGGAATTCCACTCTCTCCGGGAATCCAATTCGGGGGAGTCACTATGCCCACCTTCACCACTCTCTTCACTAACGTCACATCCACCCCACCCACGGTCCCCATCTACACGGTCACTCAAACATTTGACACTATGGAAACATCTCCTGCCACGGCACCACTCCCTTCCCCCATGCAACCTCCATCCCCCATACCCCCTCCACCCACATCTCCACTTGACTCCACATCATTCACAACTCCCTTTCCCGTCCCCATTCCCCCTGCATCTTCATCTCTCCCTGCATCATTTAATGTAAATAGTATATTTCTAGCTTTAAATCAATGTGTCTATCAACTTCAGAACGAGTATCGAGCTCTCGACGATCGTTATCATCAAGTGATCACTACCAATCAGAAACTTCAGAGCCGCCTCATAGCGATCGAGGAAGAAAATGTAGAACTCAACCAACGTTACACCACGCTCGAACATGCCCACCAAACACTCCTAGAAACTCCCCAACCATCACAAAAGCCGGGCACCAAACAACTCGAGGCCTTGCTGGAAGTATACCAAGCTGATAATCTCAGAGTCCGGCGTAACTTGGCACTCCTCAAAAAACACATGGCAACCACCCTTGAAGAGAACAGGAGACTGCAGCAGCAAAATGAAGCAAATCTAGAAGCAACAATGGAAGGCTCTCCCCACGACATTGATCCAGATCAGTTTAAAGCCGTACCCTCAGAGACAATGAAGACCATCTTGGAAAGCTATGCAGATCTATTAGATGCTCATGATGAATTGGAAAGGGAACGTGATGAGCTACGTGGCCAGCTCAAGGAACAGGAGGCTCCTACCAAGGTAATAGAACCGGCCTCGACTTCAGAGGAAGTGAAGGCATTGACAGAACAGGTGGTTGAGCTCCAGAAAAAGTTACTAGAGTATGAAAGGCAACCCTCTCCAGTTATAGAACCTGAGCCAGAAGACTTGGTTCCTATTGAGATAGATGATTCGTACGAGGAACCATACGTTCCTATGCCAATGCCAGGCGGGCAACAAACCTCAGAGGGAATGGATACCTTGGAAGTGGAAGCACCTGAATGGCTTCAGTCATTAGAGAAGACAGCGAACACCCACGATGAACGGGTAGCAATACAGATCCAATCATTAGCCAAATTAGAAGACACTGTCATCAAGTCCGAGTATTTCAGACGTATGTCCCATCACAGGTGGATAGGGACCAATGATGATCAGTATGTGCCACATTGCATATTATTGGCTGATTACAACGCAGAGATCCAACGACAATGTGGGAAAGCCCCACCTTTGCCACCCAGTTTGACCCCGACGATATACCAGAGAGTGCAAAAAGAGGATCTATTCATCAACCCACTTGGAGGATCCGTCTCTTGGAGACTTATCCTGAAATGGTACGAACCTGGAATAACATGCCCCTCTTTATTAAGTACAATCCTTGTTATGCCCCAGTCCTACGAAGACGCACATGGCCCGAATTCACCATTGCTGTCAAGAACATCAAAGGCTGTGCCAGGTGGCTAAATTATGTTTATCTAGCACCTCCAGGAGGACCTCCTACTGTAAATTACATGATTTCTACTATCAGGCACTGGAGCACTCGACTACGCAATACACCCGATGTGATGGCACAAATGTGTATGAAAATATTTGAATTAATGCTGATCACATTCAGGACATTTAAAAACATTAAGGATCCCCACTTCTCAGGAGCAGGCTTCGTTACAGGCAACCAAGACCTAGTTTACGACATGAGCACCACCCCATCAATA
Source organism: Ceratopteris richardii (assembly GCA_020310875.1). Classification (NCBI taxonomy): domain Eukaryota; kingdom Viridiplantae; phylum Streptophyta; class Polypodiopsida; order Polypodiales; family Pteridaceae; genus Ceratopteris; species Ceratopteris richardii. Next base: position 26,609,544 of record CM035426.1, on the reverse strand, counting down.
GAAGTAATATATGCTTGGCATGCCAGAATAAAGTACCTCCCAGCTTGTTTTAAACAGACTTTCGAGGAGATGTTCATAACGGGATTCTGGGAATATCACTCAGAAATTTTTGTACCCAGGCCTTCACATCTCCTCCACTTATTTGCTGTGGAGAGAACCATACATTCAGAACAACTACGGGTGCCACATCCGGACGTACCACGACCAGTGAATTGGGACGCATTATTAACAGATCTAGCACAGGGGCTCAGATTAGAAGAACATCACCTCGCTTCCGACGTCGTCCAATACTATGTTCAACGAACATCTAGACAAGGGTCTGTCAGGGGCGACAGACGCGAGAGTGGGGGGGGTGTTGGCAGCAGTCAGGGAACCGAAGGAGCCACAAGACGAAGAGAGTCAGAGCAAAGGGACAACACAAGCAGACATGGCAGTCAAAGAAGATCTGGCAAGTAGGCCATCTAAATTTTTTAGACATCAAGGAGTTGAGCACACAAGAAGACAGAGCAAGTAGGGAGCTCAAAGGTATGTATGACAAATCAATAGAGAAAATCCCTACACAAATAGTGATTTTCATCACTAAAAACCATTGTAAATATCATTTCGTATTTTTGTAGCTCCATTTTGTGCAAGCCAAGGAGTCCTTGAGCTTGAGGAGCTTTAGAAGTATCTACCTGCCAATTTTCATATTTTTTAGATCTCGTTTGAGCCCTCTAATAAGCCCTGGAACCTAATTTTTAACTAGGCCGGACACTAGGTCTGAACAGGGCCAAAGCTAGTCAAAAACTATAAAAGGAGCTAGAGAGCTCATTTTTGAAGTTGGATTGTAATTGAAATGAACTTGTAAGAGCTTTTTGAAAGTAATCTAAAGACTCCATTGCTTCTCACTCTTTGTCTTGCCGTGTGTGCGCGTGTGCGTGTATGTGTGTGCATGCTTGTGTGCTTCTCACTCACGCACTTGTGACTCCACTTGCTCGAGGTCTTCATACGAGCATTAAACTCCTCCTTCATTGCTTCTTCCCAATTTTTCTTACCTTTTGCTTCACTATAAATCTGAGGTTCTTCATCTCCCTTTACTAAGTAAGCATAGTTTTTCTGAGTCAAATAAGAAGTGTCATAGGAATACCTTGTTGGTTGTTTCCTTACTGTGTTTGACCTTCTTGGTTCAAACTCTTCATGTGTATCTGAATACATATCTTCATCAAATCTTGATCCATCTTCATTTCTCATGCCTGATCCGATCCTGGATGTACTTGCTTGCATATGATCTTCATCTCCATTCACCTGTATCTGTGATTTACCTTTTTCATTTCTTCTTATCTCTTCTTCAAGTGTTTCAACACTATGCTCTTTATCTGTATACCAGCTTTTTCCTTCATCAAATGTCACATCTCTGGAAACAGTAAACTGTTTGGTTAGAGGACTCCATAACCTGTAACCCATCTAATTTTCATCATATCCAATGAACACATATTTTTCAGTTTTTGGTTCAAGCTTATGTCTCAGCTGTGATGGCACATAAGCATACGCAACTGATCCAGACACTTTGCAATGATCAAGTGTTGGTTTCTTGCCCCACCAGGCTTCATAAGGGGTCATCCCATTTAAAGTTGTACATGGTAATCTATTTACCAGGTATGTTGCTGTATTTACAGCCTCAGCCGAAAGATAGTTTGGACAGTTCTTCTCCTTTGGCATTGCTCTTGCAAACTCAACTAGAGTTCGGTTTCTTCTTTTTGCTACTCCATTTTGTTCCAGTGTATACCTGCAAGTTATTTCTCTTTTGATTCCTGCATTCCACAGATAATCATTGAACTCTCGAGAAAAATATTCTCCTCCTCCATCAGATCTTAGTCTTTTGAGTTTCTGTCCTGTAAGTCTTTCAGCATATGTGTGAAAATGTCTGAAAGCTCCAAACACTTCTGATTTCTCTTTCAAAACATAAAGAGTTATCCATCTTGTTGCATTATCAATAAAAAGAACATAATACCTCGATCCGCTGATAGATCCTTCTTTTGTTGGTCCCCATACATCTGTATGTATAAGCTCTAGCACACCATCATGTTTGTAACCATTTTTCTGAAATGGTAACCTATGGGCTTTTCCCATCTGACAGGCTTCACACTTGTGAATCATATGTTGGTTCTTCATATTTGGTAATCCTCTCACAGATTGTTTCTCCACCATAGCTTTGATTCCCTTTTCATTAAAATGTCCTAGTCTCTTATGCCAGAGGTCTAGTTCTGTAAATACCTCATCACCGTTTGTGATCAAGGCTTGACCAACATTCCCTTGTACTTTCAAGAGTAAAAAGTCTACCTTCCTTTTTACCATGGACAATTTGTTTGTATCCTTTCTCTGGATCTTCAACAAATAATCCTTCATTTGTAAACCTGACTTGAAAACCTTTTTCTACTATCTGACCCACGTTGATCAGATTCTTCGGGATTGTTGGAACATACAAAACATTTGTTAGTAGATCAGCTCCATTCTTACACTTTACCTTTCCAATTGACCTTACATTATGTTTTGTGTTATCACCTGTCTGTACTGTATGATTTGAAATGCCTCCTTCTAATTCTGATAATAATTCTATATTTCTTGACAAATGATTTGAACAACCAGAGTCAATATAGAATACCTTGAGGTCTTCATTCTCTGATGTACTTATTGAGTTCATCATCAACATCGTATGATCATCATTCTGCGTATCATTTGCATAGTTGTAGTAGGTAGTGTTGTGAGACTGATTCTGTCCCCAACTTCTTGCTCCACCTCTACCATATCCGCCTCTTTGGCTTTGTCTTCCTCTTTGATATCTTCTGATTTTGCCTCTGCTATTATTGTTTTGATTTTGGTTTGATCCTTGCGAATTATGCCAGCAATCATGAGCCAAGTGATTGCTTAAACCACAGATCCAGCAAGATTTCTTGTTACGTCTTCCTTTTGTATTACTTCTACTTTTATTTCTGACATTACCTCGTCCTCTTGTATAATTTGCTTGAGCAGTCACTTCTTCTTCATCTTTTTCTTTACCTTTATCACTTTTCTTTTTATTCTTTGCGTACATAGCCAAACTATGTCCTTTTTCTCCATCTATCTTCAAATCTTGCTCAAACGTTAGCATTAGTCCAAGCAATTGATTTAAATCTGGTACAAAATGATTTAAAGACAGTTTAGTTGAGAGTACGAAAGGTTTCCACCTTTCATCTCCTCTCAAACCTGTAAGCACTTGTGCTATTAACCTGTGGTCTTCGATATCTTCACCAATCGATCCAAGACTATCGGCCAAGTCCTTCATCTTAGTGACATAATCACTAATGTTTTGACTTTGCTTTTTCTTGAATGTTGTGAACTCCGACCATAAGCTAGCCTTTCTAGCTTTTGTCGTATTTTGGAAGTGATCTTCCAACGCTCTCCATATATCTTCTGCTTTCTCCAGACCTCTAATGTGTAGTAGTAGATGATCTGTAACTGTATTATAGATGTATGCTCTTGCCGTTGCATCTTTCTTCTGCCACAGCTTCAAGGCTTCTAATTCTTCTTTCTTCGGTTGACTATCATCTTCGAAAGTCGGCTTCTTTTCTTCTCCGGTCACTTATTTCATTAAGTCTTTACTCATAAGTAAAGCTTCCATGCGCATTACCCATGCTGGATAATTATCTCTGTCCAATTTATCAATTGAGATATGATCTGCCATGATCTTCTTATTTATGTTACTTCCGGTGAGTGTAACGTTAAAATGTTTTACCTTTTGTAAACCTTTACCTTCAAGAATGACTTCGGAATGCTTCTGGACACTGTTTGCTGTTGATCACTTCAGCATTCACCTTTCTTTATGAGAATTCTTCAAATTCTCTTTCCGTTTCTTCTTCTGAGAAACCTTTTCTCCTCTTCAAAACCTTTTCTGTTCTGGTACCACTTCTTGTGGATCTTTCATGCTCTGATACCACTGATGGATCTTACTTGCTTTGATACCACTGTTTGGTTATCTTGCTCTGATACCACTGTTGGTGAAGCGCTTATTGTGGAATTCGCTTACACCACAGAAACTAAGCTAGAGTGATGTTAGAACACCTCTATAATCATCAATAGCTTAGCAAACTTTCTGAAACTAAAAACTTATAACTGTATCTAGTGAACACCGAAAATTCACTTTACAAAAAGCTTCACGTTTCCTTCAAGCTTCAATTCTGAACTTATTTACTTCAGTGTTTACACTATTGTGTTTCTTTAGAGTTAAACAATCTTTGCGTCATTTAACTTTACCAAAACTTTGTTTTGAAATCACCAAAATTCCACCGGAGCTTCACCTGACTGTCACTAGAATGTTATTGTAATTGTACCGGATTACTACCGAAATCAACTACAACTTTGTTTGTAGCTACTTCAAATGTATATACAAGAAGTAAGGAAGTGATGCGTGAACTTCCTTTACTAAATGAACTCTATCTGAAGTTTAAGAAAAAACTTCACCAGTTCTGGATGACTCTTTCCGGTCAGACTTTGTACTCTGTGTACATATCCATTTCACCGAAACCTTTGACCAACTTATAGTAGAGACTTATAGCTACAAGATAAGCTATATCTCATACAAAACTTTACACTGTACTTCGAGATCTAGCTCATAGAAGTACCAGAAAACCTTTACTCAGAAAAAACCTTTAACTGTTATCTAACTTTTCACCGTAACATGAAAATTCTCAGATTTCTTCACATATGAAGAATGCGCTCAACTTCCACATGAACATGTGTTTTCTATTAGAGAAGATGTGTACAAAAATTGACTCGGCCTCACTTTGCTCATAGTCATGAGAACTCTCCTATATTGAGTAGTTTCTCCTTACCATCTCACTCAGATGAATACCTGACTGTTCAGGTTTAGTCATTCATCTCTACATACGCGATCTCTGGCGTCTTCTATTCCTACTTCTATTCTCTATCTCATACGCACTCTCTCTACTGCTTTTCACGCTCTACATTCTGGTTCTATGCTCTCTCTTATATACATTTTGATCCGGTTTCAAGAGAATTTAATTCTGGAAGTTTCTACTGTATATTACAGTCGTGAATTTGTCCCTTCACTAAGGCTTTGGTTTTTCTTCTGAATGCTTTGTTTCTGCTTTCCTTTATCTTCATGTCATTATGCATAATTAGTGAGTGAATCTTCAACATTCCTTCCATTCTGCCTTGGTCTTTGCCTCTTCATATGATGAAGGCTCTTCAAGTGGTAGATTTTTAGTAAGATAAATGGAATGCTTGGTCACTAGAGAAGTGTCATACCCATATTTAGTTGGCTTCTTGCTCTCCCTTTGTGATCTTCTAATTGCTTGGTTGGATAATTCAAGTATGTCCTCCAACTTCTTTATCTTGACCTTGCCCTTTGATTTCCATGCTTTAAATTCTTCTAGGTTGATGATGTCCTCATCATCTGATTTGTTTGCTCTTCCTTGGCAAGGCTTGGAGACGCCTCTTCCAAGTCATAAGGCAACTTTACTTTCCCGCATTCACTTTCCAACCAAGAGTCATTCTCATCAAACACAACTCTACTGACCATAAATCCTTTGTTGGATGGATTATAGAACCTCTATCCTTTCTAATTTAAATCATACCCTATGAAGATGCACTTCTCTACCTTAGGGTCTAGCTTACCTTTGATTTGAGATGGGATATGCACATATGCAACACATCCAAAGATCCTGCAATGATCAAGTGATGGCCTTCTACCATGCCATGCTTCATACGGGGTCATCCCATCAAGTGATTTGGATGGCAACATGTTAACAAGATAAGTGGTAGTAGATACACTCACTACTCACAAATAATTAGGTAACTTTTTCTCATTTAGCATTGACCTAGCTGTTTCAACAATCAACCTGTTTCTCCTCTCTGCCACCCCATTTTGCTGAGGGGTATACCTAGTTGTAATTTCCCTTTTGATTCCTCTATCCTACAAGAATGCATCAAATTCATTTGAGTAGTATTCACCTCCTCCATCTGACCTTAGTCTCTTTAGGCTTCTTCCTGTTTGGTTTTCCACAAGTGCAAGATACTTCTTAAAGCAATTTAACACTTCATCCTTGTGCTTCATAAAATATAAGATGGTCCACCTACTGAAATCATCAATGAAAGATACATAATACCTTGATCCAGGAACTAAGGGATCCTTACTTGGTCCCCACACATCTGTGTGGATGAGATCCAAGTCATCTTCATGCATGTAGCCTTTCTTTGAGAAGGGTAACCTGTGAGATTTTCCAAACTCACATGCACCACATTTATAGATCATGTGTTGCTTGAATACATTAGGTATCCCAAGCACACATTGTTCTCTACATATTTTCTTTAAGGTTCTCTCACCAATATGTCCTTATCTTTTATGCCAAATCTCAAGCTCTGACAATGTTTGATCTTTGTAATTATAAAGTGCAATATTCCTTGTATCTTCAAGTTCAAATGTAAATAACCTACCTGTCTTTTCTCCCTTGGAATTCTCTTGAATCCATGTTGGGGATCCTTCACAAATGCTCCATATTTGTTGAACCTAACCTACAAAACTTTTTCCACAATCTGTCCAACACTCATTAAGTTCTTGGTAATTGTAGGTACATATAGAACCCTGCTCAACAAATTTCTATTTCCATCAAAGGTTTTGACATTTCCTACCTTGGCCATTGAATGGTTGGTGTCATCACCTATTTGCACTTGGTGCTTTCCCTTCGGTCCCTCAAGGTCAGAGAGAAGAGCTACATTGCCTGCCACATGGTTTGAACATCCTGAGTTAATGTAGAACAGATGGTCATCATTCACCTTGCTTTGATGTCATGTTCATAATCAAAAGGGAATCCTCTTGATCCTCTGTGTAATTTTTGTAGTCTTTCCTTGATTTGTAGCCTCCTTGGTAGTTGTTGTAATTGTTTTTGTAACCTTGATGATGGTTGAACCTTCCTCTTGATTGTGTGTAGCCACCTCTTTGAAAACCTCTACCTCTCTGATCCTTGAAGTTTTTGTAACACTCATCTATGGTGTGATTTGATAAACCATAAATATTGCATGGGGAAGAGTTGAAAGATCTACCCCTACATTGCTTATATCCTCATCCCCGACCTCTTGATTTCCTACCTCTACATGCATAATTGGCTTGAGAAGTAGTACCTTCATGTTCACTCTTTTTATTTTTCCCTTTCTCTTTAGACTTGTCTTTATGTGTGTATAAGGAAGAAGAGTTGTTACCTTTTGATGAATCTCCATTTTTGTTGAGCTTGGCTTCATGGGTAAAGAGTTTCCCCATGAGTGTGGTATGATCTGGAATCTCTATGTCCATGTATAAGTCCATAGCAGCTCTGAAGCTTTCCCATTTGTCATCTGGCTTGATACCATTCATTACTTGTCTCACAATTTGCTCCTCTTCAATCTCCTCTCCTATGCTTGCCTATTGGTCAGCCACATCCTTGACTTTGGTCACATATTCTGAAACACTTTTCTTAGGTTGCTTCCTTTGAGTGGTGAACTCAATCCACAATTGGTCCTTCCTAGCCCTTCTATTGGAAGAAAAATATGAAGAAAATGTATCCCAAGTCTCTTGGGATGTCTTACAGTTCCTAATGCGTGGAAGAAGGAAGTAAAAAATAGAGTTAAGTAAGTATGACGTTGCTAATGCATCTTTGGCACACCATGAGTTGAGTCTTTCAAGCTCCTCTCTTGTAAATTGTCCTTTGCTTCTGAAAATGGGCCTCTCCTGATCTCTTGATATGTACCCATAGAGAATCCTTCCTTGCATTTATTTCTTCATCCTCAAGGACCATGTTTGGAAGTTGTTCCTGTCCAATTTATCAATAAAAGAAGGAAAACCATCTCCCATTTTACCTCAAGTTGCTCTGGTACCACTGTTGGTAAAGATGGATGAACACCTCAAGAAATGGGTTGGTACTACTAATCTCTGCTTCGTATCAGCCCTATTTTACTTCAAATTTGCATTGTAGGCCTTTTTAGCTTTCCAATGACACTAAATAAGTGCCTATGTACTTTGGAGATGATGCTTCAAACACTTTGATCAAAATAGATAAGTTTGCAACTAGCTTATGACCAAAAGAGTTTCTATTTTGGTCTTAGTATACCTGCTGGACATTTTTCTCAGTACTCATAGTACAATAAGAAATTATAAAAATTCCTTCTAAGGGTATCTAATTAGCATAGATAGCTAATGATTCCAAGTGGAAGCTTTTAAAATGATAGACTATACTCTGAGCAATCACTTTAACAAATAAACACTTACCCCTGACTTTTTAGGAACTCTATAGAGAATGACCAGTGACCATATCGAGATGATTTTCTCCCAATTGGCTGAATGAAACTTATTCAACCTTTGCTAGCTTTTACCAAACTTTGAGCTTGTTCCAATTTGCTATAGAGAATTGAAAATGGTGGAGAGGTCACTGTGATATGAGCAAGAAAAGTTCACTATTCTAAGTGACAATGACAGAGATGAATGTAGATGTAATCATAAATGTAATGTATTATGTAGCAATGTTGTACATGTTCATTGGAATAAATATGATGCTCAATGATGGTGATAGGAGTAGGCTATAGTTTGAACCTCTCAATTACATCAAATGATCAACTCTAAGCTTTGTAATGGGGGCACACAGGCTGCGAGATTTCAAGCTACTTTTGTAGTGACTCTCTTCAAATTTGAATTTTGAAATTCAAATGAACTTCCACCTAAAAGTTCTTCCTATACACAAGGAGATATTCTCTCAAGGAAACTCATACCATAAGTTTCTCCTACCTCCATGAGTTTAGTGGCATTTACAAGATTCTTCATTTAATGGCATTTACAAGATTCTTCTAAGTCAAATGACTTTTACAAAAGTTAATGGTGAAAACCATAAGCAATGGTTCATGTGTTTTTTTCAACCAATTGCACATAGCTTCTTCCAATGCCTAGACAAGTGTGAAGTCTTGGAACTTGCACCAACAAATTTTAGGATTCACTTTACGTTAGGAGCTTGAATTTGAATTCAAAAAATGGCTTCAACTCTAGCTATAAAAGATGGATCAAAATATCATGTGCTATGAGCCCGATATGGAGATCATTCGAGAGGGATCTATAGTGCTTAGTGAGCTCATCATATAGTTCCATCACTACCCTCACATTTTGCAATTATATATTGCCAATGTCCTTGTAAGTCTATGTGGTTTAATACATATACATTGATCATATCTCACTCTCTCTTATCTATCATGTTCATCTTAGATCAATGAACTTCTTGGACTTGGTTCTCAGTGCATACTTGATCATTTGATGTGATTTAAAGTGATATAGAATCATAATATTCTCTATTTTGTTGCTAGAAATTTTCATTATCATTGCATCAATCAATCACAAGATATCGTCAAAACGCGACTCACTGGTTTGCATACTGTTGAAGCCCGAAAATGTCAGGATGAACATTTGATTTGCTAAGACGAATTCTCAGAGTACACTTGATCATTTTTGGTGAAATAACTTGTGATTGGTAGCTATTTAAGTTAGTTAGATACTCTCGAAAGGAATTTGATAAATTGCTAGCAGGTTATGAGCATTGTTCATTTTATTGAGCAGGTGTAGAGACCAAAATAGCAAGTTTTAGCTCATAGTTGAATCTTCTACTCATCTGTTTTGATCCATTGATTAGAGGATCATACTCCAGAGAACTTAGGTTATTATTTGTTCCTAGAAGGCTCAAGGGGTCTACTTTACACTCCTCAACTTGTTCTTGGCTAGTGTGAAGCAAGGATTTGCAGCACCACTCCATCTCTAGAATCTATCCAACATCTCCTCCAACAATGGTATGAGAGAAACATCAAGGTAAAATGGGAGATGGATTTCCATAATTCAAATTGGACAAGGGAAACTATCCAACATGGTTCCTAAGGATGAAGGCTTACCTCCAAGGAAGAATCTTGTATGGATACATCTCTGGAGATGGATAAATGCCAATGTTCAAAAGCAAACATCAACCTACAAGAGAGGAGTAAGAAAGACTAGCTACATGGTGTGCAAAGGATGCTCTAGCCAATTCTTATATACTTAACTCAATATCTTATTTCTTATTACCTCATATTAGGAATTGCAAGACGTCCTAAGAGACTTGGGAGGTACTTTCTTCATACTTCTCATCAAATACAAGAGCTAAGAAGAACCAACTTTGGATGGAGTTCACAACCTTGAAGAAGCAACGAAAGCATAGTGTAGCTAACTATGTGACCAAGATGAAGTATGTAGCGAATCAACTTGGGAGTATAGGAGAAGAAATAGAAAAGGAGCAGATAGTAAGGTAGATCATAAATGGCATTAAAGCTGATGATAAATGGGAGTCTTTTACCACAACAATGGACCTATATATGGACATGCAGATACCTGAGCTCATCACATTGATGGGGCAAATCTTCACACATGAGACAAAGATCTACAAGAATGGAGATAACTCTAGAGGTAATCAATCTTCTGCACTTTACACAGATAAAAATGAGAGTAAATATAAAGGCAAAGTTAAAAGCAATGAAGAAGAAGTAAGTACCTCTCAAGTGAATTTCACAGGTAGAGGAAGAGGTACTAGAGGAAGGGGCAGAGGAGGAAAACAAGGTAGGGGGAGATCATACAACTCTTCACCTTCCAATATCTATGGCTTGACCAATCATATCATAGATAAGTTCTTCAAGAACACAAAGAAGTAGAGAGGAAGAGGCTTCCAAAGAGGAGGCTAAGGACGATCCAGAGGCATGTTCAATAATGGAGGAAGCAATTACCATCATAATTACAACCAAGGCTACAAGAAAAACTATCAAGGAGGCTTCAGAGGTAGAAGAGACTATAACAACTATACAGAAGACCAAGAGGATTCTCTATTGATCATGATCATGACATCCAAGCAAGGTAAAGATGATGAGCATCTATTCTATATTGATTCTGGTTGTTCCAATCATGTGGCTGAAAATGTAGCATTGTTATCTAATCTTGAAGAACCTAAAGAGAAGCATGAAGTCCAAACAGGTGATGATATTAGGCACTCTGTTAAAAAGACTGGAAATGTTAAAGCATCTGATGGTAACATGAACCTCTTAAGTAAGATATTATACGTGCGAACCATAACAAAAAACCTAATTAGTGTTGGGGAGACTGTTGAGAAGGGCCTACAGGTTAGATTCACAAGGCATGGAGCATATGTGGAGGACCCTCAACAAGGCTTCATGAGGATTGCAAAAGGTGAGAAATATGGTAGACTCTTTACATTTGAATTTGAAGATACCAGCATTAGGGGAAAAAATGAGCCCTCCATGGGCCTTTTAGATTAAGGGATGATTAGTGATGGACCAATGAAAAGAGGGTGGGGGCCACAATCTTGTTGCAGAATTCCTCCTAATCGCAGCGAAAAGTGTAGAAGACCTTCTCAGGATCAACACTCTTGCCAACAACTGAACTTGAAACTTTGGTCACTAAAACTAGACACCTATAGCTTTAAAATGAGCTATCAAACACTCAATTTGTTTGGGTTGGCAACTCATTGATACAAAATAGGCTCTCTGTCCACTCAGTTAGGCTGAAAACTAGACTTCACTAAAACCTGAATAACTCATAGATCATAAAGAATTTGATACAACTGTTCTAGAAACAGGAAGTACTTGAGATAAGCTTTCCAACTAATGTTTAAACACTAAAATTGGATACATATATTGAGATATATGACTCTCACAAGTAGACTACCCAAATATGGGTGTGCGGTTGGACATACTCTATGAGAGTGAACTGAACGAAATGACTCAAATCAAATGAACTAGCTATAAGGGAACTTCCACGCCTTCTTCCTCTATTCTTGAGTGCCCTCCCTTTCCTCTTTTATAGCCAAGTGACCAAAAACTCTCATGATGAGTTTGAGAGCTCTTCTCCATCATTTCTCCACTACTTTGGACAGCAGTCCTCTTATAGTTTAATTTTTTTGGATTTGATTCTCTTTTGAATGATTCTCTTTTGGCCTCCACTACTTGCTGAAGTAAATGCTTCTATTTTTCATTTTGTATTTTCCTTCTACTTGAAGAAAATCCTTTTTGCAAAAATATACGAGCTTACTTCTTTATTTTTAACACTCCCCCTCAAGCTCACATGTGAGCTTGCACCTTCTGCCATATCCTGCAAGTTGATGTCGTCCTTGAACCTCTTTAGCTTAGAAGCATCTAGGGACTTTGTAAGCATGTCTGCAACCTGGTCATTAGTTCCAATGAACTTTATATCCACATCCTTGCTCAAAACTTTTTCTCGAACATAATGATAATGCACTTCTATGTGCTTGCTTCGTGCATGAAACATTGGATTGTTTGTCAAGTGAATGCTTGACATGTTGTCACCATAAATTGGAATGGTCTCCACCTGCACATCAAGATCAGCCAAGAGCTTCTTAATCCACATAGCTTCACAAGTTGCAAAGGCTAAACCTCTATATTCAGCTTCTGTAGATGATAGTGCAACAATAGGTTGCTTCTTTGAGCTCCATGTGATAGGTTTGCTACCTATCATGAACACAACCTGAAGTGGATCTTCTATCTTCCTTCGAACCAGACCAATCAGCATTACTGAAGCCCTTTACCTGCAATTCTTCATCATATCTATAAAACAATGCATGATTGACAGTGTGCTTCACATATCTTAGCACTCGTTTGGCTGAATTTAAATGTTCACTTGTTGGAGCTTGCATAAATTGAGAAAGAACTCCAACAATATAACACAAATCTAGTCTTCTGATCGTAGCATAGATCAATGAACCTATAATACTCCTCTATGTAGTTACATCATGTAACTCTCTCCATCATTTGAGCATAGCTTCACATTTGTGTCCATAGGTTGAGTGAGTGGTTTGCATTCACTCATTCCAAATCTGAAAAGAACATCCAACAGGTACTTTCTTTGCATCAAGTAAATGCCATCTTTCCCATAGACTATCTCAATGCCTAAAAAGTATTTTAGCTCACCAAGATCTGAAATTTTCAACTCCTTACCGAGTTTTCCTTTTATCTATTGTATTCATGTAACATTACTTCCTGTTATGATGAGATCATCAACATATATGCGAATATATACTTGCTTGCCTTCTTCTTTCTTCATGTAGAGAGAGGGATCTGCATTACTTGGACTATACCCACACCTTGTAAGGTACTTGACCAATCTTTGATTCCAAGCATGTGGTGCTTGCTTCAGCCCATACAAAGCTTTCTTCAATCTACAAACAAAATTTGGATGCTTTTTGTCTTCAAATCCAATCGGTTGACTCATGTATACCTCTTCTTGAAGTTCACCATTGAGAAAAGCATTTTTTATATCAAGTTGGTACAATGGCCATCTCCTTGCTGCACTCACTCCAATCAAGGTTCTAATTGTTCCCATCTTTGCAACCGGGCTGAAAGTCTCTTCATAGTCGATGCCATGAGTTTGCTTGAATCCTTTTGCTACTAGTCTAGCTTTATGCCTAGCTAGAGAGCCATCAGCATTTCTCTTTATTTTAAACACCCATTTATTTGGAACAATCTTCATACCTTCAACCTTTGGAACTAGCTCCCATGTGTGATTGTCCTTGAGAGCTTTTATCTCTTCTTGCATAGCTTCTTGCCATTCTTTTTGTGTACATGCTTCTTCATATGCATCTATTTCTTTGTCTTTGACCACCTGTGTCATATATGCAAAATGCTTTGCAATAAAACTATCATAGCTCAGCCTTTCAATTGGATACCTTGCTCTTGAAGACGTCCTTTCATTTCCTTTTGAACATTGCTTCTTCAACCGGTTCAACTTTACCTTTGGTGTGATCACCTCTTCATACTCTTCTTCACTTGCATTTGAATCACTATTTTGGGCAGCACTTTCAGCTTTAGATCTTTCATAGCTGATGTTGGTGATGAGGAATGACTCCTTAGCCTCCCCTTCCATGTTGAGCTTTCTCCAAGTGATGTAGAAGCTTCTGGACCTCACATTTGAGTGCTCCTTTGCTGAAATTCTTCTTGGACAGCACCTCCATCATCTTCGCAATCCTCTTCAAGAATCTTCTCTTTCCCTTTGTCTCCAAACCATGGTCTTAGCTCATCAAATACCACATCTCGTGAGACTCATAGCTCCTTTGTCACTGGATTGTAGCACCTATATCCCTTTTGCTCCGATGAATATCCAATAACAATACATTTTTCGGACTTTGCCTCCATCTTTGTCCTTAGTTCTTGAGGGATGTGAACGTAACACACACATCCAACAAATTTGAGATGTGTAAGGTCAGGTTTCTTACCGAAATAAACCTCCTTGGGAGTTAGATTATGCATTCCAGCCGTTGTGCACTTGTTCATCAAATAAACGGCCGTACTATTCAGCCCAATAGTTTAGTGGCATCTTCATCTCATTGAGCATGCATCTTGCAACTTCTGTGATATGTCGATTTTTCCTTTCAGCTATTCCATTTTGTTGAGGCGTGTACCTACATGTAAATTGTCTCTTGATGCCATTTTCATAAAGAAAATCTGAAAATTCTTTGGAGAAATATTCTCCTCCTCCATCGGACCTCAAGTTCTTTATGTAGCGTCTTGTTTCCTTTTCTACCTGTGCTTTAAATCTCTTGAACATGGAGAACACATCTGATTTTTGTTTTACGCAAAACATCCATACTTTTCTTGAATGATCGTCTATAAAAGTGACAAAATATCTATTACCAGCCAATGATGGTTCTTGTGATGGTCCGCATACATCCATGCGTATCAAGTCGAGGACATTCCTTGCCACATAGTTACTCTTCTTGAATGGTTGTCGAGTTTGCTTTCCTAGTTGGCTGGAATTTGTGTTGTTGTAGCTTCTTCCTCTTCCTCTCGAGCCTCCTCTTGAGTTCCTTCCTCTACCTCTTCCTACATATAACATTTGACTATGGCTGTCCTTACCTTTGTTGCCTTCTCCTTGTTGAGCTACCTCTTCAGCCACAAGATTTGGTATAATCTCGCCGAATGTTGGTAGAGGATCTCTATAAAGAATGTTTGTGATGAGGGGCTTCCACTTTTCTTCACTCCTCAAGCCATTGAGGGCTGTTTGGACGATGTCTTCCTCTTCTATCTTGCATCCAACTGATGCTAGCTCATCTCGAAGCTCCTTGATCCTCAATGTATACTCACTAATGCTTTGGTTTGAGCTTTTCTTCATGTTGTTAAGCTCGTTCTTGAGTTGCATCCTTCGAGACCTTGTTGAGGTAGCATACACCTTCTCCAATGCTTCCCAACTTCCTTGGCTATTTCTGAGCTTTGCACATGACCAATCATAGTGTTAGAAATAACTTGTGAGATGAGGAACATCACCCTTCGATTCCTCTCTTCCCAATCAGCAACTTGTCTCCTTTGTGCCGGAGTAATGTTGGGATCTTCAAGGTCCACTGGTTGTGGATCGTCTCCACTAACTAGACTCCATAAATCTATACCTTTAAGGTAATTTATCATTCTATACCTCCAAGACTGAAAATTATCTTTGTCTAACTTCTCAACTTGTTGTCCTAAATCAGCCATTGAAAACTTCCAAGATTGAAGTTTACCTCAAGTATTATGTGGTGCTCTTCCTTGACTTTACGAAGCTCCCCCTTGATTTGTAGCTTCTCCTTTGCTTCACTTCAGTTCCAATGCTTTGCCTCTTCAAAATCCAACACTCTGATACCAATTGTTGGAGAATTCCTCTCCTAATCGCAGCGGAAAGTCTAGAAGACCTTCTCACGATCAACACTCTTGCCAACAGCTGAACCTTCAAATGAAAACTGTTACCAATTGAAAAGTGCAATGAACTTGAAACTTTGGTCACTCAAAATAGACACCTATAGCTTTAAATTGAGCTATCAAACACTCTATTTGGAGTATATTTGGGTTGGTAACTTGTTGATACAAAACAGGCTCCTTGTCCACTCAGTTATGCTAAAAACTGGACTTCCCTAAAACTTGAATAACTCACAAAGCATAAAGAATTTGGTAAAACTATTCCAGACAGAGGAAGTACTCAAGATAAGCTTTCCAACAAATGTCTAAACACTAAACTTGGATACATATATTGAGAGATATGACTCTCACAAGTAGACTACCCAAAAATGGGTGTGCGGCTGGACATACTCTATGAGAGTGAACTGAACGAAATGACTCAAACCAAATGAACTAGCTACAAGGGGACTTCCACGCCTTCTTCCTCTATTCTTGAGTGTCCTCCCTTGCCTCGTTTATAGCCAAGTGACCAAAAACTATCATGATGAGTTTGAGAGCTCTTCTCCATCATTTCTCCACTACTTTGGGCAACCACTCCTCTTACAGTTCAGTTTTTTTGGATTTGATTCTCTTTTGAATGATTCTCGTTTGGCCTCCACTACTTGATGAAGTAAATGCTTCTAATTTTCATTTTTGTATTTTCCTTCTACTTGAAGAAAATCCTTTTTGCAAAAATATATATGAGCTTACTTCTTTATTTTTAACAAATCTAGTCCTTTAATCACATAGGCTAGGCATAGGCTTCCCTGGTTTTTGTGTGGTCAAAGAGGAGAAAACCACCTAGAATCCATGGTTTTAGTTATGTGAATGGTTTTGAAAAGCGTTGAAATCAATAAGAGCCCTTGGATTGGCTCAATGATCCAATGGATGGGGTTGTGTGCAAAAGTCAAGGCATCTGAGCATATGGACCCTTGGATTTTCCTTATTTTTAATGGTTAAGATCTTATTCTTCCTCCAAAAGGCACCTTTTGATATAGGGCCTTGGATTTGCATCATTTTGAGTGGCTGATATCTTATCCTCAACTCACGAAAGCCTCTTTTGAAATGGGGCCTTGGTTAGAACCTCTCATTGGACGGTGGCAGTTGAATGCCTCTTGTTTGAGCGCCTTCAAATGGCATCCATTGGATCTTCATAAGATCCAATGGCTTAGAATGAGATCCCTCACAACAAAGGCACCTTTGAATATCCTCCTTAGGATGCAAGCACAATCAGACGATTAAAAATGGGTGTTGGTTTCGTATCAGCCCCAAATGCAGGGAGGCATTTAATTTAGCATGATCCAAGGGTCTATATTCTTGTAGAGAGTGTGTAAACAAAATCCACAGAGAATCTACATGATTTACAAATGTGGAGCATGCCAATTAGACAAATCACATTGGCAACCATTCAACAGAAAAGGATACATGGATGAAGACTACTTGGAGCTTGTGCACATAGATGTGTGGGGCCCTCGCAGAGAGCCATCAATCTCAGGATCAAGGTATTATGTTTCATTCATAGATGACTATAGTAGATGGACAATTCTTTACTTTATGAAGCATAAAGATGAAGTCTTCACTTGTTTCAAGAAGTATTTGGCATCGATTGAGAATCAAATAGGTAGAAGCTTGAAGAGGCTCAGATCTGATGGAGGCATGAATTTGACTCCTTCTTACAGGATAAAGGAATAAAGAGAGAGGTTACAACAAGGTACACTCCTAAACAGAATGGAGTGACAGAGAGAAGAAATAGACTAATAGTAGAGGCTGCAAGATCAATGATGAATGAAAAGAAACTTTCAAATTACTTATGGGCAGACACTATTTCCATAGCCACATACTTAATTAATAGGCTTCCATCCAAGTCGTTGGATGGAATGAGACCATATGAGGCATGGAATGGTAGGAGACCTTCCTTACATGATTGTAAAATCTTTGGGTGCATTGCTTATGCACATATACCCTCATAGATTAGAGGAAAGCTTGATCCAAAAGCTCAAAGATATATATTCATTGGTTATGACCAAAAATACAAAAGAATATAGGTTGTATAATCCCACTAACAAAGGATTTACATTTATTAGGGATGTGTGGTTTGATGAAAAATAACTCCTGGTTTGAAGATGATTGTAGGAAAATAAAGCTACCCTATGACTTGGAAAGTGATTTTCCAACTCTCACTCAAGAAGAACCACAAATATCAAAAGATGAAGAATCGATTGACTTCAAATCTTGGAAGTCCAAGGGCAAGATAAAATTCAAGCAATTGGATGACATTCTAGAGTCATCCAATCAAGCACTTAGAAGATCTCAAAGGGAGAGTAAGAAACCCATAAGGTATGGCTATGGCACATCACTAGTCACCAAGCATTCTATATACATGGCTAAAGATTCTATGTGAGAGAAACCTTCTTGATTTGAAGAAGCCAATAAGAAGGAAGAATGGAGAGAAACTATGCAAGAAGAAATTGAAGCACTTCAAGAGTAGAATACTTGGGATCTGGTTCCCAAGAAACCAAGCATGAGGGTAATAGGATCGAGGTGGATTTACAAGGTAAAGAAAAATTCACATGGTTCAGTCAACAAATATAAAGCAAGCCTAGTAGCAAAGGAGTTTGCTCAAACCCATGGAGTGGATTATGAGGAGACCTTCTCACATGTGGCTAAGGTGCCAACAATCAGAGTTTTAGTAAGTATTGTTGCTTCAAAGAATTGGAACTTGTATCATTTAGATGTTAAAAATGCATTCCTTAATGGATGGATCTCTAAAGAGGTCTACATGGCTCAACCACCAGGATATGAAGATAAGGACAAACTTGATTTTGTATGTAAATTGAGGAAGGCATTGCATGGTCTAAAGCAAGATCCTAGCACTTGGAACCATAGGCTTGTCACATGTTTACAAGACCAATGTTTTGTTGCTAGCAAAGCAGATTCTTCTTTGTTCATTTAGAAGACTGACTCAGATTTATTTATATGTGTTTATGTGCATGACATTATCATTACAAGGAATGATGCCAATGCCATCTAGCAAATCAAAGCTGAGATGATGGGAGAGTTTAAAATAAGTGACCTTGGTTTGTTAACATACTTTCTTGGATTAGAACTTGTAAATTCAAATTCTAGTGTCTTTATTACTCAGAGGAAGTACATTCATGATATGTTGATTAAATTCAAGATGGAGAATAGTAAAGTTGTAGGTACACCTATGGAACTCAATCACAAACTTAGTTCTCATGAGGGAGAACTACTTGAAGATATTACAGGTTATCAAAGGCTTGTTGGGAGTCTCAATTATGCAACCCTAACAAGAGTGGGCATATGCTATGTAATTGGGCTAGCTAAAAAGATGATAGGAGGAGCACTTCTAGCTACTTATCTTTTCTAGGTTCGAAGCTAATCTAATTGTGGCATTGTCCTCAACTAAAGCAGAATATAGAGGCTAGAAAATGCAACACAAGAGGCTATGTGGCTTAAGCCACTTTACACAGATTTCGGATTACATTCTTATACTCCAATGATCTTTGGAGATAACACTAGCTCACTTCATTTGGCTGCTAATCATGTATATCATGCAAGGACTAAGCACATTGAAGTGCATTATCATTATGTGAGAGAGAAGCTACTTAGTGAGGACATACAATTGTCCTATGTATCAAAAAATTTGTGATGTTCAAATATGCTAACCAAATATTTGGATGGAACTAAGATGAACAGGTTCAAGATGATGATTGGATTGCAGGAAATCAAGGATAAATGAAGACCAAGCATGTTAGGCTTGAGGGGAACCTCTTGGTGCACATGAGTCCAAGCCTAAATACTTGGACAATTAGCATTCACTTCATATAGTCATTTAAAATTACATATGACTATTCCCTTGTAAAAAGCATTTACTTGTATCCTTGTAAAAGTGCATATGTTAATTGCACTTACTCTCACATGCAGTTAGGAGGAATCAAAACATGAATCACTTGGTAGGTGATTGATGAGAAAGAAAGTCCTAAAGTTTAGGATTCACTTTAAGGTAAGGGATTGAATTTGAATTCAAAAACTGGCTCCAACTCTAGCTATAAAAGATGGATCAAAATCTCATGTGTTATGAGCCCAATTTGGAGATCATTTGAGAAGGATTCATAGTGCTTTTTGCAATCCTCCCATACCTCCATCACTACCCTCACATTGTGCAATTATATATTGCTAATGTCCTTGTAACTCTATGTGATTTAATACATATACATTGATCATATATCACTCTCTCTTCTCTATCATGTTCATCTCAGAACATGGAACTTCTTAGACTTGGGTCTCCGTGCATACTTGAGTATTTGATGTGATTTAAAGTGGTATAGATTCATCATACTATCTATTTTGTTGCTACAAAGCTTCATTTTCATTGCAACAGTCAATCTCGAGATATCTTCAAAACTCTACTCACTGGTCTGCATACTATTGAAGCCCAAAAATGTCAAGATGATCATTTGATTTGTGTTGGCTTATTGGGGTTGCTCATAATTTCTATTGTGCATAGGCACCCCTATAGTACTCAAAAATACCCTTTTTTGTATAATGGAGATGTGCCCATGTGAACACTCTCCTAAGCCTTCTTTAATATTTCCCTTATGCTATGGTGTGGAAAGCTCCTAAATAATCCACTTTTTTGCACATGTAAGGAAATTCCCATGTAGAAATCCCATGCATCTACATTCTTGGGATTTTTTTGTTACAAAAGATATTTTGGAATATCTTAGAGATATATTAGTTAGAGCTATTCCCTTTTTCAATAGTCAAAAGGAGCACATGGGGAAATGTGCTTAGCCTATATATAGAGCCTCATTTTTGTAAAGAAGGGGGGCTTTTGGTTCGACATGCTCCTCATGTATATATCTTTTTAATGGAAGAACTCTCTTTTACTCCTAGGCTTTGTATATTTTTGTATCTTGTGTTTGTGAGTGTGAGAGAGTGAGGTGTGTGTGTGTCCATGTTTGTCTCTCCTTTGATGTGTGAGTAGAGTAGTTTTGTTTCTTGTATTTTACCTATGTGACAAGGACCCATGACACCCTTCTCTCCATGTTCTCAAGCATGTGGCATAGTTTGGAGTTAATGGCCAATGGCTGGATCATGTTGGAGGTTGGTTTGGATGAGAGTAGAGTCTTTCTTGAGCCCTCTTCTTGCTTCCATGCAAGGTGGTGTGGGTCTTGGGAGTACTACAACAACAACACCATTTTTGCACTGTTGTCGGGGAGATTGGACTTTCATCACTTGGAGAGCTCAAGAACATGTGGTAAAGTATTGTGTTGCAATATTTTATGCTCATTTGCATAGGATGGAGTTCTTGCATGGCATTAACCCCCTTCCTTTGGACCATTAGCTCCCCATCTTGTTTTTGTAGGGTAGCATCAGTTCATTTCTACTTGATGCACAAAACCACCCCCTAAACCACTTCTCTCTCTCTCTCTCACTCTCACACATACACATCTCTACACATATATTTTGGCATCAACCCCATCTCTGTCCTTTCTTGAAATTGATGTGTGCTTTGTAAAAGTGGGTGGGTGGTTACCTTCTGTTATCCCTCCCTCTCGTTCGTTAGAAGAAAATTGAAATTGTAGAGTATATGTTAATTCTTTCATTTTGCACAACTCAACCTAACACCTTAGATGTCATCGAGTATTTCAAAGTTGGCGGGGAGGAACATGGGCTCTCTCTCTCTCTCCAGTTATTACTAGGATCATTTCCCTTGCTCGGGTCAATGGCTAAGTGGGAGCATGGGGAGGAATTTATTTTCCCTTCTCCCTCCTCTTTCAATTTTGTCTGCTCGCGGGTACATTTTTTTCTGCTCACGAAAGGGTTTAGTGGGGCAGGTACACCATCTCCCTTCCCTTCTCTCAGTCTATTTATGACTTGGGTCATGGAGGCCACTCTTCCTTCTTTATGTTGGTAGGGTTGAGCTCTGTGTGTGCTCCTCTCCTTGTTCACCACTTGAGGAAGTCAAAGAACTCTAGGGCTCCATACTTTTGATTGAGTTTCAATTTCATAGCATCCTCATGCCTATGTAATGAAACCACTATGTTGTCGATGATGACCTATCATGCTCTTGATGATTAGGCTGTTGAAGCCATGAGCTCCCCTATGTGTAGAATCGTGTCCCATGGCCTACTCCTTATAGGTCTCGACCATATGGAACTCATGGCATGGAAGTTTTCTGTGTACATTCTTCTATTTGTAGTATTCTATTCTCAACGTTTGCCCTACGTAGCCTGCTCTTAACCTTGCAGTGTTGGAGGCTTTTGCTCACAATTTCCTGGTGGAATCTATAATGAGGAAGTTTCTCTTGGTGTGATGTTCGGCGATGCCCTTCAAGAGCGTCCTTCTTGGTGATAAAGCTATCCATGCGGGTGTTAAGCTCCCCTTGTTCATCATCTTGTTGTTAGCTATGGAGCTTGGTTCTCCCTGTCTGATGAGCGAGCAGGCATATGATGCACTCAAGCCATCAAGGGCTCCCTTTTCTATCTGAGTGTGCATTGTGGAATGTAAGTGC
The DNA here is from genome assembly GCA_020310875.1 of Ceratopteris richardii. NCBI lineage: Eukaryota > Viridiplantae > Streptophyta > Polypodiopsida > Polypodiales > Pteridaceae > Ceratopteris > Ceratopteris richardii. The sequence continues at coordinate 26,587,232 of CM035426.1, read as the reverse complement.
TCCTTCATTTCGATCGAGTTATAAATAGGAAACCCCCCCTCTATTTTGCAGCGTGCTTCCATCCTGTTGTAGGTGTAGTGCTATACTTTACAATCCCTCTCTCTGAGGCTCTCAAACTTTGTTGCACTACTACTAGGGTTTGGCCCCTGCCACTCTACCCCCTTCATATCCTCTTGTGGGTTTGTGACTAAACAGAGTCTACATGCAACAAACAACACCATCATATTCGATGCAAAAGGTTTGTTCAATTTTCCTATTTTATTGCAAATCTCAGGTGCCTAGTCTTCTGTTCCCCTTTTTTCATGTCGGGCATGCCGCTTAATGCAAGATAACTAGTCTTGGATGTTCTACTACTAGTCTCTAATCACGGTGGGTTCTGGTATCCTAACCTATCACTGGAGATTGTACCAGACGCCCTAAAGAAATACATGCTCTTTTAAGCTCCATTCATTCATGTAATTGTAATCACTCTTCTCTTAGGCTACCTTGGGTTAGTTCAAGCCTTGGATGTCGTATATGCTTCCACTCTCCACCCATAGCCTACTTGCTCCCTCAGATTTGTAGCCATGTTTGTTAATAATGTGAAAGATGTTTTGCCCGATGACTGATTGTTGATTTTTTTTTGCTTCTGATGGTAAGATTTCTTCTAGTTTAAATTTTGCTTAATGACTAGGAAATTGCCTGACCATGCAAAATGCCTTTATCAAAATCTTGGTTGCATACAATACTTTATGTTACCTTCTAGGCCCTTGAAAAATAAGTGGCCTTTCTGCTTTCTATTCAAGCCTATCTACATATTTCCCATTCTCGTGCAATTATGAAATGAAATTGGGTGGTGAACTAGCAATTTTATTATTACAATAAACTAGATTTAGACAAACTTGGACATATGCTGCCATGTTTGATGGCTGAGTCAGTATTGTACTAGAATCTCGGCTTAGGATACCAAGGATTGAAGCCATTTTGTAGGTTGCTTGCAATGAAGATTCGAGAAAGTCCTTTGTGCACAAGGTAAAAATGGGTGGTTGATGCTTATGTTGGCTGAATTTTGGTTGCCCCACTCTATGGTCTATGTCCATAGACCTTGCCATACTTGGGAGACTATGTCTTCATTGTGTTTTAACTTTGCTAGGAGTAGGGCTGATTTTAAGGATCTTTTGGACTTGTCTTTGGTGTCTGCTAGCATGTGTTGTATGTCTTCATTTTCAGTACTCACCATGACTTGACCCTATGTGTTACAGGACAAGACAAAGATTGATGATGGCTCCTAGGGTATTGCAATATTTCATTGATATACTATGGGATGATGTACTATGCTTTATGTTGCAGATTAAAAGAATGTTGATAGATGCACACTTTGATTGAGGCTTGAACCTGATACCGAATTCGAATACCTCGATGGATTGGGAAGGATTAGAAAACTAATCACATGGCAACACATGGTATCATTGGGTATTTTGAATTTTTTTTGTGGGCTACTACCATGAACAATTAGCAACTTGCATGCTTCTTCATAGTGTCCTCTTGTGATTATGTATGTTCACTAATGTCTGATAGAAATGTAAAATATCAATGCCTTTTTTGCCTATTCTAAGTGCAACGCTAACCTTTGTTCTCACATATGAAATATGGTTTGTGCCCTTTGAAATTCTTGTAGATGCAAAGGTGCTCTTTTGGAAATATTGGTTGAGATGGGAAATTACTCATAGGTTTGATAGGTTGCAATGCAGTGATATTTGTTTTGAGTTCTTATGATTGCTATATGGGGAGAGTGTTCTAAAACTCCATCTAGACTATGGAAAGGAACTCTACTTTTTGATAGCAATATGTATTTCATGAAAGTATTAGGAGTGATAAAGGTCTCTTCTATACACCAATTATTATGCTGGGGTACTTCACCTTAATAGGCTACAATGATATGTGGACATTGGATTGAATCACTTGGTCGCTCACATCACTCCAAAGCTTAAATTTTTGCAACATTTATGCTCTCAATCTGAAGGTTCTAACTCTTTTTTCTTCACAAATATCCACTCAATATTATAGACTTGAAGGTCTTCAAGATCAAGGTGCAACTTGCAAGTGGTTATCTGTGTGTTGTAGACTTGTAGGTTTGGGAGCCCATGGTTGTTTCTCCCTCCTTACTCATAATTTGTGGTGATTGTCCATATGTGTCAGCTAATTTTCAAAAGATCAATTGCATGCTTTGTGGAGGATAAGAATAGTATTTTTGGCACCTTGATTCGCATGCCTTAGAATTGAGTTCTATAAGCCTAGTGCTCCCAATGATGTGATGATCAGCTATCTAGTTGTCCCAATGGGTATACTATGCATATTCCTCACTACAATTATGCTCAATTCTTTATTTTCATATTCATTAGGTCAACAGGTGGAATGGAGCTTGAAACACATTGCTAAGCTCTTCAATCTCAGAGGGAAGCTTGAAATGCATTGATGCATACTTATATGGCCAAGGAATGTCTCTGAATAGTGGCACGTTGCTATAAAATGTTGGCTCGTTTTATGTGTGTCTCAGGTTGGAAGGATCTAGCCCCCAAAGCACTTGGGGAGCTGCAGTGGTTTTGGCCAAACCTCTTGCTGTCACTCTAAGGGCATGTCAAAGACTTCTAATAATGGAATTGTAATGATCTTTATTAATTGTTTCATGCAAGTAACTATTGCTGGTGTTCAATTGTGCTACATGATCTTTTGGGTTTTCTATACTTCCAAAGTATGAATGCTCATTTTAGTGCCTTGATTGGTGACATGTATAAACGTTTGAGTTCATATCTATGGTGTCCAGAATGTTGTTCATATGGCCACTATTTCTAACAAACAAACACATTGCCATAGATCCCTAAATTAGAGGGAAGCTTGACCCTAAAGCTGAGAAATGTATATTTATTGGGTATGATCAAAACCAAAAGGGATACGTGCTATACAATCCCACTAACAAAGCATTCATAGTTAGTAGGGATGAAGTGTTTGTTGAAAATAATTCATGGTTTGAAGATGATTGCAAGAAAGTCATGTTTCCATATGATTTGAAAAATGATTTTCCAATGCTTACTCAAGAAGATCAATAATTAGCAGAAGATATCAACTCAGAGGATGAAGAATAGATTGACTTCAAGGCTTGGAAGTCAAGAGGCAAGATCAAACTCAAGAAATTAGAAGACATACAAGAGTCTTCAAATCAAGCACTAAGAAGATCACAAAGAGAAAGCAAAAGGCCCATAAGGTATGGCTATGATACATCATATGTCAGCAAGCATTCTGTGTATATCACTAAAGACTCTATGGTAGAAGAGCCTTCTTCATTTGAAGAAGCTAGGAATAAAAAAGAATGGAGAGGAGCCATGTAGGAACAAGTAGAAGCACTTCTGGAAAACCATACTTGGGATCTAGTTCCCAAGAAGCTTGACATGAAGGTAATTGGATCCATGTGGATATACAAAACCAAAAAGAACTCAAATGTCTCTATAAGCAGGTACAAGGCAAGCTTGGTGGCAAAGGGATTTTCCCAAACTCATGGAGTGGATTATGAAGAAACATTTTCACATGTGGCAAAGATGCCAACAATTAGGTTTTTGGTAAGTATTTTTTTCCTCTAAAAATTGGAATTCATATCAGTTAGATGTCAAGAATGCATTCTTAAATGGATGGATATCAGAAGAGGTGTATATGGCACAACCATCAGGTTTTGAAGATGAAGATAAGATAGGTTATGTATGCAAGCTAAGGAAGGCACTCTATGGTCTCTAGAAAGCTCCTAGAGCTTGGAACCATAGGCTTTTTACTTATTTGCAGGACCAAGGCTTTGTGGCTAGCAAGGCAGATTGTTCTTTATTTGTCAAGAAGAACAAATCAGAAGTTATCTACTTATGTGTCTATGTAGATGACATCATCATTATAGCGAATGATGCTAATGTCATCAAGTAGGTTAAGGTTCAACTAATGGAAGAATTTAAAATTAGTGATCTTGGTTTATTAACCTACTTTCTTTGCTTAGAGCTTGTGTACACAGATTCTGGTATATTTATTACTCAAAGGAATTATATACATGATATGTTGGTAAAGTTAAAAATGGAGAACACTAAAAGTGAAGGTACTCCTATGGAACTCAACCATAAGCTGAGTTCTCATGAAGGAGAACTACTTGATGATGTTATAGGTTATCAACAACTTGCAAGAAGTCACAATTATGCTACTCTAACAAGAGTAGACATTGCCTATGGAGTAAGTACATTGAGTCAGTTTATGCATGCACCAAGGAAGCCTCATATGGAAGCTGCAAAAATGGTGCTTAAGTATCTAAAGGGTAAAATGAATGAAGGGTTGTTCTATCCCTTCACTTCTGACATAGATATAAAGATGTATTCTAATGTAGATTGGGCTGCCTTCAAGGATGATAGGAGGAGCACTTGAGGGTACCTATCCTTTGTAGGTTCAAAGCTTATATCATGGTCATCTAAGAAGCAACCAACTGTGGCATTATCTTCAATAGAAGAAGAATATAGAGGTTTGATAAATGTAGCTCAAGAAGCTATGTGGCTTAAACAACCATATGCAGATTTGGAGATACACTCTTACACTCCAATAATCTTTGGAGACAACATTAGCTCACTTCATTCGGCTACTAATCATGTATATCATGCAAGGACTAAGCACATTGAAGTGCACTATCATTATGTAATGGAGAAATTGCTTAGCAAGGATATTCAACTATCCTATGTATCTACTCATTTACAATGTGTAGATATACTCACAAAGTCATTGGATGGAACAAAGATAAACAGGTCCAAATTGATGATTGGTTTGTAGGAAATAAAGGAGGAATGAAGACCAAGCATGTTAGGCTTGAGGGGGAGCTGTTGGTGCAATTAAAATCAAGCTCGCATACTTGGTTAATTGGCTCACACATGATCTATTATGCAAGGCTTCATATCAGCAACCACTTGTAAAAAAAGTTCTTCACATTTACCTTTGTAAAAGTGGTACACATCGATGTGGAGTTAGGAAGATCTAAATCACGAAACATTTGGTTGTTGAATGATGAGGGAATCTATCCTATACTTTAGGATTCACCTTTTAGGTAGATCTTTGAATTTGAATTTAAACTTTGGCTGCAAGTACAAATATAAAAAGGGGATCAGAAGACCCGCATGTTATCTCAAGCCCATGAGATCATTTTGAGTGAGTTTCATTGTGAAGTGAGAGCTTATCTCATAGCTCATTCACCTCTCACACATTGAACAATGCATGATTGCCAACGACATTGTATTTGTATATGATTTTATACATGTATGAGCATTACATTCTCATTTCACTTCTCTATTATAACTTCATCAGAACAGTGATCTTCTGAGGGCTTGTTCTCAGTGCATAGTTGATCATTTGTCATGATTTAAAGCATAGTAGATTCAGCATATTGTCTATCACATGCCTACAAAATTTCATTAGCATAGGTTCTCGGGATCCTGAGATATTAACATATCCTTACTGATTGATCAGTTGATTGTTGCACCCCATAAAAGTCGGGATGTTCTTATGATTTGCTAAACATCTTTCTCTGTGTGTAGTCCATCGTTTTTTATGAAATCACTAATGATTGATAGATTATTAAGTTAATTAGAGTTCCCAAAAAGGAATTAATCCAATTGTTGCTACGCTTAGAGAACTTTTGAAAACATTGAACAGGTGTAGAAACAAAAATAGCGAGTTTTTTACTCTTGGATCAACTCCTACCTATCTGTTTTGATCCATTGATTAGTGGATCATATTCCAAGAAACATATATGATTATTTGTGATCATTAGCTAGCTAAAGAGGCCCACTACACTCTCCAACAATCATTCTTTGTAGATGTGAAGCAAGATCTAGCAACAACACTTCATCTCTTGGCACTATCCACCATCTCCTACAACATTGTTACATAGCCAACAAAGCAATCTTCAATTTTTTGAAGACTCCAATAGAAGATATTAAAAAGTTTGGAGGATCAAAAAGGCAATATACAGACTATCATATTTTTCCTATGCAACCCTAAATGTAGTTAAAGATTGGAATTATCTTCAAATCTCTCCTTGGCTCTTTATTTGGAGCTTCATTGGTGCAACGATAGCTGGAAAAAGTATATGAGAACTTGTTCTTTGCCATTGTTTTTCATTTGACCATGTATGATTATTGTGGTAGCTCCTCCATATGAGAGTAGAGCATGATCTTGTCAAGCATTTGGCATGTGAGATGGCATTGTGATTTATCTTTCAGGTTTATTCCATCATGATTTTGATCATAGTATTGTCAATGGATGTATGGTTGCATTGTGCTCTATATATCATTTGTGCCACTTGCATACGGCTTAGGTTGTCAATTGCACAAAATTTTATGGGAGTAGATTTTTTTATCTTGGTTAGTACTTGTATTCTTGTTTTTATGCATGTACATGCTCTAGATTGGAACCTTGGTTGCACATCCATTTGTCACCATGATTGGCTATTCTTTTAGCATCTAGTCATTGATTTGATATCTTAATTTGCAGTGTGATTCTTAGCATATAGGGATGGTGATTCCTACATGTATTTTAATTTAGAGTCCGTTTTTAGAGAGGATATACTATCAAAATTTCATCAGTTTCTATGCTAGCTAAAGAGGCCCACTACACTCTCCAACAATCATTCTTTGTAGATGTGAAGCAAGATCTAGCAACAACACTTCATCTCTTGGCACTATCCACCATCTCCTACAACATTGTTACATAGCCAACAAAGCAATCTTCAATTTTTTGAAGACTCCAATAGAAGATATTAAAAAGTTTGGAGGATCAAAAAGGCAATATACAGACTATCATATTTTTCCTATGCAACCCTAAATGTAGTTGAAGATTGGAATTATCTTCAAATCTCTCCTTAGCTCTTTATTTGGAGCTTCATTGGTGCAACGATAGCTGGAAAAAGTATATGAGAACTTGTTCTTTGCCATTGTTTTTCATTTGACCATGTATGATTATTGTGGTAGCTCCTCCATATGAGAGTAGAGCATGATCTTGTCAAGCATTTGGCATGTGAGATGGCATTGTGATTTATCTTTCAGGTTTATTCCATCATGATTTTGATCATAGTATTGTCAATGGATGTATGGTTGCATTGTGCTCTATATATCATTTGTGCCACTTGCATACGGCTTAGGTTGTCAATTGCACAAAATTTTATGGGAGTAGATTTTTTTATCTTGGTTAGTACTTGTATTCTTGTTTTTATGCATGTACATGCTCTAGATTGGAACCTTGGTTGCACATCCATTTGTCACCATGATTGGCTATTCTTTTAGCATCTAGTCATTGATTTGATATCTTAATTTGCAGTGTGATTCTTAGCATATAGGGATGGTGATTCCTACATGTATTTTAATTTAGAGTCCGTTTTTAGAGAGGAGATACTATCAAAATTTCATCAGTTTCTATGCTAGAAGAGTACTCTAGTAGATCCTTTATGCTTGTGTGATAACTTTCGAGCATTGCTTATCTCAATTCACTTGGTCTTGTTCATAGGTTATTTATCATAGGTTGGATCATCTTGCAAGATTCATTCTTGAGTAGGAGATCTATCACCATTGTATGGTGCATATTGACATTAGTTTTTCGGCATGTGTATTTGCAATTATCTTTGATTGGATCAATGATAGGTGGTGAGAGGTTAATCATTGTTACTTTGCTATAGTTTATCTTGTTTTGATTGCTCAAATATCTTTTGCCGAGGATTCTTTCACATCTACATAATCACTTTGGAGACTTCATGAGCAAGCTTATGCTCCTAGTTTTATGTGCATGCTAGATGCATGGTTATGTGATAGGTGGTTCACATGGTTTTTTCTCCATTGAGACATTTGTGATGTGAGCTATGTATATGGATATGCAGTTGTGATCCTATTGAGGATATAATATTTTTTCTATTGTCTTGTTACATTTCTAGTCTCTTGAATTGCCAACATGGTGTCTTCTTCGTTTGATGGCAGTGACTTTTCGAGATAGAAAGATCAGATGTGGCATACATTGGTTCATGCACGGTTACAAATGTATGTGCATAGAGATGCATAGAGGCCTCATGACATGCTTGATCATGTATGGATGGATATGGATGCATTAGCAAGCTCCACTATCTAATTAAGCTTGCAAATTCTATATATAAGTTTGTGATGTATGAGGAGATGAGTAGTGCATTATGGAAGAGACTATATGATATGTATGCGAGTCCATTGACTCATGTGAGACATAGATCACACCAACAACTTTGATATTGGCCTTGTGGTCATACTCGGCGTCATTGCTTTAGGTGGATGCAACAACAACATCAAATATATGCATGTGATGCAAGTTAGGTACTAGTTTTAGGAAATTCTATGGTAGTTGATTATGCTAGTGATGGTGATATCGCTTTCTCCTATGGCTAATCTCAGGATTCCTCTTGTTCATCAGATAGCATACATATGGCTTGGTTGCTTGATGCATTAGCTGGTTTTCTTACTCCATATCTTGAGTGGTTTTTTCAACTCTTAAGTAAGATTCATGCACATGCCTGATGGTATGACATATGGCATTGAGGGAGCATCACTTACACTCACACATTTACATTATATGCCTTCATTCCCTATGAGCTTGATTTAAGTTAGCTAGTTACAGGAGAGCAGATGTTATGCACTCCTTGGTGAGCATCATTTTCACTTGTATTTGGAACAACTCATGCTTGTGAGAGGTTCTAGGATTGGGCACAAATATCTACTACAGATACTTCATGTGAGAGATAGTTTTGTCTCAATGAGAGTTCAGGCTTATGTGCAATGTGAGACTCTTCATGTCTCATTTTTTCCACATAGAGATCATGTTATTGACATTCTTGATGCACATGTATGATAGGATTTAGATGCTTAGATAGATGCACATGTAGAGCATGATTTGGATGCTCATGGTGCTTATGTAGAGCATGATTTTATTGATCATATAGATGCTCCCATGGAGCACACTTTGGATAATTGGTTGGATGCTTTAGAGCATGATTTGGATGCTCATGTAGAGAATTTTGATTATACTTACTTAGAGTTCAATCATCATATGGACCTTGGTATTGATGTTGTGTAGTTAGCTCATGTAGAGCATGATTATACACTTGGTGTGGTAGAGCACAATAGCTCTTATGATAGAAAGTGTGTGATAGAGCATTTTAGCTCTCCAGATGCATAGCTAGACACATCCTTGGTTGATAGGATGACTGATCTAGATGTTGATGAGTCAACGATCATGGAGACATTCTTGGATTTGCTCATGCTAGATGTTGATATAGATATGTTAGGATATGTTGTTCTTGATGATGGTTCTTTGGATACCTTGGATACACGCATGGCTCACATTATTAGGTTAGCAAGGATAACATAGATCTCATCAACATTCGGGAGTTTGATGTATGAGTTTTTTTGCTCGAGACGAGACATTGTGGTTGTTATTGGAGCATTTTCACTTGGAGTTGTCAATTGTTTGATGATTTACACATGCACAGAGCGAGTGGGAGCTTTGTAGGAACTTCATCAGTTCTTGCATCTGTAAGATGTGAGCTCGACTCTTATCGATATGACTCTAGATCAATTTGAGGTGCATAGATACACCTTGTTCAAGGCAGTTGGTGTAGCCTGATCTGTATGGGTTGAGATGCAGAATCTTTATGTACATTAGTATATAGTCCTATATCATTCTTTGTATATTTTTCCACTTATGTTCACATTGACCCTTAAGTGGGAGATTGTTGGGGATGTAAAGGTCATGTGATCTTGCCCCTATGTTCATATACATAAATCATTTATAGAGCATTGCCTCACAGAGATCATTATGTGGGTTTGAGGCTCCCATATATGTGTGTGCCTCTCTCTTGTCCTCTCTCTCCCTCCATCTCCTCCTTGCTCCTCTTGTTTAGCACACCAAAGCCCTTCACTATGAAGTTTGAATACTCCAATAGAACTAGATATCCTATCCATTGTTAGTATTTTTTGTAGTAGTTTGAATCCTTCATGGTGGTGAATGTCTTATTCAATGATTGTAGTATGTTTTTCTTTGCTACAACCCTATTTCATTTTACTTTAATGGAAGAGCAAAAAAATCATATTCTTACAAGCACTACATGTAGACATTGGGACATTAGAGCTTCCAACCAAGAGTTATTCGTGAAAGGATGTTCTTTTACACACACAAATACATTGTTAATCCACAGATCATCATTATGGAAGGTTAGAGATTATTAGAGTTGATTCTCTTCTTAGTTTGGAGTCACTACAACATGATGTCTGGTCCATATCATCTTTCAAATGTAAGATGGTATTTGACCTACATATGTCACGAGGAAGGAGATAAGGAAGAGAACTCACACACACACTCTCACAATCAAAGAGAAGCACACACACATATTGAGGCAAGGAATAATGTTCTTCTGCTTCTTCTATTACATAAAAGGAATGTACAAGAATGACCTTAAAACAATAGTACAACACGTGAAATATATAAAGAACAATACATAAGGGAAAATTCTAATGTTCGTGAATGAGTGAGCTGGCAAGAAAAAAAATGTGCCACCACTCTCGATAGGTAAATCTAGTAAAGCTCAATGAAGCATCCTTGACATAAATCGACGGGACCACTATACATGTTATAGAAATAAAAAAGTGATATGTTTCATCCTAGATCATCACATGTTGAGCTTGATATCTCAACAATACCCCTCAAGCCCAACGTCATGTCCTCTAATCCAAGCGTCTTCTAAAGCTTCTTCAACTTCTCTACTCCAAGTGCTTTAGTGAAAATATCAGCAACCTACGCATTTGTTCTCACATAAACAAAAGCAATATCACCTGCTACCATAAACAAGAGCAATATCACCTATTAATACCTTCTCTCTGATGAAGTGATAACGTACCTCAATATGCTTTGTTCTAGCATGAAAAACAGGATTATGTGCTAACTGTATGCTACTAAGATTATCACAACAGATGGTGATAGGCTTTTGTACTTCCACACCTAAATTTGCTAGTAGTATCTCTAGCCATGATGCCTCACATGCTGCCATTGCAGCACCTCTATGCTCAGCCTATATACTTGACAAAGCAATAGTGGGTTTCTTCATACCGCTCTATGTAATAGCTGCACTCCTAAGTGAGAATAGAAAGCCACTAGTAGATCTTCTACCTGGATTGCTACCAGCCCAATCTACATCTGTGTATCCATGAACCTGCAAATCTACACTAGATTCATAAAAAAATGCATAATCCACATAATGTAGAGTGCACCTAAAAGCATCTAAATGTGGCTTCCTGGGAACTTGCATAAATTTACTTTCAAGTCCAATAGTATAGCTTAGATTAGGCCTTGTAATTGTGATATATATCAAACTGACCACAATTTTCCTATACATGGTAGCATTTTCCAATGCTTCACCTGATGTAGTATCCAACTTCAAATTCTAACCTAATGGCATAGAAATTGGCTTACAATTAGCCGTACCATACTTTTGTAGCATATTCAAGGCATATTGCCTTTGCAACATTTATTTACTTGTTTTTGTATGTATAAACTCAATGCCCAAGAAATAATGCAGCACACCAAGATCTTTCATGTCAAATTCCTGCATAAGGAGTTGCTTTATCTCTTTAATGCTTGCTTCATTGTTTCCTCCTACAATCAAGTCATCAACATAAATAGCCACAATTGTAACGGCATCATCACCCTTCCTTGAATATAGTGAATGATTTGCATCACACATAGAAAACCCAATGGTGATTACGTAGTCAGCAATCCTTGCATGCCAAGCACAAGGGGCTTGTTTAGGCCTATACAAAGCCTTTTGCAACCTCCAAACATATTCCAAGTGCTCTGAATCTTCCTATCCTTGTGGCTAGTCCATGTGTAATTTTTCTTGTAACTCTCCATGTAGGAAAGCATTCTTTACATCCATATGATGCAAATTCCATCCTTTTGTTGTAGCTAATGCAACAAGTGTTATGACAGTAGACATTTTACCTATAGGACTGAACATTTCCTCATAATCAATGCCATATGTTTGTTCATATCCTTTCGCTACCAATTGTGCTTTGTACTTTCTTATGCTGCCATCAACATTTTGCTTTACCTTATAAACCCACTTGCAGCCTATGGATTCCTTTCCTTGGGGCAATGGAACTAGCTTCCATGTATTGTTTCCATGAAGGGCAGCCATCTAATCATCCATATTTTTTTCCAATCTGCATTTCCAATTGCATCTTCAAAACAAGAAGGTTAAGCATCTTGTATTACCTTGGTCATGTAGGCATAATGGCAAGCCATATAATTGTCCTATGTCAATCATTGCACAAAATTCCGCATCCAGTCCTGGGTGATTCTCCTTCTATCATCTGCATGTGCCTTTCTAACTCGTGGAGTCTTCACAGAGGGCAATCCAAGTTCCTCATCAAGGCTCTTCTTTGAACTGCTTGAATCTCCATCAATGTCATCAAAACCTATAGATGTTTTACTACCAGCAGAAAGCTTTTCTTTATCTTTCTTTGATGTATTTGATGAATTTGCTCAACTAAAATTTTCATGCAATCTTCCACTCCATGGATTTGAGTTGGAACTATTGCTTGGTGATGCATCTGGTCCACTCAAAACTTGAGATTTTGCACTTGAGGTTTAAGCATTTTTTATAATTTGGTTCAACATCAAGTCCATCTTTGGCATCTGCATAGAAGCTTGATATTTCATCAAACACCACATCTCTGCTTACCTTCACCTATCATGTGATTGGGTTATAACATTTATACCCCTTTTGGCTCAAGGGAGTATCCTGAAGATACATTTTTCTACTTTTGGATCAAGCTTAATCCTCAACTCATATGGAACATGTACATATGCAATACAACCAAATACTTTCATATGTGATAAGTTTGGCTTTTTACCTGTAAACTTCTCTTCAGGTGTAACTTGATGTACATCAGCAGTATGCACAACTTTTCCCAATAACAATGAGGCATATTCTTCTCAGCCATCAAAGCTCTTGCTATTTCTGCAATATGTCTATTTTTGCATTCAACAATGCCATTTTGTTGTGGTGTGTACCTGCATGAAAAGTGACATCAAATTTTGTGACTTTTAAGAAAGTTGTTGAAGTCATTTCACATGTATTCACCTCCTCCATTAGACCTTAATATGAGAATATACTTTCCTATTTGCTTTTCCACCATAGCCTTAAAATTCTAGAAGTGAGTGAACACCTCACTCTTCTCTTTCATGAAATATACCCATACTTTTCATTTATGGACATCAATGAAAGTAACATAAAACCTGCAACCACCCAAAGATGTGGTCTTTGCAAGTTTATAAGTGTGAAGCTTGTCAACTCGGCAAGGCTCATAGACAAACTTTCAATAAGAAAGGATATTTGCATGTCCAATTTCTTTATGCCAGATCTCTATATCAGCAATAACTCGTGCACCTTTTATAAACATGGTTGCATTCATTTAAGGAATTTTCACATTTAAGGTGAACATCCTACCCACTTTGTTTCCTTGGCAATAAATCATCCACCTTGTTTGTATTCTTCTACATATAATCCATCAACATTGAACCTAACTTGTAATCCATGGTCAACCATTTGTCCAACAAAAACCAAATTCTTTGTTATATTTGGAACATGCAACACGTCAGCAAGATGTTTTACCTTCCCCTCCTGCATAGACAATGCTATGTTTCCTATATGCTTGATAGGATGTGATGTGTCATCACTTGTTTCAACATATCCATGAATTGGCAATTTATGCAAACTACTAAACCATTCTACATGATTGGTCATGTGATTTGAAGCAAGTTCGATTGAGTTTTGATAGCAAAGGCTACCATCTCTATCATCAGCAGACTAAACCCATCTTGGTTAGGCATGATATTGTTTTGTGGAAGATGCAAGCAATTTAGCAATTACCTTCATGTACTATGGAGACATGAAATAGCTTCAAGGATGTGTATGATACTTTTCTACCTCTTTTTACAAGTGGATAGTCATGTGCTAATCCAAATGAGGCAATTTCTCAACCTTTACAGGTTTCACATGATGATGTAGATCATTCCATTTCTGATGTAGATTTACATGATGCACCTGTTGATGAGAGGGTTGATATAGAGGAGGAAAAAGCTATGTCTAAATGGTTTGTGAAGACTTTGCAAGATAGAAAATTAGATGCACCTCTTTCATCCTACTCATTCAAGCTCTCATATTACTTTTTATGCATGAGATTGCTATGCAATGTTTGTCTCTAGTATTTGTTGTGAGAATGAGCCTCCTTCTTTTGATGAAGCACAAAATTCAAAAAGTTGGACGGTTGTTACGCAATCAGAATATGATGTTATTATTAAGAATGGTACTTGGTCTTTATGTGATTTTCCTCCAAGCAAAAAGGCCATTGGCACTAAATGGGTATACAAGTTGAAGCATAAGCCTGATTAAGTAGTTGATAGGTATAAGGCTAGGCTTGTTGTAGAAGGTTATGCTCAAGATAAAGGCATTGATTTTGATGAGACCTTTGCTCCCACATGTCGAATCGCCACTATTCATAGCATTTGTGCACTTGCAACTCATCATGGTTGGATCATGGTTGGAATTTACATTAGTTGGACATTGAAACTACATTTCTAGATGGTGACTTACATGAAGAAGGGTATGTATTTCAGCCCCATGATTTTTTTGTAGGAAGTGCATGAAAAAAAAGTGTGGAGGTTGAAAAAGGCATTATATCTTTTGAAGCAAGCACCATGTGCTTGGTATGAAAAGATACATGCCTACTTAATTGCACAAGGTTTTTGGAACAATCCACTTGAGAGAACCTTATATGTTAAGCATGCAAATGATGTGCTTCTGTTCATTGTTGTGTATGTTGATGACATGCTACTCATGTTCATGATGAAAAGCATATTTCTAAATTTAAGGCTCATTTGCATTCATCTTTTGAGATGTCAAATTTGGGGCATTTGCATCATTATGTGGGCATCTAGTTTATGCATGTTGATGATGAAATAGCTCTAAGTCAAAGAAAATATATTGGCACACGATTGCCATGTTTTGGCCTTAAAGATTGCAAACTTGTTGCCACTCCTACGAAAACAAGTTTATGGTTGAATCTTCATGATGTTGGAGATGCATTTGAGTCCACCACATGGTCTTTTGTGAGGATTCATCCATGGCAGTTGCTCAATTCCTTGCATGTAGCTATGAAAGTTAATGAGAACATTTCTAGTAGTTTTCTTTGTCTTTGCCATCCTCTATAGTGCTAGATTGTTGAAATGAAGGAATGAACCTCTTCTTATAAAGTTGACTTTCACTTTTCATTAGCCATGTTGTTTTGAATAATTCTTGTATTTTTTGCTATATCTAACTCCCTTGCTCAATCCATAGCATATTTTCTTGCGAATGTAGTATGATAAAACCAATTAAACATCTCTTTAGTATAGTTTGATTGCATTGTGCCACCACCTTGTCACATGTTCTTAAATTAGATATATTTTGGTAGTGGTGTGTGTGAACACATTAGGACCACCAGGGCAACTTTTTTCCTCTTTTGGAGGTTTTTCCCCCAACTTGTATATATGCCTACAACCCTAGCATATCACTTATCTTTTTACATTCTCTTGGTAATACATTCAGTATTTTGTCTTGTGCTACAAGCTTTTTCTTCTTCCTTCTGCTATTTGTGTGCTTCTGCAGACCTCAAACTCCAACAATCTCTATTAGAGTAGGTCACTGCTTCATCTAGGGCGTCATCCACACCTTTCATGCCATAGTCCCAGAATCACACAAAAATTGGTTAGCATACTCAAGGCAATTAGAAGTTCAAAATGGCTTCAATCTGTGGTGTCAAAATTGTGATCTGAGCTCGTTTCAACCTTCGAATGCATTATCGCAATGCCTATGCAGGGAATTTCATTATATATAGGTTTTAGTTCACCAATATAAGCACCTTTACGTCTCCTATAGGTTTACCAGAACTTGACAGGCTAGTTATACTCAACTTTTTGAGATACAATCATTTTTCTACATTGGGGTATTTCAATCACTAGCCATGGCTGAAAGTAGTGATGTATTCCATATTTGGCTATTGAGGATAAGTTGGATGGTACTAATTACCCATTATGGGCATATATATGTCTCATGTATTGGTTGAAAAAGGACTTTGGAATATTATGCACGGTGTTGAAAAACATCCTATTACATCTACAAATACAGTTATTGAAGGTGATGTAGATGGCATTGAAGATGGTGATATTCTTCGTGTTCTTGTTTGTGTTGCGGTTCTTGTTGTAGCTACTATACAACAACTTTGTTGGGATGGCAGAGATGCTCAGGAACATGCATTGATAGCCTTGTCTATCAAACATGCCATTATTCCTCACATTCGCTCTTGTAGAATAGTAAAGGATGCTTGGGATACACTTACCACTTTACACCAGGCAAGGAATGAGGATCGTGTTGCTTACCTCCGAAAATAGTTGGAGAGTGAGCACATAAATGAAAGAGATTCAATGGATATTGTTTTGACAAAGATCAAAGATTTGAAGGAGCCTGGCATATGCATTAGTGCATGAACAACAACATAGGAAATTGGATGATAAAGTAGTGAAATGTATTTGTCTTGGGTACAATTCGGAAAGCAAAGGCTATCATCTGTATGATCCATAGATTAAATGCATTTTGGTTAGCTCTAATGTTGTTTTTGTGGAGGATGTGTTTCATCCATTACTTTCATGTACTAAGGAGACATTAGTTAGCTCCAAAGATTTGTATCACACTTTGCTGCCTCTTTTTACCAGTGGATAGTCTAGTGTTGTTCCAAATGAGGCAATTTTGCAGCATTTATAAGTTTAACATGATGATGCAGATCATTCCATTTCTAATGATTACATGATGCACTTGTTCATGAGAGAACTAATATAGAGAAGGCAAAGACTACCTAAATGGCTGGTGCAGACTTTATAAGATATCAAATTAGATGCTCACATGTCATATCATACTCATTTAGGTTCTCATAGTCCTTCTTTTGCATCAGATTGTTATCCTATGACTGCCTCTAGTCTTGGTGATGCAAATGAGCCTGTTTTGTTTGATGAAACACAAAATTCAAAAAATTTGATGGCTATTATGCAATCAAAATATGATGCTATTATGAAAAATGGCACCTCGACCTTATGTGACTTGCCTCCTGGCAAGAAGGTCATTGACACTAAGTGGGTATACAAGTCAAGCATAAGCTTGATTGAACAATTGATAGGTATAAGGCTAGGCTTGTTGCAAAGGGTTATTCTCAAGAAAGAGGCATTGATTTTGATGAGACCTTTCCTCATACATGCCGAATGACTACTATTCGTAGCATCTATGCACTTGCAACTCATCATGGCGGGAACATACATCAATTGGACATTAAAATTGTATTTTTGAATGATGGTTTGCATGAAGAAGTGTATTTTTTTCAAGTAGATGGTTTTATATAGTAGTGGCATGTAAACAAAGTGTGCAGGTTGAAAAAGTCATTATATGGTTTGAAGCAAGCACTATATACTTGGTATCAAAAGATACATGCGTACTTGATTGCACATGGTTTTGAGAATAGTCCAACTAATAGCACCTTACATGTTAAGTGTGAAAATGATGTGATTCTGATCATTCTTCTCTATGTTGATGACATGCTACTCACTGGTCCTCATGAGATGCATATTGCTGGTTTTAAGGCTGATTTACATGCCTCATTTGAGATGTCAAATTTCGGGCATTTGCATAATTATTTGGGAATTCAATTTATGCAAGTTGATGGTGGAATATCTTTGTGTCAAACAAAATATATTGACACATTATTGTGGCATTTTTTGCCTTGATGATTGGAAACCTATTGCCACTCCTATGGAATCAGGTTTATGGTTGAATCTTCATGATGCTTTGAGATGTAGTTGATGTTGTTCTTTATCAGTAGGGTATTGGATGCTTGATTTACGTATGCATTACTTGATAAAATATTTAGCTTTTTGTCTAATAGATAAGTAGGTTTATGCATTGTGCAAGTGTCAAGCATTGGTAGGAATTTAAGAGCATCTTTCACTACCTGAGTGATACATGGCTACTTGGATTGTTTTATCCCAAGGAGGGATCACTATCCCTAGATTTACATGCTTTTTCTTTACTCTAACTAGGTTGAATGCTATGACACTCGTGTGTCCACCAGTGGAATTCGCTTCATGCTTGGTAGCTCATGCATATCCTGGTTGAGCAAGAAGTAGCCTAGTCTGGCCACTTCTAGTTGTGATGCTAAGTATAGGGCAGCTTGCACAACGACTGTGGAGTGTGTGTGGCTCAGACACCTTATGGCTGATTTGGCTGTTGGGTCTTCTACTACCACCATCTTCATTGAGAGTTAGAGCACATTGGGAGTTGTGAAGAACTTGTGTTCCATGCTCGCACTAAGAACATTGAGGTGCACTATCATTATGTCAAGGAGAGGTTCTCTGTTGGAGAGATTATTTTGTCATATGTGCCCACACAAGAGATAATTGCAGACCTTTTCAAAAAGGCTCTACTTGGGAGAAATTTGAAGCTTTTCACAAAGCTTTGGGCTTACTTCCTTTTATGGATTGATTCCAAATAGCTTGGCCCTTCCTTACACATGAGTGCCAACTCCTTGTTCTCCACATCACTCCTAGTGGGATTTGTTGATATATTTTTTAGTAGTGATGTGTGTGAACACACTAGGACCACTAGGGTACTTTTTTCCCTCCTTAAGAGTTTTTTCCCATGGGTTGTATATATGCCTATAACCCTTATGGTTCACTTATCTTTGTACATTCTCTTGGTAATACATTTAGTATTGTGTGTTGTGCTCCAAGCTTCTTCTTCTTCCTTGTGTTGTTGGTGTGCTTCTGTAGACCTCATAATCCAATAGTAAATACCTCTAGCCTGGTAATGTGACTTTTTCATTTGTTGTGTACTAAAAATATTCAATGATCCATACCGATGCATGATAAATTGTTGCATTTGATAATAAAATATGTTGAAACTTTGTAAATACATATAATAAACTCTTTTCAAAAAATAATTTTAAATATTAACAAAACACATGATGTAATGTGCAATATTTCTCTCTTCCCAAGATAGGATGAAACACTTTGTGAACTCCATTAATGTAGCTTAAAACAATTGATGTATATTATCCTTGAATCTAGAAGACTCATTAAGCCTACCAACTTATCTATTTATTAACAAACCATTTTTCTCTTATAAAGAAGGTCAATTTGAAAATAGAAAGTCAAAGATAGATTCTAGTATGTATGGCCTAGCTTGAGCATCCCTTGCACACCAAAGTGTGAGATTATCTATCTCCTCTTCTATAGGTCCTCCTTTGGATCTTGAAATAGGTATAGCTTCATCACCTACTACAATTCCATAAATGTTTCCACCTTGCAAATTGTTGGGGCTTCACTCACTAATTAGGCATGGATATATGAAGACATATGAAGAAAGGAAGAAGGAAAGGAGAAGTGAAGAAAAAGCATACAGAAAATTAAGCCTAAGTGAAGGGACAATTTCACTATTGTAAATTAGTGCAAATTAGAGTCTAGTTTTTCCATAGATCTTCAGAACTTACGAGTCCGAGTCTAGGAGTATGTAAACCATAGGTATATAAGTTAATTTGAGATAAAAAACATGTAGAGAGAACTCAATTTAGTAATCTGAGTGAGTAGAGAAAAGTCGTGTCTTTTCTGAGAGAGATGTTCAGGAAAAACTTCTGAGTGTGAGAGAGTTTTCCATGGCTATGAGAAAAATTAGGCTAAGCCAATTTGTACACATCCTCTCTGATATACAACATATGTTTGTGTAGAAGGATTAAGTCTAATTCCTCTTGTACATTGAGTTCTAAGTGATTTCACATGAATGTGTAAGTTAGTTGAGAGTTACGACTTTTCTGGCGCACATTTACCTGAACTTCTTAAGGTCAGATCTCAAAGTATACTGTAAATTTTTCAGTAAGTGATAGCTCATTTTAAAGCTACTATCTTCAACTACATTTGGTCAAAAGATCTTTAAGAAACGGGACGCATACTCAGAGAAATCAGCTTAACAGTGAAGGTATGTCAAATCGATGAAGTCGGTTTTCAGTTTTCAAACATAGTGAAAAGTTTGGAGCAAATTCAGAAGATTTTGAAGTTATTACTTGAAAGTTTTGCTTGTTATGTGTTACTTAACATTAGCAAGAACTTCTCTTAGTAAATGATCAAAGGAATTTGCAAAGATCAAGCTAATACAGGTCAGATTGAAGGTTTGAAGAAAAGGCGCAAATTTCTGTGAAGTGAAATTTTGATTTTCACTAAGTTCAGAGATGAAGACTCACATTAAGAGTATTGCTAAGCTAATGATGGTTATGGAGGTCTTCTAATACCACATTAGTTTAGTTCTTGTGGTGTTTTATACACCAACAAGTGGTATCAGAGCAGATAAGGTCCTCGAGAGTAAAGGGAGAGCAGATACAAGAAGAATTGAAGAGTTCTTTATCAAAGAAGGTGGAAGCTGAGGTGTTCAACAAACAAAAGTCATCAGAAGATTATTTCGAAGTTACTTCCAAAGGTAAAGGTCTACAAAAGGTATCATTCTTTAACTTTATACTTACAGGTTGAAGCAGAAGCAAGAATACTATGGCAGATCATGTGTCCATTGATAAATTGGACAGAGATAATTATCCTGCTTGGGTGATGAGGATGGAAGCCTTACTTATGAGTAAGGACCTAATGGTATATGTGACAGGTGAAGAAGAAAAGCCTAAATTCGAAGATGAGAGTCATCCAAGAAAGGAAGAGCTAGAAGCTTTGAAGCTATGGTAGAAGAGAGATGCAAGTGCAAGAGCTTATATATATAACACTATTACAGATCATTTGTTACCACATATCAGAGGTTTAGAAACAGTTGAAGACATGTGGAATTCTTTGGAAGATCACTTCCAAAACACTACTAAAGCTAGGAAGGCTAGCTTATGGTCAGAGTTCACCACATTCAAGAAAAAGCAAAATCAGAGCATTAGTGATTATGTCACTAAGATGAAGGACTTGGCAGATAGCCTTGGATCTATTGATGAGGATATTGAAGATCATAGGTTGATAGCACAATTACTTGCAGGGTTAAGAGGTGATGAAAGATGGAAGCCTTTTGTACTTTCAACAGAACTCTCATTAAATCATTATGTGCCAGAATTGAATCAATTACTTGGATTGATGCTCACATTTGAGCAAGACTTGAAGTCAGATGGAGACAAAGGACAAAGTTCTGCAATGTACATGAAGAACAAGAAGAAAGGAGATAAAGGTAAAGCAAAGGATGAAGAAGAGTCAAAAAATCAAGCAAATTATGCAAGAGGAAGAGGTATTGGCAGAGGTAAAGGTCGAGGAAATGGAAGAGGTAGAGGTAATCAGAACAATAACAAGAAGACATGTTGGATTTGTGGATTGAGCAATCATCTAGCATATGATTGTTGGCATAATCAACAAGGATCAAACCAAAATCAAAACAACCATGGCAGAGGAAGAGGAGGAAGATTTCAGAATCAATTTCAAAGAGGAAGACAGAATTCAAGAGGAAGTTTTGGTAGAGGTGGTGGAAGAAATTGGAAGCAGAATCAGTCTTACAATACCACATATTACAATTATGCAAATGATACACATAATGACATTCATACAACATTGATGATGAATTCAATAAGTCCATCAGAGAAGGAGGATCTCAAGGTATTTTATATTGACTCTGGTTGTTCAAATCATTTGTCAGGTAATATAGAATTATTGTCAGAATTGGAAGAAGGCAATTCAAGTCATACAGTACAAACAGGTGATAATACAAAACATAATGTGCATTCAATTGGAAAAGTGAAGTGTAGGAGTGGAGCTGATTTGTTAACAAATGTTTTGTATGTTCCAACAATACCAAAGAATCTGATTAGTGTTGGACAAATAGTGGAAAAAGGTTTTCAAGTCAGATTTACAAATGAAGGGGTATTTGTTGAAGATCCAGAGGATGCATACAATCCCATTGTTTGTGGTAAGAAGGAAGGTAGACTTTTTACTCTCAAAGTGCAAGGAAATGTTGGTCAAGCCCTAATGACACATGGTGATGAAGTAATTACAGAGTTAGATCTTTGGCATAAGAGATTGGGACACTTCAATGAAAGAGGAATCAAAACTATGGTGGAGAACCAATCTGTAATGCGGCTACCAAATGTGAAAAATCAACATATGATATACAAGTGTGAAGCTTGTCAGATGGGAAAAGCACACAAACTACCATTTCAGAAGAAAGGTTTCAAGCATGATGGTTTGCTTGAACTCATACATACAGATGTATGGGGACCAACAAAAGAAGAATCAATAAATGGATCTAGGTATTATGTTTTGTTTATTGATGATGCTACAAGGTGGATAACCCTTTATGTTCTAAAAGAAAGATCAGAAGTATTTGGAGCCTTCAAACATTTTCATGCTTATGCAGAAAGAGTTACAGGTCAAAAACTCAAAAGGATAAGGTCTGATGGAGGGGGAGAATACTTCTCCCAAGAGTTTAATGACTATCTTTGGAATGCAAGTATCAAGAGAGAGATAACTTGCAGGTATACACCTCAACATAATGGGGTGGCAGAAAGGAGAAATAGAACATTGGTTGAATTTGCAAGAGCAATGTTAAAAGAAAAGAATTGCCCTAATTATCTTTGGGCTGAGGCTGTAAATACAGCTACATACCTTGTGAATAGAATACCATGTGGAGCTTTGAATGGTATGACCCCTTATGAAGCTTGGTGGGGTAAGAAACCAGCACTTGACCATTGTAAAGTGTTTGGGTCAATTGCCTATGCTTATGTGCCATCACAACTCAGACATAAGCTTGAACCAAAGGCAGAAAAATATGTGTTTATTCGGTATGATGAAAAGCAAATGGGTTATAGGCTATGGAGTCCTTTAACTAAACATTTTATTGTTTCCAGAGATGTGACCTTTGATGAACAGAAGAGTTGGTATGCAGATAAAGATTGTGACCTTGAAACATTTGAAGAAGAGATAAGAAGGAGTGCAAGAGGTAAGTCACATATGCAGATAGATGGAGATGAAGAACATATGCAAGCAAGCACATCAAGAGTTGGATCATATAGAAGAAATGAAGATGGACCAATATTTGATGAAGAAGTACATCCAGATATACATGAAGAGTGTGAACCAAGAAGATCAACCAGAATGAGGAAGCAACCTACAAGGTATTCTTATGATACTTCTTACTTGACTCAGAAAAATTATGCTTACATGGTTAAGGAAGATGAAGAACCTCAAAGCTATGATGAAGCTAAGGGTAAGAGACAATGGGAAGAAGCAATGAAGATAGAGTTTGATGCACTTGAAGAAAACAAAACTTGGGAACTTGTTCCAAAGCCTAATGGTAAGAAAGTGATTGGAAATAAATGGGTTTACAAAATTAAGAAGCATGCAGATGGAAGAATAGCCAGATACAAAGCTAGATTGGTGGTTAAAGGCTATGCTCAAACTTTTGGCATAGATTATGATGAGACATTCAGTCCTGTGGCAAAGATGTCAACCATAAGGACAATTATTGCCATTGCAGCATCAAAAGGATGGACATTGAGTCAATTGGATATTAAGAATGCATTTTTGAATGGATATATATATCAGATGAGGTTTACATGGAGCAACCTCAAGGGTTTGCAGATCACAAGTTTCCAAATTATGTTTGCAGGCTGAGAAGAGCACTTTATGGTTTGAAGCAAGCTCCAAGAGCTTGGAATTATAGACTTGTAAAGTATCTTAATAATCTCGGATATCAAAGTTCAAAGGCAGATGCAAGTTTACTTATCAAAAGAACAGATGAAGGTATGATCTACATTTGTATTTATGTAGATGATATTATAATTACAGGTACCTCAAATGAAGGAATCAAGGAGGTGAAGAAGTTACTTGAGAGAGAATTTAAGATAAGTGATCTAGGAAAATTGTCATATTTTCTTGGAATGGAAATCACTTATGCAGAACATGGCATATATGTATCACAAGAAAGGTATCTTTTGAATCTTCTAAAGAAGTTTAACATGGAGAATTGCAGAGAGGCATCAACACCACTAGAGGTCAATCATAAACTCAGTAGATATGATGGTGCAGAGTTCAAAGACATGAAGAAGTATCAATCTTTAGTGGAAGTTTAATTTATGCTACACTAACAAGGCCTGATCTTAGTTATGCAGTGGGTGTTCTTTCTCAGTTCATGCATTGTCCAAAGGATCCACATTGGATTGCAGGTCAAAGAGTTCTTAGATATATCAAAGGGACTTTGAAAGAAGGATTGTATTATCCTTTTACATCAAATATAAGATTGAGAGCCTATAGTGATTCAGATTGGGCAGGATGTCAGGATGATAGAAGATTTACTCATGGCTACATGATATACATTGGAGATAAACTTGTGAGTTGGTGTTCAAAGAAACAACATACAGTGGCTTTATCATCAACAGAAGCTGAGTACAAAGGACTTGTGGAAGCAGAAAAAGAAGTAATATGGATGCAGACATTATTCAAAAGCTTGGGAATTGATCAAGGTATACCTATCATTCATGGAGATAATATGAGCTCATTATATCTTGCAGCAAATCCTGTATTTCATGCAAGGACAAAGCACATAGAAATGCAGTACCACTTTCTCAGAGAAAAGGTAATGGAGAAAGAGATTGAAGTGGTGTACACTTCTACAAAAGATCAGATTGCAGATATTATGACAAAGAGCTTGGATGGAGTGAAGACAAGTAGGTTCAAGGAGATGGCAGGAATAAAAGAGAAGAAGACTATATGAAGAAGTCAAAGTATGCTAATTAGTGATTGAGGGGGAGCTGTTGGGGCTTCACTCACTAATTAGGCATGGATATATGAAGACATATGAAGAAAGGAAGAAGGAAAGGAGAAGTGAAGAAAAAGCATACAGAAAATTAAGCCTAAGTGAAGGGACAATTTCACTATTGTAAATTAGTGCAAATTAGAGTCTAGTTTTTCCATAGATCTTCAGAACTTACGAGTTCGAGTCTAGGAGTATGTAAATCATAGGTATATAAGTTAATTTGAGATAAAAAACATGTAGAGAGAACTCAATTTAGTAATCGGAGTGAGTAGAGAAAAGTCGTGTCTTTTCTGAGAGAGATGTTCAGGAAAAACTTCTGAGTGTGAGAGATTTTTCCATGGCTATGAGCAAAATTAGGCTAAGCCAATTTGTACACATCCTCTCTGATATACAAAATATGTTTGTGTAGAAGGATTAAGTCTAATTCCTCTTGTACATTGAGTTCTAAGTGATTTCACATGAATGTGTAAGTTAGTTGACAGTTACGACTTTTCTGGCGCACATTTACCTGAACTTCTTAAGGTCAGATCTCGAAGTATACTGTAAAGTTTTCAGTAAGTGATAGCTCATTTTAAAGCTACTATCTTCAACTACATTTGGTCGAAAGATCTTTAAGAAACGGGACGCATACTCAGCGAAATCAGCTTAACAGTGAAGGTATGTCAAATCGATGAAGTCGGTTTTCAGTTTTCAGACATAGTGAAAAGTTTGGAGCAAATTCAGAAGATTTTGAAGTTATTACTTGAAAGTTTTGCTTGTTATGTGTTACTTAACATTAGCAAGAACTTCTCTTAGTAAATGATCAAAGGAATTTGCAAAGATCAAGCTAATACAGGTCAGATTGAAGGTTTGAAGAAAAGGCGTAGATTTCTGTGAAGTGAAATTTTGATTTTCACTAAGTTCAGAGATGAAGACTCACATTAAGAGTATTGCTAAGCTAATGATGGTTATGGAGGTCTTCTAATACCACATTAGTTTAGTTCTTGTGGTGTTTTATACACCAACACAAATAGGCCTCCATCTTGATTTGCCAAGCCGCATAGTTTTGTTCATCAAGCTTCTCAATCGTTGAGGTAAAGCCATCACCCATCTTGATCTAGCTTTGATACCATTGAAAGAACTTGGAGAAGCTTGTAGGAGGTAGAAAAGTGAGTTGGGAAGTGATGAAGTTTGGTCTAGCCAACTGGTAAAAGACTAACCCTTGAGCTTATGGAGACTCAAATAGACCTTATAGAAATGTGATAAGTGCAATAAAATGAACTATGTACTTTGGAGCATCAAGGAGAAAGAATCGATAGAAGACAAATAGGTTTTCACATTGACTAGCTCAAAAAACTTACTATCTTTGGATAAGACAATCAACTTCAAATGCTCATAGAAGGCACCATGATTAAAATTAGAAAAAGATACTTTTAAAGCAGTGATACACATAGGGTTGAGTGTATATAATGCACAAGAGTACAAAAAAGAAGAAAAATATGCTTTTGGAATGAATCACACACTCAAAAGTGGTACTTCCTATTTTTTAGGAATGCATAGAGATAGACCTCAAGCCAGAAAAACTATGATTTCTCCCAATCTACTAAAGCAAATGATTTGAAAAATTTTAACATAAACTAGATGCTAGTACCTTTCCAATGAGTGCTGACTCATCCAATTTGGAGCTATGTAGAGAGGGAAGCAACCTCTGCAAGCTTACTATTGTTGAAGAAGATGATGCAAAAAAATGAAGGAGCAAGACAATGATGGCCACAAGTGTATGTATATTGCTTCCATGTAATGTAAACATGATTTGAAGTTTTTATATAGACTCTTGAAGTGCTCCACAACTTCTACAAGTGTACTTTGAATTCAAATGAAGGCGGGATTGGTTGTTGGAGGAAATCAATTCACTTTCCTATAATCTAGGAAAAGAAAGATCTAGTTTGATCTACTTTTAGGTGATTGATTAGTTCATTGATTGCAACTCAGTCACCTCAAATTCTTGGAGGATTAGCTCTCTTTTTCTACTTTTACATCTGTAAAGCTTTAGGCTTTTACAATGGTAAAAGATCCATGAAAAATCTTTAAAAAAAGTACAATAAATAAACATGGATAAAATAAAAATTCAATGGATATTATTTCGATGTAATCCAAGCAATAGAAGTGGTAGTAGGTTTGCAATCTTCAAGGCCAAACTGCTAGTTTAATGTGTCAAATTATTTTTTTGTTAGAGAGTTCTTTTTTCTTTGAAAAAGGAAGTTTGGTCGAGCCGTAATCTCATGTGCTTGCATTAATAAAAGAAAAATTGTATAGTGAATGGGCTTAGTGCGCTTGGGATCCCTTGTATCCCACAAAGTAGGGCTTGGGTATATTAGCTATGATGGTCCAAAACTATTAAGAGACCTAAGGTTTGTGTTGCAGTTTAAGGTCTACGAGAGCATGCAAACAACATATCAAGGAAGAAGAGGAAGCTTGGAGCACAACACAACATTAAATGAAGTACCAAGTGAATGTAGAAGAATAAGTAACCTTTTAGGGTTACATGCATATACACAAGTGAAAAATCCTCCTAAAGAGCAAAAAGTGTCATGATGGTTCTAAGTGCGTTCACCAACATCAATACCAAAATATATCAACAATCACCCATTAGGAGTATGGAAAGAGGTCAATTCACAAAACAAAATAAGCCAAAATCTTTGAAGATAGCTTGAAATTTCTCCCTATCCAAAGCCTATGTGAAAAGATCTGCAATATTATCTTGTGTGGGAATATATGCCAAACTAATCTCTCCAGTAGAGAACCTCTCCCTTACATAATGATAGTGCACCTCGATGTGCTTTGTGCAAGCATGAGACATAGGGTTCCTTGAAAATTTCAATGTTCTCTCACCATGAGTGAAGATGGTGGTGGTAGAAGACTTACCAACACCCAAATCAACAAAGGGGCCTCTTAGCCACACACACTTAACAATCATTGTTAAAGGTGCCATATAGTCAGCCTCACAACTAGAAGTTTCCATAATAGGCTACTTCTTGCTCAACCTAGATAGCCATGAGCTACCAAGCATAAAGCAAAAACCATTGGTGGAGACACGAGTGTCATTGCAACCTTTACATGTAGTAATGATCTCCCTTGGGATTAAACAATCCAAATAACTAGTACCACTGAGATAGCAAAAAATGCCTTTCACTACCTAAAAATTCTTGACACATGGGCAATGCATAAACATGCTCATCTATGAGACAACAGAAAAAAGTTATGCATAAGTAAATCAAGCATCCGATAGCCTATTGAGAGAGAACAACATAATGTTGCGATGATTTTGTTGATATATTTTTCTTTGACACATTTGTGCCCCCATAAATCACATAAACAAAATGCACCAATAATGATGCAAATGCCCCAAATCAAACATCTCAAAAGAGACATGTGAATCTAGCTTAAATTCAACTATGTGATTCTGATTAGGACCAGTGAGCAACATGTTATCAACATACACACCAATGATCAGAAGTACATCATCTGCATGCTTAACATATAAGGTGCTCTTAATTGGATTGTTTTGAAGACCATGTGCAATCAAATAGGCATATATCTTTTCAAACAAAGCATGTGTTGCTTGCTACAAACCATATAATGCCTTATTCAACCTGCATACTTTTTTCATGCCCTTTTTACACAAAACAACGGGGCTGAAATACATACACTTCTTCATCCATTCAAAAATACAATTTTAATATCCAACTGATGTACATTCCAACCATGATGAGCCAGAAGTGCACATATGTTACAAACGGTGGTCATTTAGCAAGTGGGTGCAAAGGTCTTAACAAAACCAATGCCTTTATTTGGGCCTAACCTTTTGGAAGATGCCTAACATTATACCTACCAGCTATTCCATTAGGCTTACATTTGAGTTTCTATACCCATTTACTTCAATGGCCTTTTTTCGTGGAGGAGAATCACATAAAGATCAGTACCATTTTTCATAATAGAATCATATTTTGATTGCATAAGAAGCATTCATTTTTTTGAGTTTTGTGCTTCATCAAAAGAAATAGGCTCATTCCCATCACAAAGACAAGGGACAGCCATTGCATAGCAATCTGATGCAAAGGAAGCACTATGAGAGCCTAAATGAGTATGATATGATAGAGGTGCATATAATATCTTATCACTCAACACCTACACAAGCCATTTAGGCTTAGTTTTTGCCTCCTCTATATTATCCCTCTGATCAACAAGTGCACCATGTAGATGTACATTAGAAATGGAATGCTCTGCATCATCATGTGGAACTTCAAAAGGCTAAGAAATTGCCCCATTTTGACCAACATTGGATTGTCTACCTTTAAAAAGAGGCAATAACTTGTCGTACACATCTATAGTTGCTAACTGAAGTCTCCTAGGTACATGAAAGTAATGGCCAAATCACATCTTCCACAACAACAACCCATCTAACCAAAATGTGTTTACTCTATGGATGATACTAAGAAGAGCCTTTGCTTTCAAAATTAAACCTTAAAAAAAAAATACATTTCACTACTTTATTACCAATTTCCTGCATTGTTGTTCATGCACTAATGCATATGCTAGACAAAAAAAGACACACAGATCAGCAATAGATGTCTTGGTACCATGCCAAGACTCATATGGAGTGATAGATTATAGTGCTTTTGTGGGAAACTTTTTAAGTACATATGTTTCACACATGAGAGACCCAAGCAAGAAACTATGTGCTAAAGCTTGACTTTTGAACATACACCTCGCCATCTCGATGAGATACCTCTTTCTTTCTACAATTCCATTTTGTTGAGGTGTATACAAAACTATACACTGATGTTTTATCCCACACTTAGCCAGAAATGCATTAAAATCTAAAGGCATGTATCCTTCCCCTCAATCAAAATGGAGGGATCCCAATTTATATGCTGATAGATTTTTAGCCATAAGTTGTCCAAAGAAGGTGTCTGCATAGGACCATAGGCATCACTATGAACAAGCTAGAATTTGTGAGCAGCTCAAATAGAACCATCTTTTGGCAAGGATGAAGACTATATTTTTCCCCAAATAGAACCTTCATAGACATGTTTACAAGGTACCTCATGTTTTTGTAGAAAGGACATAACTAGCAAAATTTAGACGACAAAAGCATGCATGCCAAAGCTTTGCATCTGAGATCTCTTGAGAATGTTGAGTTGCACATGTTGAATCATTCAGAGATTTTTCATAGTCTATGAGCTTATACAACCCATCACATAAAATTCCAGAAGCAAAAATAGCATCTCGCTTTGACAGATCATGAACTATACATCTATCATCAACCAATTTGACAACCAAGCCAATCTTCACTAATGCTAAAACTGACAAGAGATTCTTTTTGATCCCTAGAATATACAAAGCATCTAACAATGTGAAAAAGAACTACCATTAGTAGTATTCAAAGTGATCTTCTAAACTCCCATTACAGGATAAGAGGAGTCGTTAGCACATTGGACACTATTCCCTATAAGGGTAGTCCTAAGTGAATTGAAGAAACTGCACTACAAGGTAATATTTTTGGTTGCACCACTATCAAAGTACCAAACATTTGAGTCTACTATAGACATACAATTTTCATAAGAAGAGGTTGCATTGTAGGGCATCACAATCCCCCACATCAAACCATTTTGCACCATTTGAGCACATGTACTTTAAGGTAAATTAGATTGTCCTAAACTCCAACTATCAAGAAGTCTATTCTAAGCATGTAATAGTCAAATCCAACTATCAAGAAGTCTATTCTAAGCATATATTAGTCAAATCCATGAAATGTTTTCCAATGAAGAAATTTCTCCTTCCAAAGTCAACAATTGCAATGATCTCCTTGGTAGAAGTTTCACCATTTTGAAAGCTTTGATCCTTCTTGATGTAATCTTGGAAAAATTTATTCCACACTCAATAACAAAACAAACGATCCTTTACTAATATGCTTTTCTTTTGAACTCTTGTTGTGTAGCTCTATCTTTTACCTTTGAACTAACATACCATTATGCATTGCTTCTCCTTCTCTTCAACTATAGTGATTCATTACGTGTGTGACCTAATAGCTTTCTCTTTCACAAATCTGAAGTGGTGTCCTCTCTTCCCAAACTTGAGGCACCTTCTAAACATTTCTATGAAGGTTGTACTTTGGAGAAGATGTAGAGCTCCTCCTTCCCAAAAGATGGCTCATTAGAGCTACACAAATTGTGGCTTGTTCATAGTGGTTTATATGGTCCTATGAAAAAATCTTCATTTGGGAATTATCTATATTTTGTGACTATCATTGATGACATTTCTAGGAATGCATGGATATATCCATTGAAAGAAAATTCCAAAGTGTTTATGTGCTTTAAATAGTTCATAGTCATCGCTAAAAATTGGGAACTCTCCATTTTGAACAAGGGGAAAATATATGTTGTAATAAAGTAAGTCTATGATCAAAGGGTCTGACCAATTCATACGGATCTCAAATCGGACACCGTTTGGTCACCCGTGCGTATGACCAAAGATGTAGACTCTAGACTTACTAGGAGGTCATTTGCTCTTATGAACAAGTGATCCACTTAGCTAGTGGTTAAGTCTCATGGGTTTGAAGTAGCAGGTCTTGGCTTCAATCCCCATGGGGTACATGGGGAGAGTATTTTGCCCAAAGAGATCTAGCGCCTTCTAGAAGCATCCACCTAAGTTAACTTTGGTTAACTAGGACACTTGGCGCACATGTAGTTACATGGTTGACACTTCTCTTTAGCACGTGATGGTCATAATCTTGCCTTAGTATCAGAGCCACACGATCTCATGGTTATCTTAGTGGTCCCATCATCTTCACCTCAAAGCTTTTATGGCAATCAGACTTTCCATATATCATGTAGTCTTCTCTATTCTTTTGGGCACATCCATTGCTTATGCGGTGTAATATTTATGCCCCAAATTGCTTAATGGAGCAGCAAGAGATGCGTAGCATCTTAATAATTCAGCGTGCTGCCATCAGGGACTGAACCAAGGACTTTGATTGTAGCAGGCAGTCGAGCTAGCCATAGTTACACGTCACATGCTTGCACAAAGTATTGGAATATCATATTATTTCTATCTGGCATACTAATAGAAATAGATTTCATTTGAACCCACGCAAGCTCTTTGAAATGATGATGCATTATCCATGTCGCTCATTGAGTTCTGTTCATTCAAAAGATGTAGCATTATTCTGACAAGGCGTTGACTGGGGTTTGATCCTGCGACATCCAAAAGGTGACGATGAGTCGGCTCTATCCACTAGAGCAAGGACCACGAATCATACTAACTTCAATCTAATTGCTTTGGCCCATTTCTATGTAAGCAAAAGGAAGAAATCATACAATATTTGCAGATGCTCGCGTGAAGGGATCGAACCTACGACGTCTTTACTCTGGTACTGTGGAAGCTTGATCACAAGCAAAAGTACAGAGCTTCTTTGTGCGGTGGCAATGAGGCCTTGAGCTGGGTACATTGAGCATAAGAATTATATGTGCTATCCATGAGATGCAACCACGTTCATGACATATATGAATATGTAAGTATAGTTGTTCTTACGAGCAGAAGTAAAAATGGGAACATCTATAGGCGCTGGCAGTAGGAGTTTGAACCTGTGATATCAAGAATAAGAAGCCTCTTCTACATCCGCGATAATAAGCCATATTTATAATTTAGCTTGCTTTCCATTTATAATCCAATGGTGGAGTAGTGTTGATATATTTAGGTAGTGATGTGTGTGAACACTCTAGGACCGCCGGGGCACTTTTTTCCCTCTTTAGGAGGTTTTTTTCCCCGGCTTGTATATACGCCTATTGCCCTAATGGGCTATTTATCTTTGTACATTCTCTAGTAATACATTCAGTCTTGTGTGTTGTGCTCCAAGCTTCTTCTTCTTCCTTGTGCTGTTGGCGTGCTTCCGCAGACGTCTATCTCCAACAATTGGTATCAGAGCAGGTCGTCGCTTCTTCTAGGGCGCCGTCGACACTCCTCCGTTTGCAGTCTCAGATTCGCACGAAATTTGGTGAGCATACTCAGGGTGTTTCGTTGATCAAAACAGCTTTGCTGTGTGGTGCCGAAATCGCGATCTGAGCTCGTTTCGGCCTCCGAACGCACTATCGCAGCGCTTGTGCAGGCTATTTCGTCCTTTTGTGCCAAAGGTATATACCAGTTTCTGTTCGCCAGTTTAAGCGTCTCGAAGTCTGCTACAGGTCTAGCAGAACTCGTCTGGGCAGTTCTGTTCAACTTTTTGAGATACAGTCAATTTTCTGCATCAAGGTATTTTAGTCACCGGCCATGGCTGAAAGCAGTGATGTATTCCGTATGTTGGCTGTTGAGGATAAGTTGGATGGTACCAACTACCCACTATGGGCTTATATGATGCGACATGTACTCGTTGCAAAAGGATTGTGGAACATTGTGCAGGGTGTTGAAAGAATTATATGTGCTATCCATGAGATGAAACCACGTTCATGACATATATGAATATGTAACTATAGTTGTTCTTACGAGCAGAAGTGAAAATGGGAACATCTATAGGTGCTGGCAGTAGGAGTTTGAACCTGTGATATCAAGAATAAGAAGCCTCTTCTACATCCGCGAGAATAAGCCATATTTATAATTTAGCTTGCTTTCCATTTATAATCCAATGGTGGAGTAGTGTTGATATATTTAGGTAGTGATGTGTGTGAACACTCTAGGACCGCCGGGGCACTTTTTTCCCTCTTTAGGAGGTTTTTTTCCCCCGGCTTGTATATACGCCTATTGCCCTAATGGGCTATTTATCTTTGTACATTCTCTAGTAATACATTCAGTCTTGTGTGTTGTGCTCCAAGCTTCTTCTTCTTCCTTGTGTTGTTCGCGTGCTTCCGCAGACGTCTATCTCCAACAATTGGTATCAGAGCAGGTCGTCGCTTCTTCTAGGGCGCCGTCGACACTCCTCCGTTTGCAGTCTCAGATTCGCACGAAATTTGGTGAGCATACTCAGGGTGTTTCCCTGATCAAAACAGATTCGTTGTGTGGTGCCAAAATCGCGATGCGAGCTCGTTTCGGCCTCCGAACGCACTATCGCAGCGCTTGTGCAAGCTATTTTGTCCTTTTGTGCCAAAGGTATATACCAGTTTCTGTTCGCCAGTTTAAGCGTCTCGAAGTCTGCTACAGGTCTAGCAGAACTCGTCTGGGCAGTTCTGTTCAACTTTTTGAGATACAATCAATTTTCTGCATCAAGGTATTTTAGTCACCGGCCATGGCTAAAAGCAGAGATGTATTCCGCATGTGGGTAAGTTGGATGGTACCAACTACCCACATGCAAATACAGGTGTTGGAGCTGATGAAGATGGTGTCGAAGATGATATTCCGCAGATTCCTGTTCGTGCTGCTGTTTCTGTTGCACCTACTGCAGAGCAGATTCGTTGGGATGGCAGAGATGATGGAGAGTGTTAATCTCCAAAAGAACAACCTACTCTTGAATTTAGAACACCTCTATATCAAGAGTAAGTCAAAACCTTCACTAAATTATAGGTCCAATCTCCAAATTATCAAAATTAAGAAAATCTGTGAAGAAGATGAAAACACAGAAAAGTCTGCTGCAGAATTTCTTCACATTGACTTATCAAACATGTAAAGTTTTTTATGAAACTTTGTACGAATCATCTCCTAGGGATTGCGCATCACCTCCAAGTTAAATTACTTCAAAAGCTATAGTATAACTTGAGAAATCAATTTCACAAGTTACCTATGTCAGAAACTGTTACTCAGAACAGTCGATTCTACACCCCTAACTTCTTAACTTTGGTTCTCACAATGTCGAACCCGTTTTGCCAAATCCTTTTGACTGAAGATAGCTTATCTCTCAACTTAGATTTTAAGCTATCATATGTGTAAAACTTTACACTGTGCACTGAGCACTACTCATTTCTTTGGACTCGAAATGTGCGCCTGTTTCAGAGAGCTGTGAACACTCAATACATGTGAATGTTCCTATCAGCAATTCTCTTCACCTGTTCACAATTAGACTCTAAAATTCAAACCACAGACTCATTAACTAACAACTTAGATATCCTCAAAAGGATTTCACAAATGATCTACCACAGACGGAGTAGACGCAGAAACATCGGGCGCAACATTTCCTTCATTTCAGGAGAAGACTACAACTAAAAGTGAGAGAGACTTCAACTTCTTTCTCAACTGTCTATTGACATTTACAATCACTAATTTCTCTATTCCTATGCTCATACATGGTCTCTCTTTGTCTTCTCTCTTCTGCTCTCTATTTACCCGACATTTTCCAAAAGTATTTATAGACATCTATGTACAAACTCTCATCAAAACATAAGTATATGTAACCTATGTTATAACTAATGTACATATGTGTACATGTCCTTCACTCTTGTGAATGTGTCCATTTTCTTCACTCCAAATCTTCAATTGGTGATTGATATGCACCAACAGCTCCCCCTCAATCATCAATTGAGGTTTCTCCTTTCTTCTTTATACCTGCCATGTCCTTAAACTTCTGTAGCTTTGGTCCATCCAAGCTTTTTGTAAGCATATCAGCTATCTGATCCTTTGTTGAAGTATGTATGACTTCAATCTCCTTATCCATCACTTTCTCTCTTAGAAAGTGATACTGAATCTCAATGTGTTTGGTCCTGGCATGAAAAACAGGATTAGCAGCTAAATACAATGAACTCATGTTATCTCCATATATGATTGGTATCCCATGCATAATATCAAGACTCTTCATCAATGTCTTGACCCAAATTACTTCTTTTGCAGCTTCAACCATGCCTTTATACTCTGCTTCTGTAGATGATAAAGCAACTGTATGTTGCTTCTTAGAACACCATGAGATAAGTTTATCTCCCACATAACACATATATCCAAATGTAGATCTTCTATCATCTGGATTACCTGCCCAATCTGCATCACTATAAATTTTGATATTTGTATCTGAGGTAAACCCATAATACAAACCTTCATTGAGTGTACCCTTAATGTACCTCAACACCCTTTGTCCTGCAATCCAATGTTCTTTCCTTGGGCAATGCATAAATTGAGACAAAACCCCTACTGCATATGATAAATCAGGTCTAGTTAGAGTAGCATAGATAAGGCTACCAACCAAACTCTGATATTGTCTCATGTCTTTGAATTCTTCACCTCCATACTTACTCAATTTGTGATTCACCTCCATTGGTGTAGGTGCTACCCTGCAATCATCCATTTTAAACTTGATTATCAAGTTCTTCAAATACCTTTCTTGGGTCACAAATACTCCATGTTGAGTATATGTAATCTCCATGCCCAAGAAGTATGACAAGTCTCCCAAGTCACTTATCTTGAACTCCTTTTCCATTTGCCTTTTGAGCTTTTGTATTCCTTCTTCATCTGTACCTGTAAGAATTATATCATCAACATATATGCACATGTATATGAAACCATTTTCACTTGCCTTGACAAGCAAGCTACTATCTGCTTTAGACACCTGAAATCCAAGTTCTTTTAGGAACTTCACAAGTCTATAGTTCCATGCCCTTGGGGCCTGCTTCAAGCCATACAAAGCTCTCTTGAGCTTGCACACATGATCTGGATACCTTTTATCTCTGAACCCTTGAGGTTGCTCCATGAATACATCATCTGAAATATAACCATTCAAAAAAGCATTCTTCACATCAAGTTGACATAGCTTCCAACCTTTACATGCAGCAATAGCAATAAGTGTCCTTATGGTTGTCATCTTTGCCACAGGACTATAGGTCTCATCATAATCAATACCATATGTCTGAGCAAAGCCTTTGACCACAAGTCTAGCTTTGTATCTAGACACACTTCCATCTGCAAACCTTTTTGTCTTGTAGACCCACTTGCATCCAATAATCTTCTGACTATTTGGTTTAGGAACCAAATCCCAAGTTTGATTCTCCAATAGTGCATCATATTCTTCCTGCATAGCACTCTCCCATTTTTCCTTACCTTTTGCCTCTTCATATGTAGAAGGGTCTTCATCTGTATTCACCATATAAGCATAATCTTTTGTGGCTAGAAATGAAGTATCATAACTATACCTTGTAGGTTGCCACTTATTTCTTGTTGACCTTCTGAGCTCTCCACTCCTTGAGGTTTCTGGCTCTTCACATTCAGGATCAAATCTTGGTGTTTCTTCCACTTCAACCTGCACTTCATTATTCTCTTGCTCATCAAATATTTGAACTTTTGATTTACCTTTTCTTTGACTCACTTCTTCTTCATCACCTGTATTGATGTTGATTGTACCTGCATACCAAGTGCTTTGTTCATCAAATGTAACATCCTTAGAAACCATAAATTGCTTTGTTGATGGACTCCACAATCTATAGCCCATCTGCTTATCATCATAGCCAATGAAAACATACTTTTCAGCTTTGGGTTCCAACTTGTGCCTTAATTGTGATGGCACATATGCATATGCCACACACCCAAATACTCTACAATGATCTAAGGTAGGTCTCTTACCCCACCAAGCCTCATATGGTGTCATACCCTGCAAGGCTTTACATGGTAACCTATTGACCAAATAAGTGGCTGTATTTACAGCCTCAGCCCACAAATAATTAGGGCAATTTTTCTCCTTCATCATGGATCTTGCAAACTCAACAAGAGTTCTATTTCTCCTTTCTGCAACACCATTTTGTTGAGGAGAGTACCTGCAAGTAACTTCCCTTTTTATACCTGCATTCCATAAGTAATCACTGAACTCATTTGAGAAATACTCTCCCCCTCCATCTGACCTTAGTCTCTTCAACTTATGACCTGTAATTCTTTCTGCATATGCATGATAGTGTTTAAATGTATTAAACACTTCTGACTTATCTTTGATCACATAGATAGTGATCCACCTAGTAGCATCATCAACATAAATCACATAATACCTTGATCCATTTATACTGAAATCTTTTGATGGTCCCCACACATCTGTGTGTACCAACTCAAGATTCTCTGAGTGCATAAAACCATGCTTGGAATAGGAATGTTTATGAGCCTTACCTAATTGACATGCCTCACATTTGTATGTCATATGTTGACCTGCAACATTAGGCAATCCAAGCACTGAACCATTGTTAACCATATCTTTAATACCTCTTTCATTGAAATGTCCAAGCCTCTTGTGCCAAAGATCTAACTCAGAGATCTTATGTCCTCCATATGTGAACATTGCATGACCAATGTTACCCTGAATCTTCAATGTAAATAGTCTTCCTTCTTTTTTTCCTGAAACAATCTGTTTATACCCTTGGCTAGGGTCTTCCACATATACTCCATCATTAGTGAACCTTACTTCATATCCCTTTTCAACAATTTGACCTACACTTATCAAATTCTTAGGGATTGTAGGAACATACAAGACCTTACTCAATAAGGTGCTTCCATCCTTGGCCTTCACTGATCCTATTGACTTCACATTGTGCTTTGTGTTGTCACCTGTTTGAACAACATGATTAAAAACTTTACTTTCCAAATCAGTCATCAAAGATATGTTACCACTCAGGTGATTGCTACACCCTGAGTCAATGTAGAAGACTCTTTGATCTTCACTCTGCCTTTCACAAGTTGCATTCATTATCAATGTTGAATCTTCCTTTTGATCTGAAGCATAATTGTAGTAGGTGTTGTTGTATTGTTGACTTTGGAATCCTCTACCTGCATTTCTTCCAAAATAATTTCTTCCACCTCTACCTCTGTAATTACCTCTTTGATTTCTGCCACCTCTTCCTCTTGCATTATAATTTTGATTATATCCACCATTATTCTGATTATTATGCCAACAATCATTAGCTAAATGATTTGTCTTACCACAAATCCAGCAAGCTTTGCCTCCATCTTTGTTATTCCTGCCTCTTCCTCTACCTTTGCCACCTCCTCTTCCTCTTAGGAAGTTGGCTTGAGTAGTTGTTCCTTCATCTTCACCTGCTTGTTGTTTTCCTTTGCTATTCTTCTTCTTATCCTTTGAGTACATTGCATGACCTGTACTCTTGTCACCATCTCCT
Source organism: Ceratopteris richardii (assembly GCA_020310875.1). Taxonomy (NCBI): domain Eukaryota; kingdom Viridiplantae; phylum Streptophyta; class Polypodiopsida; order Polypodiales; family Pteridaceae; genus Ceratopteris; species Ceratopteris richardii. Next base: position 26,548,232 of record CM035426.1, on the reverse strand, counting down.
TTAACATCCTGCTCAAATGTTAGCATATGACCTAACAATTGATTTAAATCAGGAGTGAAATGGTCAAGTGATAGTTCTGTAGACAAAATAAATGGCTTCCATTTGTCATCACCTCTCAATCCTGTAAGGATTTGCCTTACCAATTTATCTTCCTCAATGTCTTCATCAACAGCTCCTAAAGCATCTGCAATATCTTTCATCCTTGTCACATAATCTGAGATGGACTGAGAGGCCTTCTTCTTGAAGGTAGTAAACTCTGCCCATAAGGATGCCTTCCTTGACTTTGTAGTGTTCTGAAAATGCTCCTCCAAAGCATTCCATATGTCAGTTGCACTTTCAAGACCTCTAATGTGAGGTAACAAGTAATCATTGACTCCCATATAAATAATGCTCCTAGCTTGAGCATCTTTCTTCATCCAATTTTTCAAATCTGCTAACTCTTCCCTAGTTGGAACACTAGGATCTCTGAACTCTGGCTTCTCTTCTTCTCCTGTGATGTAACCAATTAAATCTTTGCTCATAAGATGAGCTTCCATCCTCATTGACCATGCAGGATAGTTTTCCCTATCCAATTTCTCTATCTGTAGAGCATCTCCCATCTTGTTTCCACCTGTGTATTGAAAACTTCAAGCTTTACAAGCAATGTATGTACCTTTACTTCAAGTTAGACTCCTTTTGCCTTTCTTGATGTCGAGTAGTCTTCTCCTTAGGCTTTTGACTCCAAGCTTTCACTTCTTAGTTCTTCAAATGTTGAACTTCTTGAATCTGCAGCAGTCGGGACCTTCCTTTCCTTGATTTTGATGTCTCCTGCTCTGATACCACTGATGGAGAGTGTTAATCTCCAAAAGAACAACCTACTCTTGAATTTAGAACACCTCTATATCAAGAGTAAGTCAAAACCTTCACTAAATTATAGGTCCAATCTCCAAATTATCAAAATTAAGAAAATCTGTGAAGAAGATGAAAACACAGAAAAGTCTGCTGCAGAATTTCTTCACATTGACTTATCAAACATGTAAAGTTTTTTATGAAACTTTGTACGAATCATCTCCTAGGGATTGCGCATCACCTCCAAGTTAAATTACTTCAAAAGCTATAGTATAACTTGAGAAATCAATTTCACAAGTTACCTATGTCAGAAACTGTTACTCAGAACAGTCGATTCTACACCCCTAACTTCTTAACTTTGGTTCTCACAATGTCGAACCCGTTTTGCCAAATCCTTTTGACTGAAGATAGCTTATCTCTCAACTTAGATTTTAAGCTATCATATGTGTAAAACTTTACACTGTGCACTGAGCACTACTCATTTCTTTGGACTCGAAATGTGCGCCTGTTTCAGAGAGCTGTGAACACTCAATACATGTGAATGTTCCTATCAGCAATTCTCTTCACCTGTTCACAATTAGACTCTAAAATTCAAACCACAGACTCATTAACTAACAACTTAGATATCCTCAAAAGGATTTCACAAATGATCTACCACAGACGGAGTAGACGCAGAAACATCGGGCGCAACATTTCCTTCATTTCAGGAGAAGACTACAACTAAAAGTGAGAGAGACTTCAACTTCTTTCTCAACTGTCTATTGACATTTACAATCACTAATTTCTCTATTCCTATGCTCATACATGGTCTCTCTTTGTCTTCTCTCTTCTGCTCTCTATTTACCCGACATTTTCCAAAAGTATTTATAGACATCTATGTACAAACTCTCATCAAAACATAAGTATATGTAACCTATGTTATAACTAATGTACATATGTGTACATGTCCTTCACTCTTGTGAATGTGTCCATTTTCTTCACTCCAAATCTTCAATTGGTGATTGATATGCACCAACAAGAGATGCCCAGGCACATGCATTGATAGCCTTGTCTGTCCAACGTGCCATTATTCCTCACATTCGCTCTTGCAGAATAGCAAAGGATGCTTGGGATACACTTACCACTTTGTACCAGGCTAGGAATGAGGCTCGTGTTGCTTACCTCCGAAAACAGTTGGAGAGTGAGCACATGAATGAAGGTGATTCTATGGACAGCTTTCTTACAAAGATCAAAGACCTGAAGGAACAATTGATTTCTGCTGATGAGGTTATACCAGATAGCTCACTTGTGCAGACCGTTCTGAATGGTCTTCCTGATTCATATCAGAGTTTTGCCTCTACTCTTCGGTTGATGATGAAAGGCAATCCGAATGCCTTGTCATTTGAGGAATTAGTCTCTGTTCTGTTGCAGGAAGATCAGTCCAGGCAGAACAGGTCCATTATGCGTGTTGCAGATCAAGCTTTCTTGGCTAGTCAGAAGGGCAAAGGAAAATGGAGCTCTTCTACTAGTAAGCAGAAATCTGCAAATGCTGCACAATCGAAGAACCAGGATAAAGATGAAAAGAAATCAGAAAAGCAGAAATTGTTCTGCAAGTACTTTAAAGGAAATGATCATATTATAAAGAACTGTCCAAAACTGACTGCTAAAGAGGCAAAGAAGAAAGAGGCTGGAATGGTTGTTGCAGAGGCCTCTACACCAAAAACAGAGTCTGCAAATCTTGTGAAGAAGAATGGGCGTTTACTACTGTCTGCAGTTTTGACCCATCTTCTCATGATCAGTGCATGTCTGCAGTAGACTCAGATGTTTGGTACTTTGACAGTGGGGCGACCAAACATATTACCTCGCAGCGCAGTTTCTTCTCTTCACTCGAACCTGCCCCTACAGGGAATACTGTCACATGCGCCAATAACTCTTCTTATCCTGTTATGGGAGTTGGTAAGATCATTCTGACTACTGCTGATGGTAGTTCTTTCACTTTGTCAGATTCTTTATTTGTGCCAGGGATCAAAAAGAACCTGTTATCAGTTTCTGCATTAGCCAAGATTGGCTTGGTTGTGAAATTCGTTGATGACAGGTGTACAGTCCATGATCTCTCAAATGGCGATGTGATTATTGCTTCTGGATTTTATGTCGTGGGCTGTATAAGCTCATAGACTATGAAAGATCTGTGAATGATTCGGCATGTGCAGTTCATGATTCTCAGGCTATGTCAGATGCAAAGCTTTGGCATGCACGATTTGGTCATCTGAATTTTGGTAGTTTGTTATGCCTGCAGAAATCTGAAATGGTGTCCTCTTTGCCCAAACTTGAGGCACCTGGAAAACATGTTTGTGAAGGCTGTATTTTGGGCAAAATGCAACATTCTTCCTTTCCAAAAGATGGTTCAGTTCGGGCTACGCAGAAATTGCAGCTTGTACATAGTGATGTCTGTGGTCCTATGCAGACATCCTCTTTTGGAAATTACCTTTACTTCGTGACTTTCATTGATGATTTTTCCAGGCATGCATGGGTATATCCACTCAAAGCTAAGTCCGAAGTGTTCATGTGCTTCAAACAGTTTTTGGTTTTGGTTGAAAATCTGTCAGCATGTAAAATGGGCACCCTCCGTTCTGATCGAGGGGGGGAATATACGTCTTCAGATTTTAATGCATTTCTGGCTAAACGTGGGATAAAACACCAGTGTATAGTGCCGTATACACCTCAACAGAATGGAGTTGCTGAACGAAAGAACAGGTCACTCATGGAGATGGCGAGGTGCATGGTCAAAAGTCAGGCTTTACCACATAGTTTCTTGCTTGAGGCTGTCATGTGTGCAGCATATGTACTGAGCAGGTGTCCCACTAAAGCGTTGCAGTCTATCACTCCATATGAGGCTTGGCATGACCGCAGGCCATCTGTTGCTCATCTGTGTGTTTTTGGTTGTTTGGCATATGCATTAGTGCCTGAACAACATCGCAGAAAATTGGATGATAAGGCAGTAAAATGTATTTTTGTTGGGTACAGTTCTGAAAGTAAAGGCTATCGTCTGTATCATCCACAGAATAAACGCATTTTGGTTAGCCGTGATGTTGTCTTTGTGGAAGATGCTATTCAGCCATTGCTTTCATGTACTAAGGAGACATCTGTTAGCTCCAAAGACATGTATGATACTTTGATGCCTCTTTTTACAGGTGGACAGGCTAGTGCTGGTCCTAATGAGGCAACTTCTCAACCTTTGCAAGTTTCATATGATGATGCAGATCATTCCATTTCTGATGCAGATTTACATGATGCACTTGTTGATGAGAGAGCTGATATTGAGCAGGCAAAAACTATGCCAAAATGGCTGGTGCAGACTTTGCGTGACAGCAAATTAGATGCACCTTTGTCATATCGTACTCGTTCAGGCTCTCATAGTGCCTCCTTTGCATCAGATTGCTATGCTATGGCTGCATCTAGTCTCTGTGATGAGAATGAGCCTGTTTCTTTTGATGAAGCACAAAATTCAGAAAATTGGATGGCTGCTATGCAATCTGAATATGATGCTATAATGAAGAATGGTACATGGTCTTTATGTGACTTGCCTCCTGGCAAGAAGGCCATTGGCACTAAGTGGGTATACAAGCTGAAGCGTAAACCTGATGGTACAGTTGACAGGTATAAGGCTAGGCTTGTTGCAAAGGGTTATGCACAGGAAAGAGGCATTGATTTTGATGAGACCTTTGCACCTACATGCCGTATGACTACTGTTCGCAGCATTTGTGCACTTGCAGCCCATCATGGTTAGAATGTACATCAGTTGGACATTAAAACAACATTTCTGAATGGTGACTTGCATGAAGAGGTGTATGTTTTTCAGCCCCGTGGCTTTGTGTAGAAAGGGCATGAAAACCAGGTTTGCAGGTTAAAGAAGGCATTATATGGTTTAAAGCAAGCACCACGTGCTTGGTATGAGAAGATACATGCCTATCTGATTGCACATGGTTTTGAGAATAGTCCAACTGAAAAGCACCTTATATGTTAAGCGTGCTAATGATGTGCTTCTGATCATTGTTGTCTATGTTGATGACATGCTACTCACTGGTCCTATTGAGACACATATTGCTGATTTTAAGGCTGATTTGCATGCCTCATTTGAGATGTCTGATTTGGGGCATTTGCATCACTATTTGGGCATTCAGTTTATGCATGTTGATGGTGGAATGGCTTTGTGTCAAACGAAATATATTGACACATTATTGCAGCGTTTTGGCCTTGAAGACTGTAAGCCTATTGCCACTCCTATGGAGACGGGTTTACGATTGAGTCTTCATGATGCTGGAGATGCCTTTGATGCTGTTCTCTATCAGCAGGCTGTTGGATGCTTGATTTACTTATGCATTACTCGGCCAGATATTCAGTTTGCTGTCTCACAGATGAGCAGGTTTATGCATTGCCCAGGAGTCACGCATTGGAAAGCGATTAAGCGCATCTTTCGCTACTTGAGTGGTACTCGACTACTTGGGTTGTTTTATCCCAAGGGGGGATCACTACCGCCAGATTTGCATGCTTTTTCTGACTCAGATTGGGCTGGTTGCTATGACACTCGTGTGTCCACCAGTGGTTTTTGCTTCATGCTTGGTAGCTCATGTATATCTTGGTTGAGCAAGAAGCAGCCTACTGTGGCCACTTCCAGTTGTGAGGCTGAGTATAGGGCAGCTTTCACAGTGACTGTTGAATGTGTGTGGCTCAGACGCCTTATGGCTGATTTGGGTGTTGGCTAGTCTTTTGCCACCACCATCTTCACTGACAGTCAGAGCGCATTGGCAGTTGCGAGGAACCCTGTGTTCCATGCTCGCACTAAGCACATTGAGGTGTATTATCACTATGTCAGGGAGAGGTTCTCTGCTGGGGAGATCAGCTTGGCATATGTGCCCACACAGGAGAACATTGCAGACCTTTTCACGAAGGCTCTGCTTAGGGAGAAGTTTGAAGCTTTCCGCAAAGCTTTGGGCTTACTTCCTTTTGTGGAGTGATTTCCACATAGCTTGGCACTTCCTTATACATGAGTGCCAGCTCCTTGTTCACCGCATCACTCCCAGGGGGGATTTGTTGATATATTTAGGTAGTGATGTGTGTGAACACTCTAGGACCGCCGGGGCACTTTTTTCCCTCTTTAGGAGGTTTTTTTCCCCCGGCTTGTATATACGCCTATTGCCCTAATGGGCTATTTATCTTTGTACATTCTCTAGTAATACATTCAGTCTTGTATGTTGTGCTCCAAGCTTCTTCTTCTTCCTTGTGCTGTTCGCGTGCTTCCGGAGACGTCTATCTCCAACAAGTAGCATCTACACAAGAAAAAAAGTAGAAGGATGGGTGGACACAGATAGGATTTGAGCTCCCAATCCTTATAAAAGAGGTGTCTTGATTAAACCACTGCAGCAAACGTATTCATTTGTTTGCACCACCCTTCTTATTAATATCTCTTTTTATCAGAGATAAAAACAAAATCTCTCAAGCCAGGGCTCACGGGTATCAATCCGTGTTCGTGCACATGTAGAGAGGCTTGAACCATTAGAATTTGAAGATTTCAGATAGCAAGAAATAATAAACTTATTGTAGAGGTTATCTCGTGGTCTTAGTGTGGAGCATTCATTATATCCATAGAGAGCGGTATGCTTTTGATTGTTAATATGACTTGTTTAGGATTGAGAATGGGTCCTTCCGATGATCAGTGGAAGGAGGTAGCCTGAATTAGAGCTAAGTACTTTAGAAGTTGATGTTTTTATTTCAATATTTGCTCTGGTCTATGCTTTCATATAGAATGCATTGTTATTATCATTGAAATAAGGAAGAATCTTCAATTTTTAAAACCATTGTATGTAATCTAATGAAAGTAAAATAAGAGAGCATCAAAGAATGGAAACACTCATCAAGCATAAGCATGGATCTACAAAGGAATGTTGGTGTATTTCTCCTTTTCAAAGAATGTTTTCATGCACAAAACATGTTTTCTTCTTGGTTGAAAAAGATAGTTAATGCTCAATTTTATGCACATGAACGGTTATATCTTTTTGAAAGAAAGCTAGCAAGTAGAATGTTTCTGCATGGATGATTGGGAACATGAATTTTTAAGCTCAAGAAGTGCTTGATTTAAGTTTGATACATGAAAGGAGAATGCCAACACGTGCATGCACTCACATGCATTTGCATGCAAAAATAGGCATTCACATATGCATCATTATTTGTTAAGTAGTTGAATACTTATACTTTCATTACCTCCTTTTTCCAACTCGACTTAGATAGCTAAGGAAAATAGCAAACTAGGTAATTGAAAGGCTCTTGGATGCCATCAAAATAAAGTAGCTAGTTTTTTTTTCCTAAACATAATACTCAAGTATCACAAATTAGAAGTCTTGATTAGGAAAAGTAGACCCTTCGAAATCAATTGTTTAATTTTCTTCCTCATTGGACTGGAAAGAAAACAGGGCTGCTTGAAAATTTTCATGATGACTCTAAGTTTAGGAAAACTTAGAGAATCTTAATGACAAGCTTAGATATAGTCGTTAGCTTGGATTTAAGAAATCATGCATCCAAATATGTTAATAAAGTTTCCTTTGGAAGTTGTATCTGATTCTATCCCAAGACGTGATAAGAATCAAATAGAACTTAAATCAATTAAACTCTCAAGTTCAAAGGATAGTTGATTGGATGCTAGGTTCCATGACTACATCTCTAGTCAAGATGCAAAGTTTTTAAAAAGCATGGAAACTTTATTAAGTACTTTTTTGAGGATGAAAAACATATGCTTGGTTTTTTTTAACTAAATAGAGCTTAAAGAAGAGACCTAAGTCAAAGTAATCTTTGAGAATTAAGTTACTTCTTAAAGATAAGCCAATAAAATGAAATAGTCTGGTTAACTATTTCATTGGTTAAAAAGGAATATCTTTTGGACAAGCAATAAATCTTTAAGTCTTGCTCTTTTCAAAAAGTCAAGAATTTCTTTTGAAGATCGTTCTAGTAAAGAAAAAGATTCCAAGATGAATCATTGGACTACAAAGAAACATATTCTAAGATGAATCATTGGCTTATTACTTGAATCCTAGGCAAGAGTCTAAAAAATCTTGAAAGAATAAATATCCCTAAATGTAAGACTAGAATCTTTCAAGTAAGTTTAATAGCAAGTAGTTCCTAACAATTCCCAAACCATCGGTATTAGTACCTAAGTTCAAATATTGATATAACTTAAAGGTATATCAAAGATTCTTAGCTTTGGAATCTGAGAGGCATCAGTGCATGCTTGGACTTGATTTGGGGAAAGATCTTTAAAATCCCATGGGTAAGAAAGGAAGCTTTTGTTAGTTTAAGAAGATCTTTATAATAAAGACTAAGTCTTTATTCTAGTAGCAAGGTCAACTATACTTGATCAAGCTTGGCAATGATTTTCCAAGAACATGTGATTGGAACTACTCTAAATATTATCTGAGGATTGGCAATAATATTACTTTAAGGAATTATTCACTCAAGTTTTATTTAGTCAATGGAAAATTGTGAAAAAGGTAAGCTGCTCCAAGTCTAAACAGAGTGAAGAAAGAGTGTAGTCTGCAACTGTAAAGATGGTACTTAGGTCTATAGAAGGTAAAACATAATGTTTTCCTATCCTTAAAGGGATTTTCGGTACAAATCGAGAAAGCATGAGTGGATGCTTAGATTTATGCAATAGGGAGATTCCTATAAAGTCCCGGCTGGGGTAGGTACCTAAAGCTTCAGTAAGAAAGGAATCTAAAGACACGAAGTCAAAAGATCTTGTCACTACAAATTGGTCAAGAATAAACCATTTGAACTTGAATGTTTGAAAAATTTAAGTACTTGGAGTTTTGATTGGTTTTCATTTGAAAACCCTAACAAACAAGGACGAATGTTCCATCAAAAGTTTTTCAAGTCCCCAAAGGAAAGCACAAGATTGTGAAAAAATATTGTGAAGGGATCAAAACCTAAAAAATCTAGTTAGCGATGATGCATGAAACTTCAAAATTCTTGTAAAGAGTTGAAGTAAAAAGGTACTCTATCAAGAGATGTTTTGAATTTAGGATAAGTATCACCCACACATTAATGTGAATACTAAATAGGGTAGTATGGGACACCAGATTTTATACTGAAATTGATGTAGGAAAGATGGTATGGGACATCGGACCTTGGGAGATAATTATTTTTTAGTCCTAGATTTGATCTTGAAGTTAGGTTTGATCCTCAAGGGAATTAGAACTTCAAAGAAGGAGTTAAAATTCAAGGAGAATAAAAGTAGTATCTAATAACTTCAAGATCAAGGAAACTAAAGAGATGAAGTAAGTAACTTCCAAGCTCTTCTTGAAACACTTCAAGATAAAGTGTTCATTCAGAAATATTTAATAAATTTCTGAACAAGTAAGACCTTGATATTGAAATGATCTTTTCAACCAAGGATTCGATTGACTAAGTCAAGCACCAAGTTCCTATTGTAACTCGATAAATTCAATCCTTTGACTCAAATGAATGCTCAAGAATTGCATACCTAGTTAAGAGTCATAAAGATTAAATATAGGCATGAGCTTAGTCTCAAGTGAAGCATTATTTAAGAAAACACATCAATAGAACCTCAGTGGGTTGACACAGTGATGTTGGATATAACACTAGAATTTTGTGGTTGGATGATGTTTTAGATTTGCTCTACATCATTTTGAGAATGCACCTTATTTCTCTTAAAGATAGAAAAAATGCTTCAATATCCTATTGAAACAGATCTTTGAGAAGTTGAAATTGTGAGTCATTTAGACTTTAACTCATAGCAAGTTTACATATCTTCGAAGTTTGAATTGGTTGAACATAGTTTTAGTTCTTTCTTTTTGCTTTCCGAATCTTTTGAATTTGACTTAGATATGGTATTTTATTCTTTTCACAAAAGTCGAGAGTTATTCGGTTAGAACTAAGTACCTAAATTAAACATCCTAGATAGATGTTCTAAACAAGAACCGTTTCAATCTTCAAAAGATATTAAGTCCAATATTGATGTATTTATTTGAGTTTGCTTCAAGTCATAGCATAAATGATTTCCTAGAGTTGAGTATACTCTAGAATAGAGAAGTTAGGAATTGTTCATCACATTGATAATTCCCAAGAACTTAAAGATAATGTATTTGGAAAAAGTGTCCTAAGTTGGACAATTTTCATTTTGGATTTGAATTGTTTAAGTTATAGTATGGTTAACGCAAAGTAAATGCTAAACTTTCTCCTACAATTTACATAGGATTTTTTACCTCATTAGGACAAATTAGGTCCTCTAGTTGGGTGAAAAAATCACGTAACTATTGGATAGGAGTAAACCATGGAACAAACATCCAAGTCTGATGTTTGGGTTAACCAAACTTCAAGTTCTACAAATCAAATTCAACTAAATAAAAAATTCTCAAAGTCTTGCGAGGGATAAGAATCTCGCCTTTGTTGCTAAGTCCATGCACTAGTCATGCTCAGAAATGGACTAGTAATTTTAATCCACCCAGTTCACATGTTTGTGCCCAGATCGCACCTAGTAAAAACTATGAATTGGCTAGGGATGTTTTTAGATCCACCCTTATTATTCATTCACTACTTCATACTTTGACTAGTTTATCAAAGTGCAAAGCAAGAGAGTGTTTTGAATCATTTGGGTAGGGATGCCATCACAGAGATGAGATATGTTCTTGTAGTTTTAGAACATAACCATGTTCTTCCAGTTTTAGAACATGAGTCTTGAGGGTTGCCTATAGTATGTATATAGCTCTATTTTTTAGGACGAAAATATTTTCCAAGGGGAAAGAATATAACAAAGTAATTCTATGATCTAAGGGTCTCGCCAGTTCAGAGGGATCTCAAATCGGAAACTGTTTGATCACCCGTATGTATGACCAAAGATCTCCAGTATAGACTTACTAGGAGGTCATTTGCTCTTATAAATAAGTGATCCACTTACACTAGTGGTTAAGTCTCATGGATGTGAAGGAGGAGGTCTTGGGTTCAATCCCCATGGGATACATGGGGAGAGTATTTTTCCCAAAGAGATCTAGAGCCTTCTAGAAGCATCCACTTGAGTTAACTCTGGTTAACTAAGACACTTGGCACACATGTAGTTACATGCCTGACACTTGGATGGTTAGTATCCACCTACCCAAGAAGGCAGTCCCTTGGAGAGAGCTATATATAGAGGCATTTGATTCGGAGGAGATTCATCTCTCTAGCACGTGGTGGCTGTAATGTTGGATATGTCTTCTAAGTTTAATGCATTTATGGCTGGGCATGGGATAAAATATTGGTGTTCAGTGTGTTGGTACATATGGAAAGTCTAAGAACTTGACCATATATCCTGACTACTTTCGACTTTGAAGTTGAAATATATGTTCATACATTTATTCTAAGTTCATGCCTAAGGAGAACCCTCAACTTGTTTTTTACCTATCATAAATGGTATCAACGACATAAATTCAAGACTCAAGGCTCTAAAAGGGTCCAAAGCCACAAGTCATATTCGAATTCAAAATTCAAATAAAAAAAGCTATGGAATCTTCAATAGATTCATCAATACCTACCTACTAAAATCATGGAAAAAAGGTTATATATACTTCACTAAAGAAGTCATGGATAAACACTTATCTCTCACACACTTCTAGAGTGTTTATTGTGCTTACCTAGTAGCCATAGGAATCCTTCAACATCCCCAAGGATTCTACTTTGTGTATCAATTCATATACTTGAAGTTTTATCATCATCTTGAGCTAGTATGTATTGTTGATTGTCTACTAATCAAGTATGTGGACTTCTAAGAGTCATTAAAGTGACTCTAAATTGAAGATTTTACTTATAATTGCCCAATTACCTTTCGATTAGAATATGTTAAAGAGGATCTTACTCAATTCATGGAAGTTTAAGAGAACTAGATATTTTCTTGAGTGCTTCCATAAATAGAAGGTTTTCTTTTCATGCTCAAAATTTGAAATTAGTATGTCTTTACGCAAATAATTGAGATCATTGCTCCAACATACTATGGTCATGTTTATGCATGATTAAGAAGCTTATAAGGTATATTAGTTTGTCCAAGAAAGAAATAGGGAGGTCTAGATCACGTTTTTGTAGAGACCCTCTCATCTTTGTACTCTCCCTTCACCTCCACATAGTGCAATATTCCAAAATGGAGTTAAACATATATCTTTCATGGAAATGTTGAGTGTAGGGTAGAAAGTGAGGCTCTACCTTATAGCTTTTTGCTTGAGGATATGTGTACAACATATGTACTTAACAGGAATAATCATCACCGAATTTAGTTGGGCTAACCTTACCCAGAGTGACTCCATGATGATCCACCATATTCCACAAAGTATTAAAAAACTTGAATGCCCATTAGAACAGAGCATGAGAAAGGATGGCCATAAGGCCAAAACGTGTGATCCCACATATTCCATGGAGTGTGTTACAAAACTTGAATGTTCATTCGAATAGAGCATGAGAAAGGATGGCGCTATGGCCAAAAATCGCACTCTATATTCCACAAAGTATTACAAAACTTGAAGGCCCATTAGAATAAAGCATGAGAAAGGATGGTCCTAAGGCCAAAACATGTGTTGACAAAGTCAGCGAAGATCTTCAGAGTCTGATGGAATCATCACGGAACTCAATTGGGCTAACCTTGCCCATAGTGATGCATGCATTAATGCATAAGAGGTTCCAATTGGCAGCTAGCGGGAGTCGAACTCGGTTCCGTGTTGCATCTTACAATTCTTTTTTGAGAGTACAATGAATTGGAATTACACACTCACACACCCTACCTCGTATGGTAGAGGCACCCATCATGAGAGACTCATGGACATGTCCAGCCAAGATTTGAACTCATGACTTCCTCCCACAACTTCAAAGCGTCAATCACTAGACTATGTGGGCTCGGACAAAGTGTCTTACAATTTTGCTTTGCATACATGTGTATATCTTACAATTCAGCCTTACGACAAACTTATGTTCCATAGCGGTACCCTGTATCTCCCAGTTCAGCATACCTGCACTCTCTTATGAAGGTTATGGAAAAATGATAAGCCCTATTTACAAGCAAGGCTATGACATGGACGACTGCTTAACGAATCACAGCAGTAACATCTGTAGATTGAAGAAAGCTTCGTGACGCCATTGCCCCAATATTGTGCAGTTGTGTACACACAGCAGAAACCAATCTTCTGCTTGCGCGCAGTTCCTCTTTCGTCAAAGAGATAGAAAACTTTAACTCAAGTATTCCATAATGTTCAGAAACTTCATGACAGTGCAGTGAAGATGAACTTGACCGAAATGTTACTGTATTGGATATCCTTTTAAGAAAGCACACAGTCTCTTTTCTGTCGCCTCCCCATCAAGTCGTCTGTGTGGGTGCAATCCCCATCAAGTCGTCTATGTGCGTGCAGCAATCTAATAATTAGCTCAAAATTTCTCGTAACAACCTGCATCTTGAAAAATGTACTTGAGTTCCGCTGTTAGGTTCAGCTTTGTCTGCAGAATGGCACAAAATAGAAGAAGTTGACTGCATGAACTTTCGTGTTGCTTGGTCGCCTTTCTCTGTGCAAAGTTACTTGAGAAGACGACTCCGAAACAGAAACTGTAGTCGTTTAGAATTTGTAGCTCGTGAGCGTCGCCTTCCAAAGTCACGAACACCGTCTGGTTCATAGGTCAGCCCATAATGAGGACTTCGTGCAAAAGAAAACAAACTAGCAGTCTTGATCTCATGAGCATGACTCATCGGCTACGAGGTTTGTTCATCGGATCACTTTCAACGACCATCTTTTCTATTCTGTGCGTAACACCTTCGAGAGCAGATCATGACCTTAATGTCCATTTGTGACTTGTACAGCAGTACTTTATTTGAATAAATCGGAGCTTTAAGCTAGGGGAACGCATCGCATGCGTGAACCCTATGACATTCAATGAAACAAGAGATCTATATTGGCAGCTCCAGCATGAAGCACTATCGTTCTGAGTTCATCATAAACCACTGCGCACAACCTAAAACGCGTGAAGTTGCTCTGGTAAACCTACTCAAGCAACACATGCAACATGCACACACGCAATTCTCTCTCTCTCTCTCTCTCTCTCTCTCTCTCTCTCTCTCTCTCTCTCTCTCCGGTGGTATCAATGGCGTTTTCATGCTAGCTCATGGAACGTATGACGGCAAACTGTACACTCAAGGATTCAGCATCTACGACCTCTCTCTCTCTCTCTCTCCGCGATGGTACCCACGCAGTTTTCATGCTAGCTCATCGAACATATGCCGCCAAACTGTACACCCAAGGATTCAGAATCTACGAGCATAGCGCCAATGGCCATCCATCTTGTAAATAAGTTTTGCGTTGAATCTCATTCGCCTTACCTACCACATAAATAAATAAGCATACGAGCAGCACAACGAGGAAGAAACAAAAATGATCTCTACGCTGTTGGGAAATGCTACTCCTCATAATAACATCAATGGTGAACCCTTCCAAACGATTATATTGAAATGCTCCATCACACAAGGGCGTTCGGTACCTCCTCTTCTTTTTGTGATCGTTGCCAATAAATGATCATGAGACTTTTCGCTGATGATATAAATGTCTTTATGCAAAACGACACATTAAGCATTGACACCTTTTGGAATTGTCTGAATACATTTTCTGAGGCTTTGGGATCTAAAATCAATCACGAAAAAATCGCTTTCAAGGCGGTTACTGGGGACCCCCCACAATTGCTTCTTGACCATTGATGTCAATTGATCACTAGTGGTCAAATCTTCTCCCTCTTAGGTATTCCTTTGGAATTCAGTTTTTTGATCGGGCAATGATGGAATTGGGTTATCTCTAAGCTCAAGAGCAAGTTAGCGTGCTCGAAAGATTTATAGATCAACCTATTGGTGCATGCTATGGTGGTTAACACTTTCCTTTATTCTTCGTTGCTTTACTTTCTCTCATGCTGGAGATCAAAGGATCAAGAGATCAACAAATTGGAAAAAAATTGCAAGAACTTCCTTTGGATGGGTGATTCTAACAGAAGGGTATCCCCAAAATCAAATGGGCTACTTGCACAAGTCAAAAGGATCAAGGTGGTGTGGGCATTCTGGACATTAAAGGAATGGCTAAAAAGCTGGTAGAAAAATGGTTTGTTAAAGCGTGGAGCAATAGTGAAGCCTCCTGGGCCAAGCTTATTCTTAGAAATTGGAGTGATCTTAAGTTGGTGGGCCTCCAAGGATGGAAGGGTCAACTTATTGTTCTCCCCATTTTTGGTGACTCCTAGAGGCTCTAATATCACGAGGAAGGAGATAAGGAAGAGAGCTCACACACATACACACACACTCTCACAATCAAAGAGAAGCACACATTGAGATTGAGGCAAGGAAGAATGATCTTCTTCTTCTTCTATTACATAAAAAGGAATGTACAAGAAGACCTAAAAGCCAAGAATACAACCAGTGCAATATATAAAGATCGGTACATAAGCAAAAATCTAATGTCCATGAATGAGTGAGGCCTGAATACATTTTCTGAGGCCTTGGGATCTAAAATCAATCATGAAAAAATCCTTTCAAGGAAATTACTGGGGACCCCCCACAATTGCTTCTTGACCATTGATGTCAAATGATCCCTAGTGGTCAAATCTTCTCCCTCATAGGTATTCCTTTGGAATTTAGTTTTTTGATCGGGCAACGATGGAATTGGGTTATCTCTAAGCTCAAGAGCAAGTTAGCGTGCTCGAAAGATTTATAGATCAACCTAGTGGTGGTTAACACTTTCCTTAATTCTTCGTTGCTTCACTACAACATATCGGGGGTATACCGAGGCTTCTACCGAGGAAAATGAACGGGCACAATTTTGCCCCGACATCGGTGTAAGGGTCGGTGTAGGCGTCGGAACCAAAGCGCCGGTATAAGCCTCGGTATGAGCATCAGTATAAGCGTGGGTATAAGCGTCGGTATATGCATCGGTATAAGTGTCGGTATATGCGTCGGTATAAGCGTCGGTATGAGCATGCAAGAAACAAATGTGCCATCACTCGTGGTAGATAATCTAATAAAAATCAATGAAGTATCCCTAACATATATCGGTGTGACCACTATACATGTCAGAGAAACAAAAAAATGATACGTGTCACTTTGGATCATCACATGTTGAGCTTGATATCTCAACACTCCCCCTCAAGCTCAATATCATGTCCTCTAATCCAAGCATCTTCTGAAACTTCTTCAGCTTCTTTGCTCCAAGTGCTTTAGTGAAAATATCAGAAACCTTTTCATCTGTTCTCACATAAACAAGATCAATATCACCTGCTAATACCTTCTCTTTGATGAAGTGATAAGGTACCTTGATATGCTTTGTTCTTTCATGATAAACAGGGTTCTATGCTAACTATATGTTGCTAAGATTATCTCTATCCATGATGCCTCACATGCAGCACCTCTATACTCAGCCTATGTACTTGACAAAGCAACAGCGGGTTACTTGTTGCTACTCCATGTAATAGTTGCATCTCCAAGTGAGAACAAAAAGCCACTAGTAGATCTTCTATCTAGAGTACTACCAACCTAATCTGCATCGCTATACCCATGAACCTGCAAATCTACACCAACTTCATAAAACAATGCATAATCCAAAGTAGCACTCACATAACATAGAGTGCGCCTCAGAGCATCCAAATGTGGCTTCTTGGGAACATGCATAAACTAACTTTCAAGTCCAATAGTATAGCTTAAATTAGGCCTTGTAATTGTGAGATATATAAGACTTGCCATAATTTTCTTGTACATAGTAGCATTTTCCAATGCTTCACCTGATGTAGTATCCAACTTCAAATTCAGATCTAATGGCATAGAAATTGGCTTACAATCAGCCATCCCATACTTTTGCAGCATATTTAAGGCATATTGACTTTGTGATATCCATATACCTATTTCTATATGTATAAACTCAATACCCAAGAAGTTCCACAACACAGCAAGATCTTTCATGTCAAATTCTTGCATAAGAAGTTGCTTTACCTCTTTGATGCTTTCTTCATCTTCATCACCTACAATCAAGTCATCAACATAGATATCCATAATTGTGATTACATCATCACCCTTATCTTCCATATAGTGAATGATCTGCATCATACATAGAAAACCCAATGGTGGTTAAGTAATTAGCAATCCTTACATGCCATGCACGAGGAGCTTGCTTCAACCCATACAAAGCATTTTGCAACTTGCAAACATATTCTGGATGCTTTCAATCTTCATATCCTTGTGGTTGGTCGATGTATACTTCTTCCTATAACTCATCATGTAAGAAATCATTTTTCACATCCATGTGATGCAAAGTCCATCCTTTTGCTGTAGCTCATGCAACAAGTGTTTCGACCGTAGATACTTTAGCTATAGGGCTGAATGTTTCCTCATAATCAATGCCATATGTGTGTGCATATCCTTTTGCTCACTACAAGAAATAGGGGGGCGTAGCGATGCCCCCAAATTGGAAAAAAAACGGGAAGCGTCGCTTATGCGACGAGGTCGTCGCATAAGCGACGATCAGAATTTCCCCAACCCTCGTCGCATAAGCGATGCTAGCGTCGCTTATGCGACGCTCATTAAAGAGCGTCGCTAATTTCATCGCTCCCTAGCGACCGTGGGAGCCACGTTGGCAAACTACAGAGCGTCGCATACGCGACACTCTGGAATGTAAAAAAAAAAAATTTGATTTCTCGTGCCGGGACTTGGACGCGAGCAAGAAGAGACTTAGAGAGAGAGAGAGAGAGAGAGAGAGAGAGAGAGAGAGAGAGAGAGAGAGGGCCGCACAAACTAACAGCAAGCAGGTATGCGCACACACACACACTTACATACACATACATATGTACACACACACACATATACACACATAGACACACACACACATACACATAGACACACACACACATACACACAAATACACACACATATACACACATACACAAATAAGGTTGCATACACACATGCACACATAATGCATACACATGCACACATAATGCATACACATGCACACACATATACACATACATATACACACACATACACAGACACAGACACATACACACACACACAGACACACACACATACACACACACATACACACATACACACATACACACACATATATGCATACACACACATAGAGAGAGACATGCACATACATACACATACATGCATACACACACATATGCATACAGAATGCATACACACACATACACACATATGCATACATACACACATAGACACATAGACACATACACACATAGACACATACACACACATAAACACATACACACTCGTAGACACACACACATACACATAGACGTGCACACACATACACACACATGCACACATAGACACATACACACATAGACACATACACACATAGACACATACACACATAGACACATACACACATAATGATGCATTCACACACATACACATGCATACACACATAGACACACATATACACACACACATGGACACACATATACACACATATACACACACATATACACATATACATACACACTCATAGACACACATAATGATGCATTCACACACATACACATGCATACACACATAGACACACATATACACTTACACATCCAAACATACACACTCATAGACACACATTCATACACACACACATCCAAACATACATGCATACACACACATATGCATACATAATGCATACACACACATACACACATATGCATACATACACACATAGACACATACACACATAGACACATACACACACATAGACACATACACACACATAAACACATACACACTCATAGACACACACACCCATACACATAGATGCGCACACACATACACACCCATATACACACACATACACACATAGACACATATACACATAATGATGCATTCACACACATACACAAATACACACATAGACACACATATACACACACACATAGATACACATATACACACACATATACATACACACTCATAGACACACATAATGATGCATTCACACACATACACATGCATACACACATAGACACACATATACACTTACACATCCAAACATACACACTCATAGACACACATTCATACACACACACATCCAAACATACACACTCATAGACACACACACATACACACATACGCGCACACACATACACACACATACACACATAGACACATACACACATAATGATGCATTCACACACATACACATGCATACACACATAGACACACATATACACACACACATACACACATACACACACATATATGCATACACACACACATAGAGAGACATACACACACATACACATACATGCATACATATGCACATACACACAAATAGACACATACACACACATAAACACATACACACTCATAGACGCGTAGCGACACATACACATAGACACACACACATACACACACATATACACAAACACATACACACATAGACACATACACACATAGACACATACACACATAATGATGCATACACACACATACTCATGCATACACATGCATATGCATACATACATGCATACACATACACACATAAACACATACACACACATAGACACATACACACATACACACTCATAGATACACACACATACACATAGACACACACACATACACACACATACACACACACATGCACACATACACACATACACATGCATACACACACATACACATGCATACACACATACAGACACATATACACACACATACACACATACACACACATATATGCATACACACACACATAGAGAGACATACACACATAAACACATACATGCATACATATGCATACATAATGCATATGCATATGCATACAATGTACATTCATACTTACATGCATACATAATGCACATGCATAGATACATACACACACACAGACACATACACACATAGACACATACACACACACAAACACATACATACTCATAGATACACACACATACACATAGACACACACACATACACACACATATACACACACATACACAAAATGATGCATACACACACATACACATGCATACACACATACAAACACATGTACACACACATTCACGCACATATATGCATACACACACATAGAGAGACATACACACACATACACATGCATGCATACATATTGCATATGCATAAGCATACATACATACTTACATGCATACATAATTCACATGCCTACATACACATACATAATGCATACACACACATACACACATATGCATACATAATGCATATGCATTGTTGGAATATGCAAGTCCACATCATCTCTTCAAAGTATTATTATTGGTTGAACTCTTTATTAAGGCTCATTATATTCTTAGAGTGATTTATTATGTTTTCCACATCAGCCATAGTCGTGAATAAAGCATATTTGAAGTCAATGCCAAGTTGGAAAATTGTTCCTATGATTTAGGAAACATTTCAGGACAACAACACACCTTTTCAGAGGGCTGTTTTGCACGGATCATGTCTCGCTGACCGTGCATCCTTTTTGGTTAATTCAAAAGCTGAAATGTTGTCCATAATACCAAGTATCAGCTCACCAAAACTCTCCCCAAAATTCCTCTCCAAGCTCAAGTTATGCTGGTCGCAAGTTGGTAGGTAGAGAATTGGCAGATTGCTGAAAACGGCCAGTAGGCCAACTTTGGAAGCTTGTATCTTGAGCTACGTGCATCATCTCAAAATGGTTTCTTCAGCAAATTGTTCCCCATATCATGGAGAATCTCCATCTAAAGCAGTTTCACCAAACTCCCATGCATTAGAGAGTTATGCCTATTTAAACAGAGGCTTTTGAGCATTTTTGACAAACAGACAGAGGGCTGGAGTTTAGAGACAGTTGACTCATTTCTTGTGGTTGTGGAGTGCATCCTAGGGACTGAAGTGGAGTGGTGTATACCACACACTCTTGACCATTATACATTGGGTTCATTTGTATCATTGAGCTCATTTGATAGTGTTATTAGCTTTGTTCTTTTCAAGTAGTTTTGAGCTTGAGTTAGCTTCTACTATTGAACTTTGTATTCTTGTTGATTTAAGGATTGCTCACTTATTTGTCTCTCATATCTCATATCATATATTCTTTGAGAGTGTGTTTAAGCTCAGCTCCTCATTTTTCTCATGGTATGAGAGCACCTAGGTTAGAAGTGCCTAGTGTGAGCATATTTGAGTAAAGGGAAGAGTCTCGATTCAACTTGTGGCAGTTGAAGATGGCACCAAGTCTCCACAACCTAAACTTAGAAGGAGTTGAGAAGCTCAATGGCAACAACTATGCTACATGGAAGGTAAAGATGGAGTCCTTACTTTTCTTTCAAGATTGTTGGGATTTAATTTCGATGGACAGACCGACTGGAAGTGAAGAAGAATTGTCCAAATGGGATAAGAAGGCCATGTTTGCAGTTCATATGATAAGGTTGAGTGTCAAAGATGACATTCTCAGCCATCTCCTTGATGTGAAGACTCCCAAGAAGGCATGGGAGACATTGAAGAATATCTATGAGTCCAGGAGCACCTCGAGGCAAGTGGCATTAAGGGCTGAACTTAGCAATTGTACGAGGAAGCAAGGAGAGGATGCTTCAAGCTTCATCAAGAGAGTCAAGGATCTACATCAACAACTAGTGGCTGTTGGAGATAAGATGTCTCACAACGAGCTCTCTACAATCATCATCCATGGATTGGGAGATGGATATGAAGGCTTAGTTCAAGGCCTCATCATCTTGAGGGAGAAGCCATCTCTTGAGGAGATGGAACAAATTTTCAGAGATGAAGATCAAAGGCAGGCTGCAATGAAGTCAATACATGATGGAGGAAAGGCATCAACATCAAATGACAAAGCACTCTTCTCATCAAGGGGAAGAGGAATATTCAACACACAAAGAGGAAGAGGGTGGCATCAGCCCACTCACAACCAAGATCGACAAGATCTTGAAGGTAATCAATCTTTCCAAGAAAGAGGACATCCTTCCTCAAGAGGTAGAGGAAGAGGAGAAGATAGAGGTAGATATTACTCTATCCAATGTTGCAATTGCTCTAGGTATGGCCATTTTGCTAAAGATTGCAGGAGTAATCAAGATAATGGGAGAGGAAGATCAACCCACTACACGGATGGAGAAAGTGGAAATGAGTCCACTCATTTTGAAGAAGATTCTTCACTTGTATCATTAGAAGAGATAGCAGCCCATACACATGATCCCAAAGAGGAACCATGGTGGATCGATAGCGGAGCCAGTTCTCATATGACTTCTCATGCTCAATACTTTTCTAATATTGATGATTCTCATAATGCTACTATCTTTACAACAGATAGTACTCCAAATTCCATTGCAGGGAAAGGTGACATAACCATTCGATTGGGAACGGGAGAGAAAAAGACACTTGGCAATGTTCTCTTGGTACCATCGCTTACCAAGAATCTACTTTCAGTTGGAGCTATGACTGAGAAGGGACTCAAAATAGAGTTTGAAGGCGAGCAATGCCTCATTAAAGATCCAAAGAATTCCTACAAAGTGGTTGCTAGAGGAAGAAAGCAAGGAAGCTTTTCAAGTTAGAAGGAGAAGTCTCAGCATTTTCAACAATGGGAAATGACAAAGCAGCCCCCATTATGCCTACCGAGTTATGGCACAAGAGGTATGGTCACTTGAACTTCAATAGTATGTATATGCTGAAGGAGAAAGGCATGGTCATTGGAATTCCAGCTTTACAAAGGATTGGAAAAGTGTGTGAAGCGTGCTGCCTTGGAAAGCATGCTAGGAGTAAGTTCTCAAAGAGCAGCTCAAGGGCACGTGATATACTTGATGTGGTGCATGCTGATGTATGTGATTCAGCCCACACTCCCTCACTTGGAGGGAATATTTATTTTGTTACCTTCACAGATGATTTCTCTAGATATACTTGGGTTTATTTTATGAAGTCCAAGGCTGATGTATTTCAGATTTTCAAACACTTTCATGCTATGGTGGAAAAGATGACAGGACGAACACTAAAGACTCTACGGTCTGACAATGGAGGAGAATTCTTGTCGAAGGATTTCAGCCATTATCTACTTGAGAATGGCATTCGAAGGCAACTTACTTGCAGCTACACTCCACAACAAAATGGAGTGGCAGAGAGGAAGAATAGGACATTATTTGAAGCAGCAAGATGCATGCTCAAAGACAAAGGTCTGAGCAACATCTTTTGGGCTGAAGCAATCAATAGTTCATGCTATTTGATGAATAGGTCTCCTACCGAAGTCTTGAAGGGCATTACCCCCTATGAAGCTCTTCACAACATCAACCCTAAGGTACATCATTTAAGAGTTCTTGGTTGCCTCGCATTTTCTCACATTCCAGATGAAAAGAGGAAGAAGCTGGATGACAAGTCAAGGAAATGCATCTTTGTTGGATATAGTGATGTAAGTAAAGCTTACAAACTTTATGATCCGTGTAAGGAGACATTCCTATCAAGGGATGTGATTTCTGATGAGAATGCAAGCTTCAGTTCAGCATCAATTTTAGATTTGGATAAAGGCTCTTCAACAACAGTTAAAGCTGAAGTTCCCTCTTCTACACATGAGGAAACCATTGAAGAATTAGAGGAAGAAGATGAAGATCACCGTGCAACTCTTAGAAGGTCTTCAAGGATCAGAACACAACCTCAAAGACTTACATATCAAAGAGGTAATTCCTCAAGTTTTGAGCAAAGTAATGTTGCTTTGCTTAGCTCTATTTTACAACATGATGAACCGTCAACATACAAGGCTACTAGTACTCAAAAAGAATGGCAAGAAGCTATGGACAAAGAGATGGCTGCTCTTCATCAAAATGTGACATGGGAGTTATGTCCATTACCTCCCAACAAGAAAGCAATCGGATGCAAATGGATCTACAAGCTGAAATTCAACAAGGAAGGGAAGATAGATAGACACAAAGCAAGGTTAGTAGCTAAAGTATATTCTCAACAATACGGATTGGATTATGACGAAACATATGCTCCAGTAGCAAAGATGAGTTCAGTTAGGTTATTACTTTCCCTTGCCTCCATATTTAAGTGGAAGGTGAAGCAAATGGATGTCAACAATGCCTTCCTCAATGGCATACTTGAGGAAGAAGTCTACATGCAACAACAGGAAGGATACATTGTCAAAGGTAAAGAACACATGGTATGCAAACTTCTCAAAAGTTTGTATGGTTTGAAGCAAGCTCCCCGAGCTTGGTATGCAAGGATTGACGAACATCTTTGCTCTCAAGGCTTTCAAAGAAGCAATGCTGATCATAGTTTGTATTATAAAGTCAAGGGAAAAGATATTGTTATTGTTCTTCTATATGTGGATGATCTCATGTTGACAGGAAGCAATGAAGCAATGATTGAAGATATTCAAAGAAAACTCTCTAAAGAGTTTGAAATGAAGGATCTTGGTGACTTACACTACATTCTTGGCATCGAAGTCTCTCGAGAGAAGGGAGATATATTTATCTCTCAACAAGAGTACCTTTTTTCCATTCTTGATAGGTTTGAGATGTCTCACTCTAAGCCGGTCTCTACACCTATGGAGTCAACTCTCAAACTCATGAAGGACGAGAATGGTGTTCCATATGATGAAACACTATATAGACAACTCATAGGACCTCTCCTCTATTTGACCATCACAAGACCTGATATTTGTTTTGCAGTGAACTCTCTCTCCAAATATCTACAAGCTCCCAAAGTATCTCATTGGAATTCAGCCAAGAGGATATTAAGATATTTGAAAGGTACTTCTTCACTTGGAATTCTCTATGGAGGAGATACATTGAATCTTCATGGATTTAGTGATACAGATTATGCAGCAAACTTGGTTGATCGAAAGAGCATAAGTGGAAATGCCTTCTTCCTAGGCAAAGGAGCTATTTCATGGAGTTCCAAAAAGCAAAGTATGATCAGCTTATCCTCTACAGAAGCTGAATACAAAGCTCTCACAACCTCAGCTTGTGAAGCTATTTGGCTGAGAAGATACTTGGATGAGATTGGTTTCGGAGAAAACCAACCTACCACCATTCATTGTGATAATGTCTCAGCTGAATCTTTGGCAAAGAATCCAGTCATGCATCAACGAACCAAGCACATTGAAGTGAGGGAGCACTTCATCAGGGAGAAGATACAAAGTGGTGATATCATCTTACACCATTGCAACACAAAGGAAAATGTGGCTGACCTCTTCACTAAAGCTCTCGGCAAGGAGTTGTTCATCAAGCATAGATCATCACTTGGCATGATGGAGCTTCCCTTAAGGGAAGGAAGTCATGAGTAAGGGAAGGCTAATCATGCATCTTCAACAAATAAGGGAAGGCTCATCTTCATATGCCTTCAGCAAGCATTTTATTTCAGGTTCTTATCATTTTGAAGATGTTGGACTTGAGGGAAGGTGTTGGAATATGCAAGTCCACATCATCTCTTCAAAGTATTATTATTGGTTGAACTCTTTATTAAGGCTCATTATATTCTTAGAGTGATTTATTATGTTTTCCACATCAGCCATAGTCGTGAATAAAGCATATTTGAAGTCAATGCCAAGTTGGAAAACTGTTCCTATGAACACCTTTTCTGAAGGCTGTTTTGCACGGATCATATCTCGCTGACCGTGCATCCTTTTTGGTTGATTCAAAAGCTGAAATGTTCTCCATAATATCAGGTATCAGCTCACTGAATCTCCCGCAAATTCATCTCCAAGCTCAAGTTATGCTGGTCGCAAGTTGGTAGGTAGAGAATTGGTAGATTGCTGAAAACGGCAGTAGGCAAACTTTGGAAGCTTGTATCTTGAGCTACGTGCGTCATCTCAAAATGGTTTCTTCAGCAAAGTTGTTCCCCATATAATGGAGAATCTCCATCTAAAATAGTTTCACCAAACTCCCATGCATTAAAGAGTTATGCCTATTTAATCAGAGGCTTTTGAGCATTTTTGACAGACAGACAGAGGGCTAGAGTTGAGAGACAATTGACTCATTTCTTGTGGTTGTGGAGTGCATCCTAGGGACTGAAGTGGATTGATGTATACCACACACTCTTGACCATTCTACATTGGGTTCATTTGTATCATTGAGCTCATTTGATAGTGTTATTAGCTTTGTTCTTTTCAAGTAGTTTTGAGCTTGAGTTAGCTTCTACTACTGAACTTTGTATTCTTGTTGATTTAAGGATTGCTCACTTATTTGTCTCTCATATCTCATCTCATATATTCTTTGAGAGTGTGTTTAAGCTCAGCTCCTCATTTTTCTCACATGCTTACATACACATACATAATGCATACACACACATACACACATATGCATACATAATGCATATGCATACATACTGCATATGCATACATAATGAATATGCATATGCATACATAATGAATATGCATATGCATACATAATGCACATGCTTACATACACGTACATAATGCATACACACACACATAGACACATACACACATAATGATGCATACACACACATACATATGCATACACACACATATGCATACATACATGCATACACATACACACACATAGATACATACACATAAACACATACACACTCATAGACACACACACATACACATAGACACACACACATATACACACACACATACACACATAGACACATACACACATAATGATGCATACACACATACACATGCATACATAGACACACATAATGATGCATACACACACATACATATGCATACACACACATATGCATACATACATGCATACACATACACACATAGACACATACACACACATAGATACATACATACACGTAAACACATACACACTCATAGACACACACACACATACACACATACACACATAATGATGCATACACACACATACATATGCATACATACATGCATACACATACACACACATAGATACATACACATAAACACATACACACTCATAGACACACACACATACACATAGACACACACACATATACACACACACATACACACATAGACACATACACACGTAATGATGCATACACACATACACATGCATACATAGACACACATAATGATGCATACACACACATACATATGCATACACACACATATGCATACATACATGCATACACATACACACATACACACATACACACATACACACATACACACACATAGATACATACATACACATAAACACATACACATAAACACATACACATAAACACATACACATAAACACATACACACTCATAGACACACACACACACATACACACATAGACACATACACACATAATGATGAATACACACACATACATATGCATACACACACATATGCATACATATACACACACATAGATACATACACATAAACACATACACACTCATAGACACACACACATACACATAGACACAGACACATATACACACACACATACACACATATACACATACACACGTAATGATGCATACACACATACACATGCATACATAGACACACATAATGATGCATACACACACATACATATGCATACATACATGCATACACATACACACATAGACACATACACACACATAGATTCATACATGTTGGATGTGATGGCTGGGTACAATCAGAAGATCAAGCTGATGCTGCTAGACCTGCTTCACACCTGCCCTCTTTTCTCTTTAGATATGGTTAGGAGACTCCTTGAGCTTCCAAATGACATCAAGAAACTATATATGTGCTTTACAAACCAATTGTGTAATGATCAAATCAAAACAGATAAGTTTGAACCTTCACAAGTCCAAAAACTTACTTATTCTGTAATGACACCTGCTCAGTCCTAAGCTCAGTGTGACCAGCACACTTGCAATTGGTTTAATTCCTTCTGGGAGTATTAAATTAACTTAACAAGCTACCATTAGCAAGTTAAATCATTCCAAATAACAAATTATACACTGAGCATGATCTTTAGCAAAATCAGAGACACCCCCGATTTTTTAGGGACAACACAGAAATATACCACTGGCTGCTTCGACTGTGATTTCTCCCAATTGGCTGAATAGAATGACTTGAAATTTTGTAGTGTTGTAGAATGCTTTGAGCTGATTCCAATGAGCCTTGGATCATCAAATTTGGTTCAGTAGATCTTGAGATATGCCCTGTTGAAGTTGACAGACTTTGAGGTGAATGACTCAGAGAACACAGAATTAAGAACTATGAGTATATGTATTGAAACTATCAAATGTACATTCCCATTGGCATGTAGAGTGATGCCCAATGGTACTCAGAGGTGTAGGCTAAGTAGTAGCTCTCACACACTCTATGATCTGCTTGGATTAGCCTCGGAAAGAGTGTATATATCCCGCGACTTTTACATTGTCTTTTTATAGGTGTTTTGAAGGAATTTGAATTTCAAAATTCAAATGTAGGCTCCCTCAAATCTCTCAACTAATCACATGGAGATATTCTCTCCATTCATACCTTTCAAATTCCACGACTTTTGAAGGTGGGTGAGATTAGAAGAGGTAAGTTAAGTCATATTGACTTTTACATTGGATAAAAGATAATAAAGCATAGGCATGTGTTCCTATGATCTTCCTTCAAGTGAAGTCTTCTTGAATTACTCCAAGCTCTTGTAAAATCTTCAAAGGTTGATATCCAATGTTCTTCAAGGTACAAGACAAAGCCAAGTGTTAAGGCTTGTTTGCACCAACAGCTCCCCCTCAAGCCAAACACTTGCTTGAGTCTTCATCTTTAGTCTTCAATGATATCCTGCAATCCTATCATGGATTTAAACCTGCATAGCTTGCTCCCATCCAAAGCTTTTGTAAGCAAATCTGCACATTGAATATTAGTAGACACATATGATAATTGGATTTCCTTGCTAAGTAGTTTCTCCCTCACATAGTGGTAATGAACCTCTATGTGTTTTGTCCTAGCATGATACACAGGATTTGCTGCTAGGTGAAGTGAACTTGTGTTATCACCAAATATGATAGGTGGCCTTGTGTATAGGCCCAATTCTGAATAGAGTAACTTCAACCATATGGCTTCTTGAGTGGCATTGGATAGCCCTCTGTATTCTGCCTCAGTAGATGATAGAGCCACTGTGGGTTGTTTCTTGGATGACCAAGAAATTGGTTTATCACCTGCAAAGCATATGTAACCAGATGTACTTCTCCTGTCATCCTTGCAACCTGCCCAATCTGCATCTGAGTATACTTTGATATCAATGTCTGATGAATATGGATAATACAAACCATGATTTTGTGTTCCCTTTAGGTACTTTACTATCTTCTTGGCTGCCTCCAAATGTGGTACTCTTGGCTTATGCATAAATTGGCTAAGTACACTAACACCATATGAGATATCAATCCTAGTTAAGGTAGCATAATTAAGACTACCTACCAAACTTTGGTAACCTGTAATATCCTTGAGTTCTTCTCCTTCATGTGCACTGAGTTTGTGGTTGACCTCCATAGGAATGTTTGAGACTTTAGCTTCCTGCAAGTTAAACTTCTTGACCATGTCCTGAATGTACTTCTTCTGAGTAATGAATATACCTGAATTTGTGTAGACCAATTCAAGCCCTAGGAAGTACTTCAATAATCCAAGATCATTGATCTTGAATTCCTTCATCATTTGACCTTTGATATCTCTAATTCCTTGAACATCATTTCCTGTAATAATGATGTCATCAACATAGACACACAAGTATATTACCTCTGAATTGTTCTTCTTTATAAACAATGAAGTATCTGCTTTACTCATCACAAATCCTTGATCCAAGAGATAGGTTGTCAATCTGTAATTCCATGCTCTAGGTGCCTGCTTCAATCCATACAGAGCCTTCTTCAATTTACAAACATAATTTACCTTATTGGGATCCTCATAGCCAGGTGGTTGTGACATGTAGACCTCTTCAGATATCCATCCATTCAAGAATGCATTCTTCACATCCAATTGGTACATGTTCCAATTCTTGGATGCAGCTACACTCACCATGATTCTGATAGTTGGCATCTTGGCCACAGGAGAAAATGTCTCCTCATAATCAATGCCTTGGGTTTGTGCAAATCCCTTGGCTACCAACCTAGCTTTATACCTGTTTATTGTACCATCTGAGTTCCTCTTGAGTTTGTAGATCCATCTGGATCCTATCACTTTCATGGAGTCCTTCTTGGGTACCAAGTCCCAAGTATCACTCTCCTTGAGAGCCTCCATTTCTTCATCCATTGCTTCCTTCCATTCTGATTTAGTAATAGCTTCCTCAAATGTACCTGGTTCTTCATTCAAGATATCCTTTGCAAGATATACAGAGTGCTTGGTTACAAGTGAAGTATCATATCCATACCTAATTGGTTTCTTCTTTTCTCTTTGAGATCTCCTCATAGCTTGAGTTGAGGATTCTGGATTTTCTTCAAGTTGCTTCATCTTCATCTTCCCTTTGGATTTCCAAGCCTTGAATTCTTCAATGTTGATGGTGTCTTCATCATCTGAACTTGTGTCCTCCTTCTGAGTTGGTTCTTGCCTGATAAGCTTTGGAAAGTCTTCTTCCATATCATAAGGTAGGCTAATTTTCCTGCACTCATTTTCATACCATGAATCATTTTCATCAAAGATTACATCTCTGCTTACCTTGAAGCCTTTGTTTGAGGGATTATAGAACCTGTATCCTTTCTGATTCAAATCATAACCAATAAAGATACACTTTTCAGCCTTGGGGTCTAGCTTTCCCCTTACCTGTGAGGGAATATGCACATATGCAACACACCCAAAGATCTTGCAATGATCCAGAGATGGTCTCTTACCATGCCAAGCCTCATAGGGTGTCATTCCATCAAGAGTCTTTGATGGCAACCTGTTAATTAAATATGTAGCAGTAGATACACTTTCTGCCCAAAGATAATTTGGTAGTTTTTTCTCATTAAGCATAGATCTAGCTGTCTCCACAATGAGTCTATTCCTTCTTTCAGCTACCCCATTTTGTTCAGGTGAGTACCTTGTGGTAATCTCCCTCTTGATGCCTTTTTCCTGCAAGAATTCTTCAAAGTCATTGGAGAAGTATTCTCCACCACCATCAGACCTTAACCTCTTCAAATGTCTACCTGTTTGATTCTCAACTAATGCAAGATACCTTTTGAAACAATTAAATACTTCATCTTTATGTTTCATGAAGTACAAGACAGTCCATCTGCTATAGTCATCTATAAAAGACACATAGTACCTTGATCCAGATATGGATGGCTCCTTGCTTGGTCCCCAAACATCTGTATGCACCAATTCCAAGTAATCTTCATGCATAAATCCTTTCTTGGTGTATGGCAATCTGTGTGACTTACCAAACTGACAAGCCCCACACTTGTATATCATGTGTTGCTTGGATACATTAGGTATCCCAAGCACACATTGATCTCTACTCATTTGTTTTAGAGTCCTCTCTCCAATGTGACCTAATCTTTTGTGCCAAATCTCCAATTCTGATAGGGTTTGGTCTTTATAGTTGTACAAAGCAATACTCTTAGTGTCTTCAAGTTCAAAGGTAAACAATCTACTTGATTTCTCTCCCTTGGCTATCCTTCTGAATCCATGCCTTGGATCCTCCACATATGCACCATGTTGAGTGAACCTGACCTGTAGACCTTTTTCAACAATCTGACCTACACTCATCAGATTCTTGGTGATTGTTGGAACATACAATACTCTGCTTAGTAAATTCTGATTACCATCACTTGTTTTGACATTACCTACTTTAACCACTGAATGTTTAGTGTCATCACCTGTCTGCACTTGGTGCTTGCCTTTGGGTTCTTCCAAATCAGAGAGCAAGGCAACATTCCCAGCTACATGGTTAGAGCAACCTGAGTCAATATAGAACAAATGATCATCATTGATACCTGATTTAGATGTCATGTTCATAATCAACAAGGAATCATCTTGATCCTCTGCATAATTGTTGTAATCCTTTCTGTTCCTGTATCCACCTTGATAATTGCCATTGTGATTGTAGCTATTGTTGTAATTATTGTTGTAGCCATGGTAGCCTTGAGATTGATTGAATCTGCCTCTGCCTTGAGAGTATCCTCCTCTTTGGTGACCTCTTCCTCTTTGATTCTTGTAGTTCTTGTAACATTCATCTGTAGTATGGTTAGACAAGCCACAAATATTGCATGGAGATTGGTTATAGGGTCTCCCCCTACCTGACTTACCTCCTCTGCCCCTACCTCTAGATGATCTACCTCTCCCTGCATAGTTTGCTTGGGAGGTGGATCCTTCTTCATCAACCTTCTTGCTTTTACCCTTATCTTTAGACTTCTTATCTGTATATAGGGCAGAAGGATTATTACCTTTTGATTGCTCTCCATTCTTTGTGATCTTTGCTTCATGTGTAAATAGTTGTCCAATCAGGGTTGTTAGATCAGGTGCTTGGATGTCCATGTACAAGTCCATTGCAGTGGTAAAGCTCTCCCACTTGTCATCTGCTTTGAGTCCATTGATCACTTGTCTGACTATCTGCTCTTCTTCTATTTCTTCTCCAACACTTGCAAGTTGATCTGCAATGTCTTTGACTTTGGTGACAAAATCTGAGACACATTGTTTTGATTGCTTCCTAAGAGTTGTAAACTCAATCCATAGCTGATTCTTTCTGGCCCTTGTGCTTGATGAGAAGTATGTTGACAAGGTTTCCCAAGTCTCTTGGGAAGTCTTACAGTTCCTAACATGAGGTAGAAGGAAATCAGAGATAGAGTTTAGAAGATATGACCTTGCCAAAGCATCTTTAGCACACCATTGGTTGAGTCTCTCATGTTCATCCTTTGTAGGTAGGCCTCTGGTTTTGAATGAGGGCAACTCCTCATCTCCTGATATGTATCCATATAAGCTTCTCCCTTGTAGATAGGTCTTCATTCTCAATGACCATGCCTGGTAATTATTTCTATCCAATTTGTCAATGAAGGAAGGGAAACCATCACCCATGATTACCTTATTAGCTCTGATACCACTGTTGGATGTGATGGCTGGGTACAATCAGAAGATCAAGCTGATGTTGCTAGACCTGCTTCACACCTGCCCTCTTTTCTCTTCAGATATGGTTAGGAGACTCCTTGAGCTTCCAAATGACATCAAGAAACTATATATGTGCTTTACAAACCAATTGTGTAATGATCAAATCAAAACAGATAAGTTTGAACCTTCACAAGTCCAAAAACTTACTATTTCTGTAATGACACCTGCTCAGTCCTAAGCTCAGTGTGACCAGCACACTTGCAATTGGTTTAATTCCTTCTGGGAGTATTAAATTAACTTAACAAGCTACCATTAGCAAGTTAAATCATTCCAAATAACAAATTATACACTGAGCATGATCTTTAGCAAAATCAGAGACACCCCCGATTTTTTAGGGACAACACAGAAATATACCACTGACTGCTTCGACTGTGATTTCTCCCAATTGGCTGAATAGAATGACTTGAAATTTTGTAGTGTTGTAGAATGCTTTGAGGTGATTCCAATGAGCCTTGGATCATCAAATTTGGTTCAGTAGATCTTGAGATATGCCCTGTTGAAGTTGACAGACTTTGAGGTGAATGACTCAGAGAACACAGAATTAAGAACTATGAGTATATGTATTGAAACTATCAAATGTACATTCCCATTGGCATGTAGAGTGATGCCCAATGGTACTCAGAGGTGTAGGCTAAGTAGTAGCTCTCACACACTCTATGATCTGCTTGGATTAGCCTCGGAAAGAGTGTATATATCCCGCGACTTTTACATTGTCTTTTTATAGGTGTTTTGAAGGAATTTGAATTTCAAAATTCAAATGTAGGCTCCCTCAAATCTCTCAACTAATCACATGGAGATATTCTCTCCATTCATACCTTTCAAATTCCACGACTTTTGAAGGTGGGTGAGATTAGAAGAGGTAAGTTAAGTCATATTGACTTTTACATTGGATAAAAGATAATAAAGCATAGGCATGTGTTCCTATGATCTTCCTTCAAGTGAAGTCTTCTTGAATTACTCCAAGCTCTTGTAAAATCTTCAAAGGTTGATATCCAATGTTCTTCAAGGTACAAGACAAAGCCAAGTGTTAAGGCTTGTTTGCACCAACAGCTCCCCCTCAAGCCAAACACTTGCTTGAGTCTTCATCTTTAGTCTTCAATGATATCCTGCAATCCTATCATGGATTTAAACCTGCATAGCTTGCTCCCATCCAAAGCTTTTGTAAGCAAATCTGCACATTGAATATTAGTAGACACATATGATAATTGGATTTCCTTGCTAAGTAGTTTCTCCCTCACATAGTGGTAATGAACCTCTATGTGTTTTGTCCTAGCATGATACACAGGATTTGCTGCTAGGTGAAGTGAACTTGTGTTATCACCAAATATGATAGGTGGCCTTCTGTATAGGCCCAATTCTGAATAGAGTAACTTCAACCATATGGCTACTTGAGTGGCATTGGATAGCCCTCTGTATTCTGCCTCAGTAGATGATAGAGCCACTGTGGGTTGTTTCTTGGATGACCAAGAAATTGGTTTATCACCTGCAAAGCATATGTAACCAGATGTACTTCTCCTGTCATCCTTGCAACCTGCCCAATCTGCATCTGAGTATACTTTGATATCAATGTCTGATGAATATGGATAATACAAACCATGATTTTGTGTTCCCTTTAGGTACTTTACTATCTTCTTGGCTGCCTCCAAATGTGGTACTCTTGGCTTATGCATAAATTGGCTAAGTACACTAACACCATATGAGATATCAATCCTAGTTAAGGTAGCATAATTAAGACTACCTACCAAACTTTGGTAACCTGTAATATCCTTGAGTTCTTCTCCTTCATGTGCACTGAGTTTGTGGTTGACCTCCATAGGAATGTTTGAGACTTTAGCTTCCTGCAAGTTAAACTTCTTGACCATGTCCTGAATGTACTTCTTCTGAGTAATGAATATACCTGAATTTGTGTAGACCAATTCAAGCCCTAGGAAGTACTTCAATAATCCAAGATCATTGATCTTGAATTCCTTCATCATTTGACCTTTGATATCTCTAATTCCTTGAACATCATTTCCTATAATAATGATGTCATCAACATAGACACACAAGTATATTACCTCTGAATTGTTCTTCTTTATAAACAATGAAGTATCTGCTTTACTCATCACAAATCCTTGATCCAAGAGATAGGTTGTCAATCTGTAATTCCATGCTCTAGGTGCCTGCTTCAATCCATACAGAGCCTTCTTCAATTTACAAACATAATTTACCTTATTGGGATCCTCATAGCCAGGTGGTTGTGACATGTAGACCTCTTCAGATATCCATCCATTCAAGAATGCATTCTTCACATCCAATTGGTACATGTTCCAATTCTTGGATGCAGCTACACTCACCATGATTCTGATAGTTGGCATCTTGGCCACAGGAGAAAATGTCTCCTCATAATCAATGCCTTGGGTTTGTGCAAATCCCTTGGCTACCAACCTAGCTTTATACCTGTTTATTGTACCATCTGAGTTCCTCTTGAGTTTGTAGATCCATCTGGATCCTATCACTTTCATGGAGTCCTTCTTGGGTACCAAGTCCCAAGTATCACTCTCCTTGAGAGCCTCCATTTCTTCATCCATTGCTTCCTTCCATTCTGATTTAGTAATAGCTTCCTCAAATGTACCTGGTTCTTCATTCAAGATATCCTTTGCAAGATATACAGAGTGCTTGGTTACAAGTGAAGTATCATATCCATACCTAATTGGTTTCTTCTTTTCTCTTTGAGATCTCCTCATAGCTTGAGTTGAGGATTCTGGATTTTCTTCAAGTTGCTTCATCTTCATCTTCCCTTTGGATTTCCAAGCCTTGAATTCTTCAATGTTGATGGTGTCTTCATCATCTGAACTTGTGTCCTCCTTCTGAGTTGGTTCTTGCCTGATAAGCTTTGGAAAGTCTTCTTCCATATCATAAGGTAGGCTAATTTTCCTGCACTCATTTTCATACCATGAATCATTTTCATCAAAGATTACATCTCTGCTTACCTTGAAGCCTTTGTTTGAGGGATTATAGAACCTGTATCCTTTCTGATTCAAATCATAACCAATAAAGATACACTTTTCAGCCTTGGGGTCTAGCTTTCCCCTTACCTGTGAGGGAATATGCACATATGCAACACACCCAAAGATCTTGCAATGATCCAGAGATGGTCTCTTACCATGCCAAGCCTCATAGGGTGTCATTCCATCAAGAGTCTTTGATGGCAACCTGTTAATTAAATATGTAGCAGTAGATACACTTTCTGCCCAAAGATAATTTGGTAGTTTTTTCTCATTAAGCATAGATCTAGCTGTCTCCACAATGAGTCTATTCCTTCTTTCAGCTACCCCATTTTGTTCAGGTGAGTACCTTGTGGTAATCTCCCTCTTGATGCCTTTTTCCTGCAAGAATTCTTCAAAGTCATTGGAGAAGTATTCTCCACCACCATCAGACCTTAACCTCTTCAAATGTCTACCTGTTTGATTCTCAACTAATGCAAGATACCTTTTGAAACAATTAAATACTTCATCTTTATGTTTCATGAAGTACAAGACAGTCCATCTGCTATAGTCATCTATAAAAGACACATAGTACCTTGATCCAGATATGGATGGCTCCTTGCTTGGTCCCCAAACATCTGTATGCACCAATTCCAAGTAATCTTCATGCATAAATCCTTTCTTGGTGTATGGCAATCTGTGTGACTTACCAAACTGACAAGCCCCACACTTGTATATCATGTGTTGCTTGGATACATTAGGTATCCCAAGCACACATTGATCTCTACTCATTTGTTTTAGAGTCCTCTCTCCAATGTGACCTAATCTTTTGTGCCAAATCTCCAATTCTGATAGGGTTTGGTCTTTATAGTTGTACAAAGCAATACTCTTAGTGTCTTCAAGTTCAAAGGTAAACAATCTACTTGATTTCTCTCCCTTGGCTATCCTTCTGAATCCATGTCTTGGATCCTCCACATATGCACCATGTTGAGTGAACCTGACCTGTAGACCTTTTTCAACAATCTGACCTACACTCATCAGATTCTTGGTGATTGTTGGAACATACAATACTCTGCTT
The DNA here is from genome assembly GCA_020310875.1 of Ceratopteris richardii. Lineage (NCBI taxonomy): Eukaryota > Viridiplantae > Streptophyta > Polypodiopsida > Polypodiales > Pteridaceae > Ceratopteris > Ceratopteris richardii. The sequence goes on along the minus strand of CM035426.1, from coordinate 26,511,342 downwards.
AGTAAATTCTGATTACCATCACTTGTTTTGACATTACCTACTTTAACCACTGAATGTTTAGTGTCATCACCTGTCTGCACTTGGTGCTTGCCTTTGGGTTCTTCCAAATCAGAGAGCAAGGCAACATTCCCAGCTACATGGTTAGAGCAACCTGAGTCAATATAGAACAAATGATCATCATTGATACCTGATTTAGATGTCATGTTCATAATCAACAAGGAATCATCTTGATCCTCTGCATAATTGTTGTAATCCTTTCTGTTCCTGTATCCACCTTGATAATTGCCATTGTGATTGTAGCTATTGTTGTAATTATTGTTGTAGCCATGGTAGCCTTGAGATTGATTGAATCTGCCTCTGCCTTGAGAGTATCCTCCTCTTTGGTGACCTCTTCCTCTTTGATTCTTGTAGTTCTTGTAACATTCATCTGTAGTATGGTTAGACAAGCCACAAATATTGCATGGAGATTGGTTATAGGGTCTCCCCCTACCTGACTTACCTCCTCTGCCCCTACCTCTAGATGATCTACCTCTCCCTGCATAGTTTGCTTGGGAGGTGGATCCTTCTTCATCAACCTTCTTGCTTTTACCCTTATCTTTAGACTTCTTATCTGTATATAGGGCAGAAGGATTATTACCTTTTGATTGCTCTCCATTCTTTGTGATCTTTGCTTCATGTGTAAATAGTTGTCCAATCAGGGTTGTTAGATCAGGTGCTTGGATGTCCATGTACAAGTCCATTGCAGTGGTAAAGCTCTCCCACTTGTCATCTGCTTTGAGTCCATTGATCACTTGTCTGACTATCTGCTCTTCTTCTATTTCTTCTCCAACACTTGCAAGTTGATCTGCAATGTCTTTGACTTTGGTGACAAAATCTGAGACACATTGTTTTGATTGCTTCCTAAGAGTTGTAAACTCAATCCATAGCTGATTCTTTCTGGCCCTTGTGCTTGATGAGAAGTATGTTGACAAGGTTTCCCAAGTCTCTTGGGAAGTCTTACAGTTCCTAACATGAGGTAGAAGGAAATCAGAGATAGAGTTTAGAAGATATGACCTTGCCAAAGCATCTTTAGCACACCATTGGTTGAGTCTCTCATGTTCATCCTTTGTAGGTAGGCCTCTGGTTTTGAATGAGGGCAACTCCTCATCTCCTGATATGTATCCATATAAGCTTCTCCCTTGTAGATAGGTCTTCATTCTCAATGACCATGCCTGGTAATTATTTCTATCCAATTTGTCAATGAAGGAAGGGAAACCATCACCCATGATTACCTTATTAGCTCTGATACCACTGTTGGATGTGATGGCTGGGTACAATCAGAAGATCAAGCTGATGTTGCTAGACCTGCTTCACACCTGCCCTCTTTTCTCTTCAGATATGGTTAGGAGACTCCTTGAGCTTCCAAATGACATCAAGAAACTATATATGTGCTTTACAAACCAATTGTGTAATGATCAAATCAAAACAGATAAGTTTGAACCTTCACAAGTCCAAAAACTTACTATTTCTGTAATGACACCTGCTCAGTCCTAAGCTCAGTGTGACCAGCACACTTGCAATTGGTTTAATTCCTTCTGGGAGTATTAAATTAACTTAACAAGCTACCATTAGCAAGTTAAATCATTCCAAATAACAAATTATACACTGAGCATGATCTTTAGCAAAATCAGAGACACCCCCGATTTTTTAGGGACAACACAGAAATATACCACTGACTGCTTCGACTGTGATTTCTCCCAATTGGCTGAATAGAATGACTTGAAATTTTGTAGTGTTGTAGAATGCTTTGAGGTGATTCCAATGAGCCTTGGATCATCAAATTTGGTTCAGTAGATCTTGAGATATGCCCTGTTGAAGTTGACAGACTTTGAGGTGAATGACTCAGAGAACACAGAATTAAGAACTATGAGTATATGTATTGAAACTATCAAATGTACATTCCCATTGGCATGTAGAGTGATGCCCAATGGTACTCAGAGGTGTAGGCTAAGTAGTAGCTCTCACACACTCTATGATCTGCTTGGATTAGCCTCGGAAAGAGTGTATATATCCCGCGACTTTTACATTGTCTTTTTATAGGTGTTTTGAAGGAATTTGAATTTCAAAATTCAAATGTAGGCTCCCTCAAATCTCTCAACTAATCACATGGAGATATTCTCTCCATTCATACCTTTCAAATTCCACGACTTTTGAAGGTGGGTGAGATTAGAAGAGGTAAGTTAAGTCATATTGACTTTTACATTGGATAAAAGATAATAAAGCATAGGCATGTGTTCCTATGATCTTCCTTCAAGTGAAGTCTTCTTGAATTACTCCAAGCTCTTGTAAAATCTTCAAAGGTTGATATCCAATGTTCTTCAAGGTACAAGACAAAGCCAAGTGTTAAGGCTTGTTTGCACCAACAGCTCCCCCTCAAGCCAAACACTTGCTTGAGTCTTCATCTTTAGTCTTCAATGATATCCTGCAATCCTATCATGGATTTAAACCTGCATAGCTTGCTCCCATCCAAAGCTTTTGTAAGCAAATCTGCACATTGAATATTAGTAGACACATATGATAATTGGATTTCCTTGCTAAGTAGTTTCTCCCTCACATAGTGGTAATGAACCTCTATGTGTTTTGTCCTAGCATGATACACAGGATTTGCTGCTAGGTGAAGTGAACTTGTGTTATCACCAAATATGATAGGTGGCCTTCTGTATAGGCCCAATTCTGAATAGAGTAACTTCAACCATATGGCTACTTGAGTGGCATTGGATAGCCCTCTGTATTCTGCCTCAGTAGATGATAGAGCCACTGTGGGTTGTTTCTTGGATGACCAAGAAATTGGTTTATCACCTGCAAAGCATATGTAACCAGATGTACTTCTCCTGTCATCCTTGCAACCTGCCCAATCTGCATCTGAGTATACTTTGATATCAATGTCTGATGAATATGGATAATACAAACCATGATTTTGTGTTCCCTTTAGGTACTTTACTATCTTCTTGGCTGCCTCCAAATGTGGTACTCTTGGCTTATGCATAAATTGGCTAAGTACACTAACACCATATGAGATATCAATCCTAGTTAAGGTAGCATAATTAAGACTACCTACCAAACTTTGGTAACCTGTAATATCCTTGAGTTCTTCTCCTTCATGTGCACTGAGTTTGTGGTTGACCTCCATAGGAATGTTTGAGACTTTAGCTTCCTGCAAGTTAAACTTCTTGACCATGTCCTGAATGTACTTCTTCTGAGTAATGAATATACCTGAATTTGTGTAGACCAATTCAAGCCCTAGGAAGTACTTCAATAATCCAAGATCATTGATCTTGAATTCCTTCATCATTTGACCTTTGATATCTCTAATTCCTTGAACATCATTTCCTATAATAATGATGTCATCAACATAGACACACAAGTATATTACCTCTGAATTGTTCTTCTTTATAAACAATGAAGTATCTGCTTTACTCATCACAAATCCTTGATCCAAGAGATAGGTTGTCAATCTGTAATTCCATGCTCTAGGTGCCTGCTTCAATCCATACAGAGCCTTCTTCAATTTACAAACATAATTTACCTTATTGGGATCCTCATAGCCAGGTGGTTGTGACATGTAGACCTCTTCAGATATCCATCCATTCAAGAATGCATTCTTCACATCCAATTGGTACATGTTCCAATTCTTGGATGCAGCTACACTCACCATGATTCTGATAGTTGGCATCTTGGCCACAGGAGAAAATGTCTCCTCATAATCAATGCCTTGGGTTTGTGCAAATCCCTTGGCTACCAACCTAGCTTTATACCTGTTTATTGTACCATCTGAGTTCCTCTTGAGTTTGTAGATCCATCTGGATCCTATCACTTTCATGGAGTCCTTCTTGGGTACCAAGTCCCAAGTATCACTCTCCTTGAGAGCCTCCATTTCTTCATCCATTGCTTCCTTCCATTCTGATTTAGTAATAGCTTCCTCAAATGTACCTGGTTCTTCATTCAAGATATCCTTTGCAAGATATACAGAGTGCTTGGTTACAAGTGAAGTATCATATCCATACCTAATTGGTTTCTTCTTTTCTCTTTGAGATCTCCTCATAGCTTGAGTTGAGGATTCTGGATTTTCTTCAAGTTGCTTCATCTTCATCTTCCCTTTGGATTTCCAAGCCTTGAATTCTTCAATGTTGATGGTGTCTTCATCATCTGAACTTGTGTCCTCCTTCTGAGTTGGTTCTTGCCTGATAAGCTTTGGAAAGTCTTCTTCCATATCATAAGGTAGGCTAATTTTCCTGCACTCATTTTCATACCATGAATCATTTTCATCAAAGATTACATCTCTGCTTACCTTGAAGCCTTTGTTTGAGGGATTATAGAACCTGTATCCTTTCTGATTCAAATCATAACCAATAAAGATACACTTTTCAGCCTTGGGGTCTAGCTTTCCCCTTACCTGTGAGGGAATATGCACATATGCAACACACCCAAAGATCTTGCAATGATCCAGAGATGGTCTCTTACCATGCCAAGCCTCATAGGGTGTCATTCCATCAAGAGTCTTTGATGGCAACCTGTTAATTAAATATGTAGCAGTAGATACACTTTCTGCCCAAAGATAATTTGGTAGTTTTTTCTCATTAAGCATAGATCTAGCTGTCTCCACAATGAGTCTATTCCTTCTTTCAGCTACCCCATTTTGTTCAGGTGAGTACCTTGTGGTAATCTCCCTCTTGATGCCTTTTTCCTGCAAGAATTCTTCAAAGTCATTGGAGAAGTATTCTCCACCACCATCAGACCTTAACCTCTTCAAATGTCTACCTGTTTGATTCTCAACTAATGCAAGATACCTTTTGAAACAATTAAATACTTCATCTTTATGTTTCATGAAGTACAAGACAGTCCATCTGCTATAGTCATCTATAAAAGACACATAGTACCTTGATCCAGATATGGATGGCTCCTTGCTTGGTCCCCAAACATCTGTATGCACCAATTCCAAGTAATCTTCATGCATAAATCCTTTCTTGGTGTATGGCAATCTGTGTGACTTACCAAACTGACAAGCCCCACACTTGTATATCATGTGTTGCTTGGATACATTAGGTATCCCAAGCACACATTGATCTCTACTCATTTGTTTTAGAGTCCTCTCTCCAATGTGACCTAATCTTTTGTGCCAAATCTCCAATTCTGATAGGGTTTGGTCTTTATAGTTGTACAAAGCAATACTCTTAGTGTCTTCAAGTTCAAAGGTAAACAATCTACTTGATTTCTCTCCCTTGGCTATCCTTCTGAATCCATGTCTTGGATCCTCCACATATGCACCATGTTGAGTGAACCTGACCTGTAGACCTTTTTCAACAATCTGACCTACACTCATCAGATTCTTGGTGATTGTTGGAACATACAATACTCTGCTTAGTAAATTCTGATTACCATCACTTGTTTTGACATTACCTACTTTAACCACTGAATGTTTAGTGTCATCACCTGTCTGCACTTGGTGCTTGCCTTTGGGTTCTTCCAAATCAGAGAGTAAGGCAACATTCCCAGCTACATGGTTAGAGCAACCTGAGTCAATATAGAACAAATGATCATCATTGATACCTGATTTAGATGTCATGTTCATAATCAACAAGGAATCATCTTGATCCTCTGCATAATTGTTGTAATCCTTTCTGTTCCTGTATCCACCTTGATAATTGCCATTGTGATTGTAGCTATTGTTGTAATTATTGTTGTAGCCATGGTAGCCTTGAGATTGATTGAATCTGCCTCTGCCTTGAGAGTATCCTCCTCTTTGGTGACCTCTTCCTCTTTGATTCTTGTAGTTCTTGTAACATTCATCTGTAGTATGGTTAGACAAGCCACAAATATTGCATGGAGATTGGTTATAGGGTCTCCCCCTACCTGACTTACCTCCTCTGCCCCTACCTCTAGATGATCTACCTCTCCCTGCATAGTTTGCTTGGGAGGTGGATCCTTCTTCATCAACCTTCTTGCTTTTACCCTTATCTTTAGACTTCTTATCTGTATATAGGGCAGAAGGATTATTACCTTTTGATTGCTCTCCATTCTTTGTGATCTTTGCTTCATGTGTAAATAGTTGTCCAATCAGAGTTGTTAGATCAGGTGCTTGGATGTCCATGTACAAGTCCATTGCAGTGGTAAAGCTCTCCCACTTGTCATCTGCTTTGAGTCCATTGATCACTTGTCTGACTATCTGCTCTTCTTCTATTTCTTCTCCAACACTTGCAAGTTGATCTGCAATGTCTTTGACTTTGGTGACAAAATCTGAGACACATTGTTTTGATTGCTTCCTAAGAGTTGTAAACTCAATCCATAGCTGATTCTTTCTGGCCCTTGTGCTTGATGAGAAGTATGTTGACAAGGTTTCCCAAGTCTCTTGGGAAGTCTTACAGTTCCTAACATGAGGTAGAAGGAAATCAGAGATAGAGTTTAGAAGATATGACCTTGCCAAAGCATCTTTAGCACACCATTGGTTGAGTCTCTCATGTTCATCCTTTGTAGGTAGGCCTCTGGTTTTGAATGAGGGCAACTCCTCATCTCCTGATATGTATCCATATAAGCTTCTCCCTTGTAGATAGGTCTTCATTCTCAATGACCATGCCTGGTAATTATTTCTATCCAATTTGTCAATGAAGGAAGGGAAACCATCACCCATGATTACCTTATTAGCTCTGATACCACTGTTGGATGTGATGGCTGGGTACAATCAGAAGATCAAGCTGATGCTGCTAGACCTGCTTCACACCTGCCCTCTTTTCTCTTCAGATATGGTTAGGAGACTCCTTGAGCTTCCAAATGACATCAAGAAACTATATATGTGCTTTACAAACCAATTGTGTAATGATCAAATCAAAACAGATAAGTTTGAACCTTCACAAGTCCAAAAACTTACTATTTCTGTAATGACACCTGCTCAGTCCTAAGCTCAGTGTGACCAGCACACTTGCAATTGGTTTAATTCCTTCTGGGAGTATTAAATTAACTTAACAAGCTACCATTAGCAAGTTAAATCATTCCAAATAACAAATTATACACTGAGCATGATCTTTAGCAAAATCAGAGACACCCCCGATTTTTTAGGGACAACACAGAAATATACCACTGACTGCTTCGACTGTGATTTCTCCCAATTGGCTGAATAGAATGACTTGAAATTTTGTCGTGTTGTAGAATGCTTTGAGCTGATTCCAATGAGCCTTGGATCATCAAATTTGGTTCAGTAGATCTTGAGATATGCCCTGTTGAAGTTGACAGACTTTGAGGTGAATGACTCAGAGAACACAGAATTAAGAACTATGAGTATATGTATTGAAACTATCAAATGTACATTCCCATTGGCATGTAGAGTGATGCCCAATGGTACTCAGAGGTGTAGGCTAAGTAGTAGCTTTCACACACTCTATGATCTGCTTGGATTAGCCTCGGAAAGAGTGTATATATCCCGCGACTTTTACATTGTCTTTTTATAGGTGTTTTGAAGGAATTTGAATTTCAAAATTCAAATGTAGGCTCCCTCAAATCTCTCAACTAATCACATGGAGATATTCTCTCCATTCATACCTTTCAAATTCCACGACTTTTGAAGGTGGGTGAGATTACAAGAGGTAAGTTAAGTCATATTGACTTTTACATTGGATAAAAGATAATAAAGCATAGGCATGTGTTCCTATGATCTTCCTTCAAGTGAAGTCTTCTTGATTTACTCCAAGCTCTTGTAAAATCTTCAAAGGTTGATATCCAATGTTCTTCAAGGTACAAGACAAAGCCAAGTGTTAAGGCTTGTTTGCACCAACAATACATACACATAAACACATACACACTCATAGACACACACACACATATACACACACATACACACATAGACACATACACACGTAATGATGCATACACACATACACATGCATACATAGACACACATAATGATGCATACACACACATATATATGCATACACACACATATGCATACATAGATGCATCAACACTCATAGACACACACACATACACATAGATACACACACACATATACACACACATACACACATAGACACATACACACATAATGATGCATACACACACATACACATGCATACACACACATATGCATACATACATGCATACACATACACACATAGACACATACACACACATAGATACATACATACACATAAACACATACACACTCATAGACACACACACATACACATAGACACACACACACACGCACACATATACACACACAAACACACATAGACACTTACACGCATAATGATGCATACACACATATACTTGCTTCAGCTCGTAAGCGCAGGGCAATTGCGAACGTTGGAGAGCTCTTCGATCGGATGCGTGAAAATGTCGATCGCAGAGCCTCCAACGTTTTAATTTTTGTCCTTCAACAGATCGTCGTGTAAGCGATGCTATTCTTCCTCGAATACGGGACAATTTTACTGTCGCTTATGCAACGGCAAGTAACGTCGCCTATGCGACGCAAGAAAGCGTCGCTTATGCGACGCTTTTAAATTGCGTCGTTTTAGCGACGTTTTATGGGAATGTCGCAATCCCATCGCGTTACAAGTCGCAAATACCGTCGTTTTCTACATCGTTTAATCGACGGTCGATGCGCGACACTAATTACGATGCAAGTTGCAATTTTATAGCGACGAAATTCTATCGCCTTAACCGTCGCTATACGCCCGTATTTCTTGTACTGGCTACCAATCATGTTTTGTACCTCCTTATGCTACCATTAGCATTGTGCTTTACCTTGTAAACCCACTTGTAGCCTATGGGTTTCTTTCCTTGCAGCTGGAACCAGTTTCCATGTTTTTTTTCCATAAAGTGCAACCATCTCCTCATCCATAGCTTTTTCCCAATCTGCATTTCCAATTGCATCTTCAAAACAAGAAGGTTCAGCATCTTGTATTACCTTTGTCATGTAGGCACAATGAAGAGCCATCTAACTATCATATGTTAATCATTGTACAGAATTCCGCATCCTCTCACATCTTCTTGGTCTTGGGTCACTTCTCCTTGTATCATCTACATGTGAATTTCTAACTCTTGGAGTCTTCATTGAGGGCTATCCAAGTTCCTCATCAAGACTCTTTTCTGAACCACTTGAATCTCTATCAATGTCTTCAAAACATGCACATGTTTTATGACCAATAAAAAGCTTTTCTTTACCTTTCTTAGATGTAATTGATGAATTTTCTGACTCAAATTTCCACACAATCTTCCACTCCATGGATTTGGATTGGAACTATTGCTTGATGATGCATCCAGTCCACTCAAAGCTTCATATTTGACACTTGATTATTCAGCATTTTCTTTGTCATTTGGTTCAAGATCCTTCTTTGGCATCTGCATAGAAGCTTGACATCAAATATCACATCTCTGCTCACTTTCACTTGTCATGTGAGTGGGTTATAGCATTTATATCCCTTTTGCTCAAGGAAGTATCCAATGAAGACACACTTTTGTGCTTTTGGATCAAGCTTCATCCTCAACTCATTTGGAACATGTACATATGCAATACAACTAAAAACTTTCAGATGTGATAAGTTTGGCTTGTTACCTAAAAACTTCTCTTCAGGTGTAACTTGATGTACACCAATAGTCGGAGTTTTGTTCATGATGTATACAGTAGTATGCACAACTTCCTCCCAATAACAATGAGGCATATTCTTCTCAACCATCAAGACTCTTGTTATTTCTACAAAATGTCTGTTTTCGCATTCACCAACACCATTCTGTTGTGGTGTGTACCTAGATGAAAGCTGACATCGAATTCCATGTTTTTTAAGAAAGTTGTTGAACTCATTTGACATATATTCACCTCCTCCATCAGCTCTTACTGTCTGCATATACTTCAATGTCTGCTTTTCCGCCATAGCTTTAAAATTCTAGAAGTGAGTGAACACCTCACTCTTATCTTTCATGAAATATACCCACACTTTTCATGTATGGTCATTAATGAAAGTAAGATAAAACCTGCAACCACCCATAGCTATGGTCTTTGCAAGACCCCAAACATCTGTATGTACTATTTCTAGCACATTCTCACTAACATTCTTGTCATGTGGAAACAATGATCTTGACTGTTTACCAAATTGACATGCTACACATACCTTTTGCATCTGTGCAACCTTGAAATTTGATAGTCCATGGACAATCTCCCTTGAGTGCATCAATTTTAGCATTTGCAAGTTTGCATGTCCAATCAGTTTGTGCCACATCTCTATATCTACAATAACTCCTACACCTTTTGCAAACATGGCTACATTCATTTTAGGAATTTTCATATTTAAGGTGAACATCCTACCCACTTTGATTTCTTTGGCAATCAATCTTCCATCCCGTTTGTATTTTTCTACATATAACCCATTAGCATTCAACTAACTTGTAATCCTTGGTCAACCATTTGTCCAACAGAAACCATATTCTTTGTTATATTTGGAACATGCAACACATCAGCAAGATGTTTTACCTTACCATCTACCATAAATAATGCTATGTTTCTTGTATGCGCAATAGGGTGTGACACCTGTTTCAACATATCCAAGAATTCGCAATTTCTAGAAAGTTCTAAACCATTCAGCATGACTAGTTATGTGATTTGAAGCACTTGAATCAACATAGCAGACATTATCATTCGATTTTGAAACACTAGCACACATCATATTCGTCATGTAATGTTGAACCATGAACAACATCTTAGTATCATCTACACTTGTGGATGCATAGTTGTTTTGTTGCCTTCTGTTATTTTGATTCTTCAACCTGCAACCACGTTCAAAGTATCCCGGTTTACTACAATTCCAACATCCTTTATTTTCACTACCTAAATTATTTCTTTGAAAATTTTTGTGACCTCTTTGGCTCCCCCTGCCTCGAAACTATCCTCTTCCTCCTGCATGATTCTGTTGTTGACCTTGGTCTTGGTTACTATTTCCTCTTCCAATTCTGAAACCTTTACCTCTGCCTCCTCCTCTGCCAGTGTAGAATACCTGTTAAGAACTAGATTTTCCTTGGGATTTTGAGTCCTCATCAAGTTTATTTTCTTCAATAATCAACATGGACACCACATCACTCAATTCAGAACATTTTCCATGGTTTGTATAGAAGTTCTGAACTGCTTATATGCAGCTCCTAGAACACAAAGGCACACTTCCACCTTATCATCATCATCTACATTCACACCAATAGATGCAAGTGACTCACATATACTTTTGATTTTTAGGGTGTAGTCACTTACCGACATGCTCTTTTTCTCCAAAGTATGCAACTCGTTCTTGAGTTGCAATTTTTGTGACTTTGTATTCATCGCATACAAAGTGACCAAATTGTTCCAAGCTTTTCTCAGAGTCTTGGCATCCTGTATGTGTCCAATTACGCTATCCTGTATGCTAACAGATAGACAATACATTAACTTTTGTGCTCCTTGATTCCATTCCTCATATGCTCTTTACTAGTCTGTAGTCTGATTTCTTTCAGGTAACTGCAGAGAATTTTCATTCTCTCCTTTGATGTACTCCCAATAACCTTTTCCCATTAGGAAATTTGTCATTTTGAATCTCCAAGCATGGAAGTTGTTCTTGCCCAGCTTATCGCTCATAAGCTGACTCATTCCATCTGCATTTGCCATTTCTACAGCAATTCACAACATTGCAAAACACTACAAGTAGCAATTCTGCTTGAACACTGTCCCACTATGACATGATAGTTCGATCTCAGAAAAATGCAATTTTTCTGTATCAAGAGTACACAAAATTGCTTGAAATTTTGGATCTAGAATATATGAGTGTTGCCAAATAGGATGCAAGTTACAGCTTTGCAAACTGACATGGTTTTTCTGTAAGCCCTACCTTCGGAGCTTGAAATGGAGACCGCCATGGTTTCAAAACTCTGATATGAAAAAAACAAGTGACCCTAAAGGGATAACTCCCGAAAATATTTTGAGGTCTTCTACCTTCACACAAAATGAAAAGCTAACAAAATTTGTGGACCAATGTAAAAGCATACAAAATTTGTGGGGCTCCCCCGTGGTTCAAATGTCTACGTGGAAATGAGCACTTGGGACACCTCTTCTTTTCATGCCCCAAGTCTATTTTAGGGCCAAATCCATTGGAAGCAATTTTTGCTGGGAGAAGCTGTTGGATTTTCTACTGTCGTGATGAAATTCCTCACGGATTGTGTACCAAGATAAATTTTCAAAATTATTTCTTTGCTTTTCTTATCAAGATTTGATGTTCTAAATACAGGAAGATGAATAAAGTTGAAAAGTTGTTCAAATATTTGACTGATTGGATTGATTGTGTGAAGAGAAGCTTTCATTTGCACTTTTATGTATGACCTAGAATTACCCTAGAAAACTATATATTTCCTTATATAAAGTATGTTGACCCTCAAATCATAGTTGTATTTTATTCTAAACCCATTAAAATTGCCATGTATATACTCAAATGAAGTCCAAAAACCCATGTATTTATTTAACCCGTGAAAAACCATGTTACTTTCACCCTTAGAAACCCCAAACCCCTATAAAACATTCAAATTAACTTTTGAAAATGTGTTCCAAACCCATAAAACCCTAGCAGCTCGTTCCTCCAGCCCAATCAGCATCCCATCAATAGAGTGAACCCGACATGAAATGAGGTGGTTGCCCTAGAGATAAAGATCCTCGACTTTTCACCCACACCTTTAGTTGATAGAAAAAACACTTTTTCACACACATCAAAAATTACCTGTATTTAGGATTTTCAAAAGGAAAATGTAAAAATATTTTTCAACCTCGGCCACTCGTTCTACCACCACCATCGACATTATGAGAGCATAAGTGCATGTCTTCATAAATTTATAAATGATTCTTGCTTCTTATTTTCTCATAACCACACATTAAGCCCCTTTGGAGTTGCATACAATTAGCAACATGCTATGCGATATCAATGAAGTTACCATCATTTGAACATCCAACACAAATGGTTCAATGGGTTCAGTGTCTTTCCTCTCTTAAGGTTGAGTTTTTTCCGCCTTAACAGTCGCATACGTTCATGCCACTTGGGATGCATTGGCAAGATGCCTCTTACCATAGCATGTGGTCATATGGAAATCAGATCCCTTTCTCTCTCTCTCTCTCTCTCCCTATATATATATATATATATATATATATATATATATATATATATATATATATATATATATATATATATATATATATATATATATATATATATATATATATATATATATATATATATATATGGACAGATTGAACCTGACGTGAAGCAAGGTGGTTGCTTTAGAGATAGAGATCTTTGACTTGCCACCCACACCTTCAATTGGTAGAGAAAGCACATTTTCATGCACATCTGGAATAACTTGTATTTAGGATTTTCCAAAGGCAAATGTTAAAATATTTTTCACTACATGAACTCAGAACCTCGACTTTAGATTAGATTTCTAGGTATTCACTTCTCAGGTTCTTTCAATATCTGCATTGTTTTCACGCACATGAAAATAAAAGACTGATTTTACTTCTAGATTTTGATAACGACATCAAAACCTTCTAAGACTTTGAAATCAAGTAAGAGAAGTAAGAATCAATCTTTGCAAGACATAGAAGCCATGATTAACATATATTGAGGGAGGATAATATCATCGAAGAAGAATCACAATGGAAAAGTATGAGATTGATCAAGAGCTACTGGAAGATGCTGATGATGATGATGATGATGAAGAAAGTTAAATCAGGTGAATGTACTTTATTCAATTTTCCATTTTTCAGTTTTATTCTATATATATTTGATTTTCATGCATATCATGCTGCATTTCATGATGTTTTGGGTAAATAGAAGAAGGTTTTAAATTATGATAAGAAGTGAGTAGAGATCCTAGTAGGGATATATGCACTTGAGAGAGTAGGATCAGATACCCTATAGCCATTATGAGGACCTAGATAGGACACTCTAACTTGAAGCTCTTAGTAGAAAGATGGACTTATTTTATATGAGTAGGTTGCGTTAAGTTTTGAAAACACTTAGGAAGTGAAATCTTGATTCCTTCTAGTGCATGTCCCTAGATCCTCAGCTTTGATTAGGGGTTAAGCCTTTCCCCTTTAACAAGAAAGTTGCAAAGAAAAATAAACAAATAAAAAAGCAGTACATTAATGGTTGTTGCGAAAAGAAAAAAATAAAGAGAAAAAGAAAAATAAAGAAAATTTTTAATAATAATAATAAAAGAAAAAGATTAAAAAAATTTCATGACTTAAATGTTGTCTCGAGAATCATTGAGATTGACCAATTTACTTTGATTGTTATATTGATACTTTTATTTTGCAGTCATATAATTCTTCCATGATGATGCACTTCTCCTACACTGCCAGTCGACGCATTAATACCCCACAAAGAGCCTCTTGACATACCATTCCCCAAGAAAAGGGGGCGAACGTGTGAATTCTACCCACGGGACAGGAGGGACATGATGCACCCCCCGAGGCTTGATCCAACCCAGGTCTCTCATTCTACCACTATGATCATCATCTTGTAGAGAGAGTGAACACGATGTTAAGCAAGGCGGTTGCCCTAGAGATAGAGATAGAGATAGAGTGAACCCAACATGAAGCGAGACAGTTGTCGTGGAGATAGAGATCCTCGACTTTCCACCCACACCAATTGTAAATATATTTTTTCACTACATTTATGATTTTCAAAAGGCAAATGTAAATAAAGTTTTTCACTGCATGAACCTGGAACCTGGACGATGACCCACTACTTCTTCATCATTGATTTATGTGTGAAAAGTGCTTTTTCTAAACCCCACATCAAGCCTCTTAGCCTACCATTCCCTAGGAAAAGGTGCCCAATGTGCGAATTGTGCCTGTCGTAGAGGAGCAACATGACACATCCCCTTGGGGCTTGATCCGACCTTGGTTGCTCATTCTGCCACCAGAACCCACATCCCATCAACACCGCAGTGCTATGGAATGCTATAAGAGGGGAGACCATCTAGAAGATTTGGAAACACAGGTGTGCTTCCAACTTTGGAATCCCTCCTAAAGAATGGTTGATTGGAAAATCTCTATTCCTTTTAGGCAAAAGAATTTCAAATAAAAAAAAAACCCACCTTTTAGACATCATAGAGTGTTTTTCCTAGAGAACCTTAAAATCAAAAGTGAGTGGGCCCCACATGAGGGAGACGAGAGAGTTATCAACCTTCTTTGTAATATTCTCTAATAACTTTTAAATTACCCATGCTTTGTGGGATAGAGGGATCCCATGGGTAGTAGGCTCGTTCTTTTGTAGATTTGTTTTCTTTATTAATTAAAGCTTGGAAGAGTAGGCTCACGGGTATCAATCCGTGTTCGTGCACATGCAGAGAGACTTGAACCATCATAATTTGAAGATTTCAGATAGCAAGAAATAATAAACTTGCTTGTTAGAGGTTATCTCGTGGTCTTAGTGTGGAGCATTCATTATATCCATAGAGAGCGGTATGCTTTCGATTGTTAATATGACTTATTTAGGATTGAGAATGGCTCTTTTCGATGATCAGTGGAAGGAGGTAGCATGAACTAGAGCTAAGTACTTTAGAAGTTGATGTTTTTATTTCAATATTTGTTGTAGTCTATGCTTTCATATAGAATGCATTGTTATTATCATTGAAATAAGGAAGAATCTTCAATTTTTAAAACCATTGTATGTAATCTAATGAAAGTAAAATAAGAGAGCATCAAAGAATGGAAACACTCATCAAGCATAAGCATGGATCTACAAAGGAATGTTGGTGTATTTCTCCTTTTCAAAGAATGTTTGTGTATGTTTTCTTCTTGCTTGAAAAAGATAGTTAATGCTCAAGTTTATGCATATGAATGGTTATATCTTTTTGAAAGAAAGCTAGCAAGTAGAATGTTTCTGCATGGATGATTGGGAACATGAATTTTCAAGCTCAAGAACAGCTTGATTTAAGTTTGATACATGAAAGGAGAATGCCAACACGTGCATGCACTCACATGCATTTGCATGAAAAAATAGGCATTCACATATGCATCATTATTTGTTAAGTAGTTGAATACTTATACTTTCGTTACCTCCTTTTTCCAA
The DNA here is from genome assembly GCA_020310875.1 of Ceratopteris richardii. Lineage (NCBI taxonomy): Eukaryota > Viridiplantae > Streptophyta > Polypodiopsida > Polypodiales > Pteridaceae > Ceratopteris > Ceratopteris richardii. The sequence continues at coordinate 26,495,236 of CM035426.1, read as the reverse complement.
CTCGACTTAGATAGCTAAGGAAAATAGCAAACTAGGTAATTGAAAGGCTCTTGGATGCCATCCAAATAAAGTAGCTAGTTTGTTTTTCCTAAACGTGATACTCAAGTATCACAAATTAGGAGTCTTGATCAGGAAAAGTAGACCCTTGGAAAGTCAATTGTTTAATTTTCTTGCTCATTGGACTGGAAAGAAAACAGGGCTGCTTGAAAATTTTCATGATGACTCTAAGTTTAGGAAAACTTAGAGAATCTTAACGACAAGCTTAGATATAGTCGTTAGCTTGGATTTAAGAAATCATGCATCCAAATATGTTGATAAAGTTTCCTTTGGAAGTTGTATCTGATTCTATCCCAAGACGTGTTAAGAATTAAATAAAATCGAATAGAACTTAAATCAATTAAACTCTCAAGTTCAAAGGATAGTTGATATGTTCCAAATTTGAGAAATCATGGAACTTTTGAACTCCTTTTGATTTCATCCTGACGAGTGATGAACTTCAAAGAGATCTATAAACTTTAGCATCACTTGAACTTTAGTATTCAATGGTTGGATGCTAGGTTCCATTACTACATCTCTAGTCAAGATGCAAAGTTTTTAAAAAGCATGGAAACTTTATTAAGTACTTTTTTGAGGATGAAAAACATATGCTTGGTTTTTTTTAACTAAATAGAGCTTAAAGAAGAGACCCAAGTCAAAGTAATCTTTGAGAATTAAGTTACTTCTTAAAGATAAGCCAATAAAATGAAATAGTCTGGTTAACTATTCCATTGGTTAAAAAGGAATATCTTTTGGACAAGCAATAAATCTTTAAGTCTTGCTCTTTTCCAAAAGTCAAGAATTTCTATTGAAGATCGTTCTAGTAAAGAAAAAGATTCCAAGATGAATCATTGGACTAACAAAGAAACATATTCCAAGATGAATCATTGGCTTATTACTTGAATCCTAGGCAGGAGTCTAAAAAATCTTGAAAGAATAAATATCCCTAGATGTGCGACTAGAATCTTTCAAGTAAGTTTAATAGCAAGTAGTTCCTAACAATTCCCAAACCATCGGTATTAGGACCTAAGTTCAAATATTGATATAACCTAAAGCTATATCAAAGATTCTTAGCTTTGGAATCTGAGAGGCATCACTGCATGCTTGGACTTGAGTTGGGGAAAGATCTTTAAAATCCCATGGGTAAGAAAGGAAGCTTTTGTTAGTTTAAGAAGATCTTTATAATAAAGACTAAGTCTTTATTCTAGTAGCAAGGTCAACTATACTTGATCAAGCTTGGCAATGATTGTCCAAGAACATGTGATTGGAACTACCCTAGATATTATCTGAGGATTGGCAATAATATTCCTTTAAGGAATTATTCACTCAAGTTCTATTTAGTCAATGGAAAATTGTGAAAAAGGTAAGCTGCTCCAAGTCTAAACAGAGTGAAGAAAGAGTGTAGTCTGCAACTCTAAAATGGTACTTAGGTCTATAGAAGGTAAAACATAATGTTTTCCTATCCTTAAAGGGATTTTCGGTACAAAGCCAAAAAGCATGAGCGGATGCTTAGATTTACGTAATAGAGAGATTCCTATAAAGTCCCAGCTGGGGTAGGTACCTAAAGCTTGAGTAAGAAAGGAATCTAAAGACAAGAAGTTAAAAGATCTTGTCACTACAAATTGGTCAAGAATAAACCAATTGAACTTGAATGTTTGAAAAATTTAAGTACTTGGAATTCTGATTGGTTTTCATTTGAAAACCCTAACAAACAAGGATGAATGTTCCATCAAAAGTTTTTCAAGTTCCCAAAGGAAAGCACAAGATCGTGAAAAACTATTGTGAAGGGATCAAAACCTAAAAAATCTAGTTGGAGATGATGCATGAAACTTCAAAATTCTTGTAAAGAGTTGAAGTAAAAAGGTACTCTATCAAGAGATGTTTTGAATTTAGGATAAGTATCATCCACACATTAATGTGAATATGAAATAGGGTAGTACGGGACACCAGATTTTATACTAAAATTGATACAGGAAAGATGGTATGGGACATCGGACCCTAGGAGATAATTATTTTTTAGTCCTAGATTTGATCTTGAAGTTAGGTTTGATCCTTAAGGGAATTAACACTTTAAAGAAGGAGTTAAAATTCAAGGAGAATAAAAGTAGTATCTAAAGAGATTTTCAAGATAACTTCAAGATGAAGGAAACTAAAGAGATGAAGTAAGTAACTTCCAAGATCTTCTTGAAACACTTCAAGATAAAGTGTTCATTCAGAAATATTTGATAAATTTCTGAACAAGTAAGACCTTGATATTGAAATGATCTTTTCAACCAAGGATTTGATTGACTAAGTCAAGCACTAAGTTCCTATTGTAACTCGGTAAATTCAATCCTTTGACTCAAATCAATGCTCAAGAATTGCATACCTAGTTAAGAGTCATAAAGATTAAATATAGGCATGAGCTTAGTCCCAAGTGAAGCATTATTTAAGAAAACACATCAATACAACCTCAATGGGTCGACACAGTGATGTTGGATATAACACTAGAATCTTGTGTTTGGATGATGTTTTAGATTTGCTCTGAATCGTTTTGAGAATGCACCTTATTTCTCTTAAAGATAGAAAAAATGCTTCAATATCCTATTGAAATAGATCTTTGAGAAGTTGAAATTGTGAATCATTTAGACTTTAACTAATAGCAAGTTTACATATCTTTGAAGTTTGAATTGGTTGAACAGAGTTTTAGTTCTTTCTTTTTGCTTTCCAAATCTTTTGAATTTGACTCAAATACGGTATTTGATTCTTTTCACAAAAGTCGAGAGTTATTCGGTTAGAACTAAGCACCTAAATTAAACATCCTAGATAGATGTTCTAAACAAGAACCGTTTCAATCTTCAAAAGATATTAAGTCCAAGATTGATGTATTTATTTGAGTTTGCTTCAAGTCATAGCATAAATGATTTCCTAGAGTTGAGTATACTCTAGAATAGAGAAGTTAGGAATTGTTCATCACATTGATAATTCCCAAGAACTTAAAGATAAAGTATTTGGGAAAAGTGTCCTAAGTTGGACAATTTTCATTTTGGATTTGAATTGTTTAAGTTATAGTATGGTTTGTTGGTGCAGGAGAATCAACAATTGATGTTTTGATGAAGAGTTGAAGTCAAGGTTTGAAGGAAAGATTCAAGTTGTGAAGCATGGAAGAAGAATACATTCAGAAGAGGAAGATGTGTACACATATGTACAGAAAGTTCACTTATATCTTTGAGAAGTCATAAGGTTGTAAATTTTTGTATATATATACTATGAAAATGTCGGGACTGTGAAGAGAGATGGTGGATGCAATCCAAAGATGGGTAGGTGCTGCTACAACCAACTTCACACCAACCACCTGAGACTTCAGAGTTGATTAGTAGACCCTTTGAGCTTCCTAAATCCACCAAAATATCAGCCAAGTACTTTGGAACATGTATCCCAAAAGTTTAAGTGAAGACAGACAAGTTGCGAAATGACTAGCTCCCAAAAAATGATATTTTTGGACATACACCTGCTGGAAAAAATGAACAGTGCTCTCAACCTCGTAGGAATTTGATAAATTCCTTTTGGGCATAGCAAGTAGTCGTAGAAAGCTTCCCAATCCAAGTTAAAAGACTTCAAATGATGGATTGAGCACTGAGGACAAAATTCATCAATTTCTGTAACATGCCCACCATTCTCGGGGCTCTGTAGAGATAGACTAGTGAGCAGTAAAATGCAGATATCTCCAAAACTATAAATCCAATGACCGTGAAAATTTATATGAAGAAAGTAGACAGTAAGAGCTATTCAACGCATGCTAAAACACTGAAACAAGTTGCGTACAACTGGAGATATGACCTTTTGAAGGTACTGCTCTAAGCGAGTATAACAGAGAACAAAATAGAGAAGTAGATGATGATAAATGTATAGATTCACATATGATTACAACCACATTGGCAATGAATCTTTGCATAATGGGAGTAGAATGATAGAGCTATGGAGTAAGCTCTTCAATCTCTACAAAATAACATGAAGTGGTCACGTACAAGGCTTGCTAATCGCCTCTTCCTTCTTGCTCTTTTTATAGCTATTCTTGGAGGGAGTTTTGAATTCAAATTCGAATGGCTCCACCTAAAAGTGATCCCCAAAGTTAGGAGATATTCCCTCAGCTCAAAAATTCGTGATTTTGGTAGTTAGAGCCACAAATTTGCTTTTACATCATCCATGAGGTAAGCCATCCTTTTCCTTTTTTCTTTTTCCAAATACAAGAGATAAAAATGAACTCTTTTACAAGAGGTTTCACATGACCACACATGTGACTTACAAATGAGGATAATATCAAGCATGTAGGCTTGGGTAAAATGCACCAACAAGGCCAAGTATGAGAGAGCATGAGAATACTGTAATCAAGAGTTGTATGTGTCATTAGACATCTTAGAAGTGAGTTAAGACTCTCTCATCACCCAGCTGTAATTTTTCTCAGAAATGAAGAAAATGTTGCGCCCGATATTTTTGAGTTTTCTCCTTCTGTGTTAGATCTTTTGTGAAATTATTTTGTACAAGTCTAAGTCTATAGGTGATCGACCTCTGTAAAAATTTTTAGCTTCCAATTGTGATCATGCTGAGAGAATTCAGTGTAGGAACATTTGCATATGTGAATGAGAAGAAGTGAAGTTATAGGAGGCACAAAATTCAATACGAATGTTTTGATCAATTCTCCTTCCACAGTTTAAATTTCAAGGTAAGCTACTTGTGGCTAAAAGCATTTGTAGAAACGGGTTCTAGATTGAGAGAACCAAAGGTTTAAAGTCATAGGTGTCTAAATCGACTTCTCAGAAGAACAGTTTTAGACATAGGTGAGTTGTTGAGATCATTTCTCAAGATGTACTGAATCTTTTGGAGTGATTCAACTTGGAGAAGGTGCGCAATCTATAGGGACACCTCATATAAAGTTTTACAAAAAACTTTACACAATTGATAAGGCAATGAGTGATTTATGTGCAACATACTTTCTGTGTATCCTCCTTCTTCATAGTTTGTTCAAAAAATTTGACAATTGAGTATTGATCTTCTAAAATTGGTGAATATCTGAGTTATTCTTGTTATAGAGGTGCTCTAAATACAAGAGTAACTTGTTCTTTTGGAGATTAACACTCTCCATCAGTGGTATCAGAGCAGGAAGCATCAGAATTGAAGGAAGGAGGACCTCGACTGCTGCAGGTGCAAAGAATTCAACATCTGAAGGTTCAAAAGGTGAAAGCTTGAGGATAAAGCTTGAGAAGAAGCTCATACAACACCAAGGAAGACAAAATGAGTATTATGCGAAGTAAAGGTACATCTATTACTCATAAAGATTGAAGAATTCAATATACAGGTGAAGAAAGGATGGGAGATTCTCTTCAGATAGAGAAATTGGATACAGAGAACTATCCAGCATGGTCAATGAGGATGGAAGCTCATCTAATGAGCAAAGACTTGATATCTTACATTACGGGTGAAGAAGAAAAGCCTCAATTCAGAGATCCTAGTGTTCCAACTAGGGAGGAATTATCAGATTTGAAGAATTGGATGAAGAGAGATGCTCAAGCTAGGAGCATTATCTATATGGTAGTCAATGATTACTTGCTACCTCACATTAGAGGTCTTGAAAGTGCAAGTGATATATGGAATGCTTTGGAGGAGCATTTCCAAAATACCACAAAGTCTAGGAAGGCATCCTTGTGGGCAGAATTTACCATAGTCAAGAAGAAGGCCTCTCAATCCATCTCAGATTATGTAACCAGAATGGACATTGCAGATGCATTAGGAGCTGTTGATGAAGACATTGAGGAGGATAAATTGGTAAGGCAAATCCTCACAGGTTTGAGAGGTGATGACAAATGGAAGCCATTCATTTTATCTACTGAAATATCACTTGATCATTTTACTCCTGACTTAAATCAGTTGCTAGGACATATGTTAACCTTTGAGCAGGATGTCAAAGGTGAAGGTGACAAGAGTACAGGTCTTGCAATGTACTCAAAGGATAAGAAGAAAAATAGCAAAGGGAAGCAACAAGCAAATGAAGATGAAGGCACAACTAGTCAAGCCAACTTCTCAAGAGGAAGAGGAGGTGGCAAAGGTAGAGGAAGAGGCACGAATAATAAAGATGGAGTCAAAGCTTGCTGGATTTGTGGTAAAACAAATCACTTAGCTAATGATTGTTGGCATAATACTCAGAGTAATGGTGGATATAATCAGAACTTTAATTCAAGAGGAAGAGGTGGCAGAAATCAAAGAGGTAACTTCATAGGAAGAGGTAGTAGGGGTTACTTTGGAAGAAATGCAGGTAGATGATTCCAAATTCAACAATACAATAATACCTACTACAATTATGCTTTAGATCAGAAGGAGGATTCAACATTGATAATGAATGCAACTTATGAAAGGCAAAGTGAAGACCAAAGAGTCTTCTACATTGACTCAGGGTGTAGCAATCACCTGAGTGGTAACATAGCATTGATGACTGATTTGGAAAATAAGGTATCTAATCATGTTGTTCAAACAAGTGACAATACAAAGCACAATGTGAAGTCAATTGGATCAGTGAAGGCCAAGGATGGTAGCACCCTCATGAGTAAGGTCTTGTATGTTCGTACAATTCCTAAGAATCTAATAAGTGTAGGACAAATTGTTGAAAAAGGTTATCAAGAGAGATTCACTAATGAAGGAGTGTTTGTGGAAGACCCTAGCAATGTGTATAAACAAATTGTTTCAGGGAAGAAAGAAGGAAGGTTGTTCACATTGAAGATTCAAGGTAATGTTGGTCATGCCTTGTTCACTTATGGAGGACATAAGATCTCTGAGTTAGACTTTGGCACAAGAGGCTTGGACACTTCAAATGAAAGAGGTATCAAAGATATGATTAACAATGGTTCAATGCTTGGATTGCCTAATGTTGCAGGTCAACATATCACATACAGATGTGAGGCATGTCAATTAGGTAAGGCTCATAAGCAATCTTATTCCAAGCATGGTTTTATGTATTCAGAGAAGCTTGAGTTGGTACACACAGATATGTGGGGACCATCAAAGGATTTCAGTATCGATGGTTCAAGGTACTATATGATTTATGTTGATGATGCTACCAGATGGATCACTATCTATGTGATCAAAGATAAGTCAGAGGTATTCAATACATTCAAACATTATCATGTGTATGCAGAAAGAATTACAGGCCATAAATTGAAGAGACTAAGGTGAGATGGAGGGGGAGAGTGTTTCTCTAATGAGTTCAGTGATTACTTGTGGAATGCAGGTATAAAAAGGGAAATCACATGCAGGTACTCTCCTCAACAAAATGGTGTAGTAGAGAGAAGAAATAGAACTCCTGTTGAGTTTGCAAGGTCAATGATGAAGGAGAAAAATTGCCCAAATTATTTGTGGGTTGAGGCTATAAATACAGCTACGTATTTGGTTAATACGCTACCATGTAAAGCTTTGCAAGGTATGACACCATATGAGGCATGGTAGGGTAAGATACCTACCTTGGATCATTGCAAAGTATTTGGATGTTTGGCATATGCATATGTGCCATCACAATTAAGACACAAATTGGAACCTAAAGCTAAAAAATATGTATTCATTGGTTATGATGATAAGCAGATGGGATATAGGTTGTGGAGTCCATCCACAAAACAATTTCTTGTATCAAAAGATGTTACATTTGATGAGCAAGGTACTTAGTATGCAGGTACAATCAATATTAATACAGGTGATGAAGAAGTTGTGAGTCAAAAGAAAGGTAAATCAAAGGTTCAGATATTTGATGAAGAGGAGAATAATGAAGTGCAGGTTGAAAATGAAGAAATGCCAAGATTTGATCTTGAGTGTGAAGAACTAGAAACCTCAAGGAGTGGAGAACTCAGAAGGTCATCAAGATACAAGTGGCAACCTACAAGGTATAGCTATGACACTTCTTTTTTGGCTACCAAAGACTATGCTTACATGATAAAGGCAGATGAAGACCCTTCCACATATGAAGAGGCAAAAGGTAACGAAAATTGGGAGAAAGCTATGTAGGAAGAATATGATGCATTAATGGAGAATCAGACATGGGATTTGGTTCCTAAACCAAATAGTCAGAAGATCATTGGATGCAAATGGGTCTACAAGACAAAGAGGTTTGCATATGGAAGTGTGTCTAGGTATAAAGCTAGAATTGTTATGAAAGGGTTTGCTCAAACATATGGTATTGATTATGATGAGACCTATAATCTTGTGGCAAAGATGACAACCATCAAGACACTCATAGCCATTGCTGCATGTAAAGGTTGGAAATTATGTCAATTACATGTGAAGAATGCTTTTTTAAATGGTTACATTTCAGATGATGTTTTCATGGAGCAACCTCAAGGATTCAGAGATAGAAGGTATCCAGATCATGTATGTAAGCTCAAGAGAGCTTTGTATGGTTTGAAGCAGGCCCCAAGGGCATGGAATTATAGACTTGTGAAGTTCTTGAAAGAACTTGGATTTCAAGTATCTAAGACAGATAGTAGCTTGCTTGTTAAAGCAAGTGATGATGGGTTCATTTACATGTGCATATATATTGATGATATAATTCTTACAGGTACAGATGAGAAAGGCATTCAAAGCCTAAAGAAGCAAATGGAGAAAGAGTTCAAAATCAGTGACTTGGGAGACTTGTCATATTTCTTGGGCATGGAGATTTCATACACTCAACATGGAGTGTATGTGACTCAAGAAAGGTATTTGAGAAACTTATTAATCAAGTTTAAAATGAATGATTGCAGGGTAGCACCTACTCCAATGGAGGTGAATCACAAATTGAGCAAATATGGTGGAGAAGAATTCAAGGATATGAAGCTATATCAGAGTTTGGTTGGTAGTCTTATCTATGCTACATTAACTAGGCCTGACTTATCATATGCAGTTGGAGTTTTGTCTCAATTCATGCATTGTCCTAGGAAAGAACATTGGATTGCAGGTCAAAGAGTGCTGAGATACATTAACGGTACACTCAAGGAGGGTTTGTATTATGGTTTTACATCAGATACAAACATCAAAATATATAGTGATGCAGATTGGGAAGGTAATCCTGATGATAGAAGATCAACATATGGATACTTGTGTTATGTGGGAGATAAGTTAATCTCTTGGTGTTCAAAGAAGCAACACACAGTTGCTTTATCATCTACAAAAGCTGAGTACAAAGGTATGGTTGAAGCAGCAAAGGAAGTGATATGGCTTAAGACTCTCATGAAGAGTTTTGACACCATACAGAGTACACCTATCATTTATGGAGATAACATGAGTTCATTGTATTTAGCTTCTAATCCTGTGTTTCATGCAAGGAATAAACATATTGAGATTCAATATCACTTTCTGAGAGAGAAGGTGATGGATAAAGAGATTGAAGTCATACATACTTCAACAAAAGATCAGATAGCTGATATGCTTACCAAAAGCCTGGATGGACCAAAGCTATAGAGATTCAAAGACATGGCAGGCATAAAGAAGATAGAGAAAACCTCAATTGATGATTGAGGGGGAGCTGTTGGTGTAGGACAATCAACAATTGATGTTTTGATGAAGAGTTGAAGTCAAGGTTTGAAGGAAAGATTCAAGTTGTGAAGCATGGAAGAAAAATACATTCAGAAGAGGAAGATGTGTACACATATGTACAGATAGTTCACTTATATCTTTGAGAAGTCATAAGGTTGTAAATTTTTGTATATATATACTATGAAAATGTCGGGGCAAGTATGAGAGAGCATGAGAATAGAGTAATCAGGAGTTTTATATGTCATTAGACATCTTAGAAGTGAGTTAAGACTCTCTCATCACTCAGCTGTAATTTTTCTCAGAAATGAAGAAAATGTTGCGCCCGATATTTCTGAGTTTTCTCCTTTTGTGTTAGATCTTTTGTGAAATGCTTTTGTACAAGTCTAAGTATATAGGTGATCGACCTCTCTACAAATTTTTAGCTTCCAATTGTGATCAGGCTGAGAGAATTAAGTGTAGGAACATTTGCATATGTGAATGAGAAGAATTGAAGTTACAGGAGGCACAAAATTCGATTCGAATGTTTTGATCAATTCTCCTTCCACAGTTTAACGTTTTGAGCAAGCAAGCACTTAATCTTTAAGTTTGAAGGTAAGCTACTTGTGGCTAAAAGCATTTGTAGAAACGGGTTCTAGATTGAGAGAACCAAAGGTTTAAAGTCATAGGTGTCTAAATCGACTTCTCAGAAGAACAGTTTTAGACATAGGTGAGTTTTTGAGATCATTTCTCAAGATCTACTGAATCTTTTGGAGTGATCCAACTTGGAGAACGTGCGCAATCTATAGGCGACACCTCATATAAAGTTTTATCAAAACCTTTACACAATTGATAAGGCAATGAGTGATTTATGTGCAGCAGACTTTCTGTGTATTCTCCTTCTTCCCAGTTTGTTCAAAAAATTTGACAATTGAGTATTGATCTTCTAAAATTGGTGAAGATCTGAGTTATTCTTGTTATAGAGGTGCTCTAAATACAAGAGTAACTTGTTCTTTTGGAGATTAACACTCTCCATCATGGTTAACGCAAAGTAAATGCTAAACTTTCTCCTACAACTTACATAGGATTTTTTACCTCACTAGGACAAAGTAGGTCCTCTAGTTGGGTGACAAAATCACGTAACTATTGGATAGGACTAAACCATGGAACAAACATCCAAGTCCGATGTTTGGGTTAACCAAACTTCAAGTTCTCCGAATCCAATTCAACTAAATCAAGAATTCTCAAAGTCTTGCGAGGGATAAGAATCTCGCCTTCGTTGCTAAGTCCATGCACTAGTCCTGCTCAGAAATTGACTAGTAATTTGAATCCACCCAGTTCACATGTTTGTGCCCAGATCGCACCTAGTAAAAACTATGAATTGGCTAGGGATGTTTTTAGATCCACCCTTATTATTCATTCACTACTTCATACTTTGACTAGTTTATCAAAGTGCAAAGCAAGACAGTGTTTTGAACCATTTGGGTAGGGATGCCATCACAGAGATGAGATATGTTCTTGTAGTTTTAGAACATGACCATGTTCTTCCAGTTTTAGAACATGAGTCTTGAGGGTTGCCTATAGTATGTATATAGCTCTATTTTTTAGGACGAAAATATTTTCCAAGGGGAAAGAATATAACAAAGTAATTCTATGATCTAAGGGTCTGGCTAGTTCAGAGGGATCTCAAATCGGACACTGTTTGATCACCCGTATGTATGACCAAAGATCTCCAGTATAGACTTACTAGGAGGTCATTTGCTGTTATAAATAAGTGATCCACTTACACTAGTGGTTAAGTCTCATGGATGTGAAGGAGGAGGTCTTGGGTTCAATCCCCATGGGATACATGGGGAGAGTATTTTTTCCAAAGAGATCTAGAGCCTCTAGAAGCATCCACTTGAGTTAACTCTGGTTAACTTAGACACTTGGCACACATGTAGTTACATGCCTGACACTTGGATGGTTAGTATCCACCTGCCCAAGAAGGCAGTCCCTTGGAGAGAGCTATATATAGAGGCATTTGATTGGGAGGAGATTCATCTCTCTAGCATGTGGTGGCTGTAATGTTGGATATGTCTTCTAAGTTTAATGCATTTATGGCTGGGCATGGGATAAAATATTAGTGTTCAGTGTGTTGGTACATATGGAAAGTCTAAGATCTTGACCATATATCCTGACTACTTTCGACTTTGAAGTTGAAATATATGTTTATACATTTATTCTAAGTTCATACCTAAGGAGAACCCTCAACTTGTTTTTTACCTATCATAAATGGTATCAACGACATAAATTCAAGACTCAAGGCTCTAAAAGGATCCAAAAGCCACAAGTCATATTTGAATTTGAAATTCAAATAAATAATTAAAAAAGCTAATTGGAATCTTCAATAGAGTCATCAATACCTACCTAAAGTGACTCTAAATTGAAGATTTTACTTATAATTGCCCAATTACCTTTCGATTAGAATATGTTAAAGAGGATCTTACTCAATTCATGGAAGTTTAGGAGAGCTAGATATTTTCTTGAGTGCTTCCATAAATAGAAGGTTTTCTTTTCATGCTCAAAATTTGAAATTAGTATGTCTTTACGCAAATAATTGAGATCATTGCTCCAACATACTATGGTCATGTTTATGCATGATTAAGAAGCTTATAAGGTATATTAGTTTGTCCAAGAAAGAAATAGGTAGGTCTAGAGCACGTTTTTGTAGAGACCCTCTCATCTTTGTACTCTCCCTTCACCTCCACATAGTGCAATATTCCAAAATGGAGTTGAACATATATCTTTCATGGAAATGTTGAGTGTAGGGTAAAAAGTGAGGCTCTACCTTATAGCTTTTTGCTTGAGGATATGTGTACAACATATGTACTTAACAGGAATAATCATCACCGAATTTAGTTGGGCTAACCTTACCCAGAGTGACTCCATGATGATCCACCATATTCCACAAAGTATTAAAAAACTTGAATGCCCATTAGAACAGAGCATGAGAAAGGATGGCCATAAGGCCAAAACGTGTGATCCCACATATTCCATGGAGTGTGTTACAAAACTTGAATGTTCATTCGAATAGAGCATGAGAAAGGATGGCGCTATGGACAAAAATCGCACTCTATATTCCACAAAGTATTACAAAACTTGAAGGCCCATTAGAATAAAGCATGAGAAAGGATGGTCCTAAGGCCAAAACGTGTGTTGACAAAGTCAACCAAGATCTTCAGAGTCTGATGGAATCATCACGGAACTCAATTGGGCTAACCTTGCCCATAGTGATGCATGCATTAATGCATAAGAGGTTCCAATTGGCAGCTAGCGGGAGTCGAACTCAGTTCCGTGTTGCATCTTACAATTCTTTTTTGAGAGTACAATTAATTGGAATTACACACTCACACACCCTACCTCGTATGGTAGAGGCACCCATCATGAGAGACTCATGGACATGTCCAGCCAAGATTTGAATTCACGACTTCCTCCCACAACTTCAAAGCGTCAATCACTAGACTATGTGGGGTCGGGCAAAGTGTCTTACAATTTTGCTTTGCATACATGTGTATATCTTACAATTCAGCCTTACGACAAACTTATGTTCCATAGCGGTACCCTGTATCTCCCAGTTCAGCATACCTGCACTCTCTTATGAAGGTTATGGAAAAATGATAAGCCCTATTTACAAGCAAGGCTATGACATGGACGACTGCTTAACGAATCACAGCAGTAACATCTGTAGATTGAAGAAAGCTTCGTGACGCCATTGCCCCAATATTGTGCAGTTGTGTACACACAGCATAACGAATCACAGCAGTAACATCTGTAGATTGAAGAAAGCTTCGTGACGCCATTGCCCCAATATTGTGCAGTTGTGTACACACAGCAGAAACCAATCTTCTGCTTGCGCGCAGTTCCTCTTTCGTCAAAGAGATAGAAAACTTTAACTCAAGTATTCCATAATGTTCAGAAACTTCATGACAGTGCAGTGAAGATGAACTTGACCGAAATGTTACTGTATTGGATATCCTTTTAAGAAAGCACACAGTCTCTTTTCTGTCGCCTCCCCATCAAGTCGTCTGTGTGGGTGCAATCCCCATCAAGTCGTCTATGTGCGTGCAGCAATCTAATAATTAGCTCAAAATTTCTCGTAACAACCTGCATCTTGAAAAATGTACTTGAGTTCCGCTGTTAGGTTCAGCTTTGTCTGCAGAATGGCACAAAATAAAAGAAGTTGACTGCATGAACTTTCGTGTTGCTTGGTCGCCTTTCTCTGTGCAAAGTTACTTGAGAAGACGACTCCGAAACAGAAACTGTAGTCGTTTAGAATTTGTAGCTCGTGAGCGTCGCCTTCCAAAGTCACGAACACCGTCTGGTTCATAGGTCAGCCCATAATGAGGACTTCGTGCAAAAGAAAACAAACTAGCAGTCTTGATCTCATGAGCATGACTCATCGGCTACGAGGTTTGTTCATTGGATCACTTTCAACGACCATCTTTTCTATTCTGTGCGTAACACCTTCGAGAGCAGATCATGACCTTAATGTCCATTTGTGACTTGTACAGCAGTACTTTATTTGAATAAATCGGAGCTTTAAGCTAGGGGAACGCATCGCATGCGTGAACCCTATGACATTCAATGAAACAAGAGATCTATATTGGCAGCTCCAGCATGAAGCACTATCGTTCTGAGTTCATCATAAACCACTGCGCACAACCTAAAACGCGTGAAGTTGCTCTGGTAAACCTACTCAAGCAACACATGCAACATGCACACACGCAATTCTCTCTCTCTCTCTCTCTCTCTCTCTCTCTCTCTCTCTCTCTCTCCGGTGGTATCAATGGCGTTTTCATGCTAGCTCATGGAACGTATGACGGCAAACTGTACACTCAAGGATTCAGGATCTACGACCTCTCTCTCTCTCTCTCTCTCCGCGATGGTACCCACGCAGTTTTCATGCTAGCTCATCGAACATATGCCGCCAAACTGTACACCCAAGGATTCAGAATCTACGAGCATAGCGCCAATGGCCATCCATCTTGTAAATAATTCGCCTTACCTACCACATAAATAAATAAGCATACGAGCAGCACAACGAGGAAGAAACAAAAATGATCTCTACGCTGTTGGGAAATGCTACTCCTCATAATAACATCAATGGTGAACCCTTCCAAACGATTATATTGAAATGCTCCATCACACAAGGGAGTTCGGTACCTCCTCTTCTTTTTGTGATCATTGCCAATAAATGATCATGAGACTTTTCGCTGATGATATTAATGTCTTTATGCAAAACGACACATTAAGCATTGACACCTTTTGGAATTGTCTGAATACATTTTCTGAGGCCTTGGGATCTAAAATCAATCACGAAAAAATCGCTTTCAAGGCGGTTACTGGGGACCCCCCACAATTGCTTCTTGACCATTGATGTCAATTGATCGCTAGTGGTCAAATCTTCTCCCTCTTAGGTATTCCTTTGGAATTCAATTTTTTGATCGGGCAATGATGGAATTGGGTTATCTCTAAGCTCAAGAGCAAGTTAGCGTGCTCGAAAGATTTATAGATCAACCTACTGGTGCATGCTATGGTGGTTAACACTTTCCTTTATTCTTCGTTGCTTTACTTTCTCTCATCCTGGAGATCAAAGGATCAAGAGATCAACAAATTGGAAAAAAATTGCAAGAACTTCCTTTGGATGGGTGATTCTAACAGAAGGGTATCCCCAAAATCAAATGGGCTACTTGCACAAGTCAAAAGGATCAAGGTGGTGTGGGCATTCTGGACATTAAAGGAATGGCTAAAAAGCTGGCAGAAAAATGGTTTGTTAAAGCGTGGAGCAATAGTGAAGCCTCCTGGGCCAAGCTTATTCTTAGAAATTGGAGTGATCTTAAGTTGGTGGGCCTCCAAGGATGGAAGGGTCAACTTATTGTTCTCCCCATTTTTGGTGACTCCTAGAGGCTCTAATATCACGAGGAAGGAGATAAGGAAGAGAGCTCACACACATATACACACACACACTCTCACACAATCAAAGAGAAGCACACATTGAGATTGAGGCAAGGAAGAATGATCTTCTTCTTCTTCTATTACATAAAAAGGAATGTACAAGAAGACCTAAAAAACAAGAATACAACCAATGCAATATATAAAGATCGGTACATAAGCAAAAATCTAATGTCCATGAATGAGTGAGCAGGCAAGAAACAAATGTGCCATCACTCGTGGTAGATAATCTAATAAAAATCAATGAAGTATCCCTAACATATATCGGTGTGACCACTATACATGTCAGAGAAACAAAAAACTGATACGTGTCACTTTGGATCATCACATGTTGAGCTTGATATCTCAACACTCCCCCTCAAGCTCAATATCATGTCCTCTAATCCAAGCATCTTCTGAAACTTCTTCAGCTTCTTTGCTCCAAGTGCTTTAGTGAAAATATCAGAAACCTTTTCATCTGTTCTCACATAAACAAGATCAATATCACCTGCTAATACCTTCTCTTTGATGAAGTGATAAGGTACCTTGATATGCTTTGTTCTTTCATGAAAAACAGGGTTCTATGCTAACTATATGTTGCTAAGATTATCTCTAGCCATGATGCCTCACATGCAGCACCTCTATACTCAGCCTATGTACTTGACAAAGCAACAGTGGGTTGCTTGTTGCTACTCCATGTAATAGTTGCATCTCCAAGTGAGAACGAAAAGCCACTAGTAGATCTTTTATCTAGAGTACTACCAACCTAATCTGCATCGCTATACCCATGAACCTGCAAATCTACACCAGCTTCATAAAACAATGCATAATCCAAAGTAGCACTCACATAAATAGAGTGCGCCTCAGAGCATCCAAATGTGGCTTCTTGGGAACATGCATAAACTAACTTTCAAGTCCAATAGTATAGCTTAAATTAGGCCTTGTAATTGTGAGATATATAAGACTTGCCATAATTTTCTTGTACATAGTAGCATTTTCCAATGCTTCACCTGATGTAGTATCCAACTTCAAATTCAGATCTAATGGCATAGAAATTGGCTTACAATCAGCCATCCCATACTTTTGCAGCATATTTAAGGCATATTGACTTTGTGATATCCATATACCTATTTCTATATGTATAAACTCAATACCCAAGAAGTTCCACAACACAGCAAGATCTTTCATGTCAAATTCTTGCATAAGAAGTTGCTTTACCTCTTTGATGCTGTCTTCATCTTCACCACCTACAATCAAGTCATCAACATAGATATCCATAATTGTGATTACATCATCACCCTTATCTTCCATATAGTGAATGATCTGTATCATACATAGAAAACCCAATGGTGGTTAAGTAATTAGCAATCCTTACATGCCATGCACGAGGAGCTTGCTTCAACCCATACAAAGCATTTTGCAACTTGCAAACATATTCTGGATGCTTTCAATCTTCATATCCTTGTGGTTGGTCGATGTATACTTCTTCCTATAACTCATCATGTAAGAAATCATTTTTCACATCCATGTGATGCAAAGTCCATCCTTTTGCTGTAGCTCATGCAACAAGTGTTTCGACCGTAGATACTTTAGCTATAGGGCTGAATGTTTCATCATAATCAATGCCATATGTGTGTGCATATCCTTTTGCTCACTACAAGAAATAGGGGGGCGTAGCGATGCCCCCAAATTGGAAAAAAAATGGGAAGCGTCGCTTATGCGACGAGGTCGTCGCATAAGCGACGGTCAGAATTTCCTCGACCCTCGTCGCATAAGCGATGGAAGCATCGCTTATGCGACGCTCATTAAAGAGCGTCGCTAATTTGGTCGCTGCCTAGCGACCATGGGAGCCACGTTGGCAAACTACAGAGCGTCGCATATGCGACGCTCTGCAATGTAAAAAAAAAAAATTGATTTCTCGTGCCGGGACTTGGACGTGAGCAAGAAGAGACCGAGAGAGAGAGAGAGAGAGAGAGAGAGAGAGAGAGAGAGAGGGAGAGAGAGAGCGAGAGAGAGAGAGAGAGGGCTGCACAAACTAACAGCAAGCAGGTATGTGCACACACACACTTACATACACATACATATGTACACACACACATATACACACATAGACACACACACACACATACACATAGACACACACACATACACACAAATACACACACCTATACACACATACACAAATAAGGTTGCATACACACATGCACACATAATGCATACACATGCACACACATATACACATACATATACACACACATACACACACACATATACACACACACATACACACACACATACACACATACACACACATATATGCATACACACACATAGAGAGAGACATGCACATACATACACATACATGCATACACACACATATGCATACATAATGCATACACACACATACACACATATGCATACATACACACATAGACACATAGACACATACACACATAGACACATACACACACATAAACACATACGCACTCATAGACACACACACATACACATAGACGTGCACACACATACACACACATACACACATAGACACATACACACATAGACACATACACACATAATGATGCATTCCCACACATACACATGCATACACACATAGACACACATATACACACACACATAGACACACATATACACACACATATACACATATACATACACACTCATAGACACACATAATGATGCATTCACACACATACACATGCATACACACATAGACACACATATACACTTACACATCCAAACATACACACTCATAGACACACATTCATACACACACACATCCAAACATACATGCATACACACACATATGCATACATAATGCATACACACACATACACACATATGCATACATACACACATAGACACATACACACATAGACACATACATACACATAGACACATACACACACATAAACACATACACACTCATAGACACA
This sequence comes from Ceratopteris richardii, assembly GCA_020310875.1. Taxonomy (NCBI): domain Eukaryota; kingdom Viridiplantae; phylum Streptophyta; class Polypodiopsida; order Polypodiales; family Pteridaceae; genus Ceratopteris; species Ceratopteris richardii. Next base: position 26,476,766 of record CM035426.1, on the reverse strand, counting down.
CACACACATACACATAGATGCGCACACACATACACACCCATATACACACACATACACACATACACACATAATGATGCATTCACACACATACACAAATACACAAATAGACACACATATACACACACACATAGACACACATATACACACACATATACATACACACTCATAGACACACATAATGATGCATTCACACACATACACATGCATACACACATAGACACACATATACACTTACACATCCAAACATACACACTCATAGACACACATTCATACACACACACATCCAAAAATACACACTCATAGACACACACACATACACACATACGCGCACACACATACACACACATATACACACACACATACACACATAGACACATACACACATAATGATGCATTCACACACATACACATGCATACACACATAGACACACATAGACACACATATACACACACACATACACACATACACACACATATATGCATACACACACATAGGGAGACATACACACACATACACATACATGCATACATATGCACATACACACAAATAGACACATACACACACATAAACACATACACAATCATAGACGCATAGCGACACATACACATAGACACACACACATACACACACATATACACAAACACATACACACATAGACACATACACACATAGACACATACACACATAATGATGCATACACACACATACTCATTCATACACATGCATATGCATACATACATGCATACACATACACACATAAACACATACACACACATAGACACATACACACATACACACTCATAGATACACACACATACACATAGACACACACACATACACACACATATACACACACACATGCACACATACACACATACACATGCATACACACACATACACATGCATACACACATACAGACACATATACACACACATACACACACATATATGCATACACACACACATAGAGAGACATACACACATAAACACATACATGCATACATATGCATACATAATGCATATGCATATTCATACAATGTACATACATAATTACATGCATACATAATGCACATGCATAGATACATACACACACACAGACACATACACACATAGACATATACACACACACAAACACATACATACTCATAGATACACACACATACACATAGACACACACACATACACACACATATACACACACATACACAAAATGATGCATATACACACATACACATGCATACACACATACAGACACATGTACACACACATTCACACACATATATGCATACACACACATAGAGAGACATACACACACATACACATGCATGCATACATATTGCATATGCATATGCATACATACATAGTTACATGCATACATAATTCACATGCTTACATACACATACATAATGCATACACACACATACACACATATGCATACATAATGCATATGCATTGTTGGCATATGCAAGTCCACATCATCTCTTCAAAGTATTATTATTGGTTGAACTCTTTATTAAGGCTCATTATATTCTTAGAGTGATTTATTATGTTTTCCACATCAGCCATAGTCGTGAATAAAGCATATTTGAAGTCAATGCCAAGTTGGAAAATTGTTCCTATGATTTAGGAAACATTTCAGTACAACAACACACCTTTTCAGAAGGCTGTTTTGCACGGATCATATCTCGCTGACCGTGCATCCTTTTTGGTTAATTCAAAAGCTGAAATGTTCTCCATAATACCAAGTGTCAGCTCACCAAAACTCTCCCCAAAATTCCTCTCCAAGCTCAAGTTATGCTGGTCGCAAGTTGGTAGGTAGAGAATTGGCAGATTGCTGAAAACGGCCAGTAGGCCAACTTTGGAAGCTTGTATCTTGAGCTACGTGCATCATCTCAAAATGGTTTCTTCAGAAAATTGTTCCCTATATCATGGAGAATCTCCATCTAAAACAGTTTCACCAAACTCCCATGCATTAGAGAGTTATGCCTATTTAAACAGAGGCTTTTGAGCATTTTTGACAAACAGACAGAGGGCTGGAGTTCAGAGACAGTTGACTCATTTCTTGTGGTTGTGGAGTGCATCCTAGGGACTGAAGTGGAGTGGTGTATACCACACACTCTTGACCATTATACATTGAGTTCATTTGTATCATTGAGCTCATTTGATAGTGTTATTAGCTTTGTTCTTTTCAAGTAGTTTTGAGCTTGAGTTAGCTTCTACTACTGAACTTTGTATTCTTGTTGATTTAAGGATTGCTCACTTATTTGTCTCTCATATCTCATATCATATATTCTTTGAGAGTGTGTTTAAGCTCAGCTCGTCATTTTTCTCATGGTATCAGAGCACCTAGGTTAGAAGTGCCTAGTGTGAGAATATTTGAGTAAAGGGAAGAGTCTCGATTCAACTTGTGGCAGTTGAAGATGGCACCAAGTCTCCACAACCTAAACTTAGAAGGATTTGAGAAGCTCAATGGCAACAACTATGCTACATGGAAGGTAAAGATGGAGTCCTTAATTTTATTTCAAGATTGTTGGGATTTAATTTCGATGGACAGACCGACTGGAAGTGAAGAAGAATTGTCCAAATGGGATAAGAAGGCCATGTTTGCAGTTCATATGATAAGGTTGAGTGTCAAAGATGACATTCTCAGCCATCTCCTTGATGTGAAGACTCCCAAGAAGGCATGGGAGACATTGAAGAATATCTACGAGTTCAGGAGCACCTCGAGGCAAGTGGCATTAAGGGCTGAACTTACCAATTGTACGAGGAAGCAAGGAGAGGATGCTTCAAGCTTCATCAAGAGAGTCAAGGATCTACATCAACAACTAGTGGCTGTTGGAGATAAGATGTCTGACAACGAGCTCTCTACAATCATCATCCATGGATTGGGAGATGGATATGAAGGCTTAGTTCAAGGCCTCATCATCTTGAGGGAGAAGCCATCTCTTGAGGAGATGGAACAAATTTTCAGAGATGAAGATCAAAGGCAGGCTGCAATGAAGTCAATACATGATGGAGGAAAGGCATCAACATCAAATGACAAAGCACTCTCCTCATCAAGGGGAAGAGGAATATTCAACACACAAAGAGGAAGAGGGTGGCATCAGCCCACTCACAACCAAGATCGACAAGATCATGAAGGTAATCAATCTTTCCAAGAAAGAGGACATCAAGACACTCGGCAATGTTCTCTTGGTACCATCGCTTACCAAGAATCTACTTTCAGTTGGAGCTATGACTGAGAAGGGACTCAAAATAGAGTTTGAAGGCGAGCAATGCCTCATTAAAGATCCAAAGAATTCCTACAAAGTGGTTGCTAGAGGAAGAAAGCAAGGAAAGCTTTTCAAGTTAGAAGGAGAAGTCTCAACATTTTCAACAATGGGAAATGAAGAAGCAGCCCCCATTATGCCTACCGAGTTATGGCACAAGAGGTATGGTCACTTGAACTTCAATAGTATGTGTATGCTGAAGGAGAAAGGCATGGTCATTGGAATTCCAGCCTTACAAAGGATTGGAAAAGTGTGTGAAGCGTGCTGCCTTGGAAAGCATGCTAGGAGTAAGTTCTCAAAGATCAGCTCAAGGGCACGTGATATACTTGATGTGGTGCATGCTGATGTATGTGATTCAGCCCACACTCCCTCACTTGGAGGGAATATTTATTTTGTTACCTTCAAAGACAAAGGTCTGAGCAACATCTTTTGGGCTGAAGCAATCAACAGTTCATGCTATTTGATGAATAGGTCTCCTACTGAAGTCTTGAAGGGCATTACCCCCTATGAAGCTCTTCACAACATCAAGCCTAAGGTACATCATTTAAGAGTTTTTGGTTGCCTCGCATTTTCTCACATTCCAGATGAAAAGAGGAAGAAGCTGGATGACAAGTCAAGGAAATGCATCTTTGTTGGATATAGTGATGTAAGTAAAGCTTACAAACTTTATGATCCATGTAAGAAGGAGACATTCCTATCAAGGGATGTGATTTATGATGAGAATGCAAGCTTCAGTTCAGCATCAATTTTAGATTTGGATAAAGGCTCTTCAACAACAGTTAAAGCTGAAGTTCCCTCTTCTACACATGAGGAAACCATTGAAGAATTAGAGGAAGAAGATGAAGATCACCGTGCAACTCTTAGAAGGTCTTCAAGGATCAGAACACAACCTCAAAGACTTACATATCAAAGAGGTAATTCCTCAAGTTTTCAGCAAAGTAATGTTGCTTTGCTTAGCTCTATTTTACAACATGATGAACCGTCAACATACAAGGCTACTAGTACTCAAAAAGAATGGCAAGAAGCTATGGACAAAGAGATGGCTGCTCTTCATCAAAATGTGACATGGGAGTTATGTCCATTACCTCCCAACAAGAAAGCAATCGGATGCAAATGGATCTACAAGCTGAAATTCAACAAGGAAGGGAAGATAGATAGACACAAAGCAAGGTTAGTAGCTAAAGGATATTCTCAACAATACGGATTGGATTATGACGAAACATATGCTCCAGTAGCAAAGATGAGTTCAGTTAGGTTATTACTTTCCCTTGCCTCCATATTTAAGTGGAAGGTGAAGCAAATGGATGTCAACAATGCCTTCCTCAATGGCATACTTCAGGAAGAAGTCTACATGCAACAACAGGAAGGATACATTGTCAAAGGTAAAGAGCACATGGTATGCAAACTTCTCAAAAGTTTGTATGGTTTGAAGCAAGCTCCCCGAGCTTGGTATGCAAGGATTGACGAGCATCTTTGCTCTCAAGGCTTTCAAAGAAGCAATGCTGATCATAGTTTGTATTATAAAGTCAAGGGAAAAGATATTGTTATTGTTCTTCTATATGTGGATGATCTCATGTTGACAGGAAGCAATGAAGCAATGATTGAAGATCTTCAAAGAAAACTCTCTAAAGAGTTTGAAATGAAGGATCTTGGTGACTTACACTACATTCTTGGCATCTAAGTCTCTCGAGAGAAGGGAGATATATTTATCTCTCAACAAGAGTACCTTTTTCCATTCTTGATAGGTTTGAGATGTCTCACTCTAAGCCGGTCTCTACACCTATGGAGTCAACTCTCAAACTCACGAAGGACGAGAATGGTGTTCGATATGATGAAACACTATATAGACAACTCATAGGATCTCTCCTCTATTTGACCATCACAAGACCTGATATTTGTTTTGCAGTGAACTCTCTCTCCAAATATCTACAAGCTCCCAAAGTATCTCATTGGAATTCAGCCAAGAGGATACTAAGATATTTGAAAGGTACTTCTTCACTTGGAATTCCTCTACAGAAGCTGAATACAAAGCTCTCACAACCTCAGCTTGTGAAGCTATTTGGCTGAGAAGATACTTGGATGAGATTGGTTTCGGAGAAAACCAACCTACCACCATTCATTGTGATAATGTCTCAGCTGAATCTTTGGCAAAGAATCCAAACATGCATCAACGAACCAAGCACATTGAAGTGAGGGAGCACTTCATCAGGGAGAAGATACAAAGTGGTGATATCATCTTACACCATTGCAACACAAAGGAAAATGTGGCTGACCTCTTCACTAAAGCTCTCGACAAGGAGTTGTTCATCAAGCATAGATCATCACTTGGCATGATGGAGCTTCCCTTAAGGGAAGGAAGTCATGAGTAAGGGAAGGCTCATCATGCATCTTCAACAAATAAGGGAAGGCTCATCTTCATATGCCTTCAGCAAGCATTTTATTTCAGCTTCTTATCATTTTGAAGATGTTGGACTTGAGGGAAAGTGTTGGAATATGCAAGTCCACATCATCTCTTCAAAGTATTATTATTGGTTGAACACTTTATTAAGGCTCATTATATTCTTAGAGTGATTTATTATGTTTTCCACATCAGCCATAGTCATGAATAAAGCATATTTGAAGTCAATGCCAAGTTGGAAAAGTGTTCCTATGAACACCTTTTCTGAAGGCTGTTTTGCACGGATCATATCTCGCTGACCGTGCATCCTTTTTGGTTGATTCAAAAGCTGAAATTTTCTCCATAATATCAGGTATCAGCTCACCGAATCTCCCGCAAATTCATCTCCAAGCTCAAGTTATGCTGGTCGCAAGTTGGTAGGTAGAGAATTGGCAGATTGCTGAAAACGGCAGTAGGCCAACTTTGGAAGCTTGTATCTTGAGCTGCATGCGTCATCTCAAAATGGTTTCTTCAGCAAAGTTGTTCTCCATATCATGGAGAATCTCCATCTAAAATAGTTTCACCAAACTCCCATGCATTAAAGAGTTATGCCTATTTAAACAAAGGCTTTTGAGCATTTTTGACAAACAGACAGAGGGCTGGAGTTGAGAGACAGTTGACTCATTTCTTGTGGTTGTGGAGTGCATCCTAGGGACTGAATTGGATTGATGTATACCACACACTCTTGACCATTCTACATTGGGTTCATTTGTATCATTGAGCTCATTTGATAGTGTTATTAGCTTTGTTCTTTTCAAGTAGTTTTGAGCTTGAGTTAGCTTCTACTACTGAACTTTGTATTCTTGTTGATTTAAGGATTGCTCACTTATTTGTCTCTCATATCTCATCTCATATATTCTTTGAGAGTGTGTTTAAGCTCAGCTCCTCATTTTTCTCACATGCTTACATACACATACATAATGCATACACACATACACACATATGCATACATAATGCATATGCATATGCATACATAATGCATATGCATATGCATACATAATGCATATGCATATGCATACATAATGCATATGCATATGCATACATAATGCATATGCATACATAATGAATATGCATATGCATACATAATGAATATGCATATGCATACATAATGAATATGCATATGCATACATAATGAATATGCATATGCATACATAATGAATATGCATATGCATACATAATGAATATGCATATAAATACATAATGAACATGCTTACATACACGTACATAATGCATACACACACACATACACACATAGACACATACACACATAATGATGCATACACACACATACATATGCATACACACACATATGCATACATACATGCATACACATACACACACATAGATACATACACATAAACACATACACACTCATAGACACACACACATACACATAGACACGCACACATATACACACACATACACACATAGACACATACACACATAATGATGCATACACACATACACATGCATACATAGACACACATAATGATGCATACACACACATACATATGCATACACACACATATGCATACATACATGCATACACATACACACATAGACACATACACACACATAGATACATACATACACATAAACACATACACACTCATAGACACACACACACATACACACATACACACATAATGATGCATACACACACATACATATGCATACATACATGCATACACATACACACACATAGATACATACACATAAACACATACACACTCATAGACACACACACATACACATAGACACACACACATACACACATAGACACATACACACGTAATGATGCATACACACATACACATGCATACATAGACACACATAATGATGCATACACACATACATATGCATACACACACATATGCATACATACATGCATGCACATACACACATACACACATACACACACATAGATACATACATACACATAAACACATACACATAAACACATACACATAAACACATACACATAAACACATACACATAAACACATACACATAAACACATACACACTCATAGACACACACACACATACACACATAGACACATACACACATAATGATGCATACACACACATACATATGCATACACACACATATGCATACATACATGCATACATATACACACACATAGATACATACACATAAACACATACACACTCATAGACACACACACATACACATAGACACACACACATATACACACATACATACACACATATACACATACACACGTAATGATGCATACGCACATACACATGCATACATAGACACACATAATGATGCATACACACACATACATATGCATACATACATGCATACACATACACACATAGACACATACACACACATAGATTCATACATACACATAAACAGATACACACTCATAGACACACACACACATATACACACACATACACACATAGACACATACACACGTAATGATGCATACACACATACACATGCATACATAGACACACATAATGATGCATACACACACATACATATGCATACACACACATATGCATACATACATGCATCAACACTCATAGACACACACACATACACATAGATACACACACACATATACACACATACACACACATACACACATAGACACATACACACATAATGATGCATACACACACATACACATGCATACACACACATATGCATACATACATGCATACACATACACACATAGACACATACACACACATAGATACATACATACACATAAACACATACACACTCATAGACACACACACATACACATAGACACACACACATGCACACATATACACACACAAACACATATAGACACTTACACGCATAATGATGCATACACACATATACTTGCTTCAGCTCGTAAGCGCAGTGCAAATGCGAACGTTGGAGAGCTCTTTGATCGGATGCGTGAAAATGTCGATCGCAGAGCCTCCAACGTTTTAATTTTTGTCCTTCAACAGATCGTCGTGTAAGCGATGCTATTCTTCCTCGAATACGGGACAATTTCCATGTTTCGTTTCCATAAAGTGCAACCATCTCCTCATCCATAGCTTTTTCCCAATCTACATTTCCAATTGCATCTTCAAAACAATAAGGTTCAGCATCTTGTATTACCTTTGTCATGTAGGCACAATGAAGAGCCATCTAACTATCATATGTTAATCATTGTACAGAATTCCGCATCCTCTCACATCTTCTTGGTCTTGGGTCACTTCTCCTTGTATCATCTACATGTGACTTTCTAACTCTTGGAGTCTTCATTGAGGGCTATCCAAGTTCCTCATCAAGACTCTTTTTTGAACCACTTGAATCTCTATCAACGTCTTCAAAACATGCACATGTTTTATGACCAATAAAAAGCTTTTCTTTACCTTTCTTAGATGTAATTGATGAATTTTCTGACTCAAATTTCCACGCAATCTTCCACTCCATGGATTTGGATTGGAACTATTGCTTGATGATGCATCCAGTCCACTCAAAGCTTCAGATTTGACACTTGATTATTCAACATTTTCTTTGTCATTTGGTTCAAGATCCTTCTTTGCCATCTGCATAGAAGCTTGACATCAAATATCACATCTCTGCTCACTTTCACTTGTCATGTGAGTGGGTTATAACATTTATATCTCTTTTGCTCAAGGAAGTATCCAATGAAGACACACTTTTGTGCTTTTGGATCAAGCTTCATCATCAACTCATTTGGAACATGTACATATGCAATACAACTAAAAACTTTCAGATGTGATAAGTTTGGCTTGTTACCTACAAACTTCTCTTCAGGTGTAACTTGATGTACACCAATAGTCGGAGTTTTGTTCATGATGTATACAGTAGTATGCACAACTTCCTCCCAATAACAATGAGGCATATTCTTCTCAACCATCAAGACTCTTGTTATTTCTACAAAATGTCTGTTTTTGCATTCACCAACACCATTCTGTTGTGGTGTGTACCTAGATGAAAGCTGACATCGAATTCCATGTTTTTTAAGAAAGTTGTTGAACTCATTTGACATATATTCACCTCCTCCATCAGCTCTTACTGTCTGCATATACTTCAATGTCTGCTTTTCCGCCATAGCTTTAAAATTCTAGAAGTGAGTGAACACCTCACTCTTATCTTTCATGAAATATACCCACACTTTTCATGTATGGTCATTAATGAAAGTAAGATAAAACCTGCAACCACCCATAGCTATGGTCTTTGCAAGACCCCAAACATCTGTATGTACTATTTCTAGCACATTCTCACTAACATTCTTGTCATGTGGAAACAATGATCTTGACTGTTTACCAAATTGACATGCTACACATACCTTTTGCATCTGTGCAACCTTGAAATTTGATAGTCCATGGACAATCTCCCTTGAGTGCATCAATTTTAGCCTTTGCAAGTTTGCATGTCCAATCAGTTTGTGCCACATTTCTATATCTACAATAACTCCTACACCTTTTGCAAACATGGCTACATTCATTTTAGGAATTTTCATATTTAAGGTGAACATCCTACCCACTTTGTTTTCTTTGGCAATCGATCTTCCATCCCGTTTGTATTTTTCTACATATAACCCATTAGCATTCAACTAACTTGTAATCCTTGGTCAACCATTTGTCCAACAGAAACCATATTCTTTGTTATATTTGGAACATGCAACACATCAGCAAGATGTTTTACCTTACCATCTACCATAAATAATGCTATGTTTCTTGTATGCGCAATAGGGTGTGACACCTGTTTCAACATATCCAAGAACTCGCAATTTCTAGAAAGTTCTAAACCATTCAGCATGACTAGTTATGTGATTCGAAGCACTTGAATCAACATGGCAGACATTATCATTCGATTTTGAAACACTAGCACACATCATATTCGTCATGTAATGTTGAACCATGAACAACATCTTCGAATCATCTACACTTGTGGATGCATAGTTGTTTTGTTGCCTTCTGTTATTTTGATTCTTCAACCTGCAACCACGTTCAAAGTATCCCGGTTTACTACAATTCCAATATCCTTTATTTTCACTACCTAAATTATTTCTTTGAAAATTTTTGTGACCTCTTTGGCTCCCCCTGCCTCGAAACTATCCTCTTCCTCCTGCATGATTCTGTTGTTGACCTTGGTCTTGGTTACTATTTCCTCTTCCAATTCTGAAACCTTTACCTCTGCCTCTTCCTCTACCAGTGTAGAATACCTGTTAAGAACTAGATTTTCCTTGGGATTTTGAGTCCTCATCAAGTTTATTTTCTTCAATAATCAACATGGACACCACATCACTCAATTCAGAACATTTTCCATGGTTTGTATAGAAGTTCTGAACTGCTTATATGCAGCTCCTAGAACACAAAGGCACACTTCCACCTTATCATCATCATCTACATTCACACCAATAGATGCAAGTGACTCACATATACTTTTGATTTTTAGGGTGTAGTCACTTACCGACATGCTCTTTTTCTCCAAAGTATGCAACTCGTTCTTGAGTTGCAATTTTTGTGCCTTTGTATTCATCGCATACAAAGTGATCAAATTGTTCCAAGCTTTTCTCAGAGTCTTGGCATCCTGTATGTGTCCAATCATGCTATCCTGTATGCTAACAGATAGACAATACATTAACTTTTGTGCTCCTTGATTCCATTCCTCATATGCTCTTTACTAGTCTGTAGTCTGATTTCTTTCAGGTAACTGCAGAGAATTTTCATTCTCTCCTTTGATGTACTCCCAATAACCTTTTCCCATTAGGAAATTTGTCATTTTGAATCTCCAAGCATGGAAGTTGTTCTTGCCCAGCTTATCGCTCATAAGCTGACTCATTCCATCTGCATTTGCCATTTCTACAGCAATTCACAACACTGCAAAACACTACAAGTAGCAATCTGCTTGAACACTATCCCACTATGACATGATAGTTTGATCTCAGAAAAATGCAAACTTTGTGTATCAAGAGTACACAAAATTGCTTGAAATTTTGGATCTAGAATATATGAGTGTTGCCAAATAGGATGCAAGTTACAGCTTTGCAAACTGACATGGTTTTTCTGTAAGCCCTACCTTCGGAGCTTGAAATGGAGACCGCCATGGCTTCAAAACTCTGATATGAAAAAAACAAGTGACCCTAAAGGGATAACTCCCGAAAATATTTTGAGGTCTTCTACCTTCACACAAAATGAAAAGCTAACAAAATTTGTGGACCAATGTAAAAGCATACAAAATTTGTGGGGCTCCCCCGTGGTTCAAATGATGTCTACGTGGAAATGAGCACTTGGGACACCTCTTCTTTTCATGCCCCAAGTCTATTATAGGGCCAAATCCATTGGAAGCAATTTTTGCTGGGAGAAGCTGTTGGATGTTCTACTGTCGCGATGAAACTCCTCACGGATTGTGTACCAAGATAAATTTTCAAAATTATTTCTTTGCTTTTCTTATCAAGATTTGATGTTCTAAATACAGGAAGATGAATAAAGTTTAAAAGTTGTTCAAATATTTGACTGATTGGATTGATTGTGTGAAGAGAAGCTTTCATTTGCACTTTTATGTATGACCTAGAATTACCCTAGAAAACTATATATTTCCTTATATAAAGTATGTTGTCCCTCAAATCATAGTTGTATTTTATTCTAAACCCATTAAAATTGCCATGTATATACTCAAATGAAGTCGAAAAACCCATGTATTTATTTAACCCTTGAAAAACCATGTTACTTTCACCCTTAGAAACCCCAAACCCCTATAAAACATTCAAATTAACCTTTGAAAATGTGTTCCAAACCCTTAAAACCCTAGCAGCTTGTTCCTCCAGCCCAATCAACATCCCATCAATAGAGTGAACCCGACATGAAATGAGGTGGTTTCCCTAGAGATAAAGATCCTCGACTTTTCACCCACACCTTTAGTTGATAGAAAAAACACTTTTTCACACACATCTAAAATTACTTGTATGTAGGATTTTCAAAAGGAAAATGTAAACATATTTTTCAACCTCGGCCACTCGTTCTACCACCACCATCGACATTATGAGAGCATAAGTGCATGTCTTCATAAATTTATAAATGATTCTTGCTTCTTATTTTCTCATAACCACACATTAAGCCCCTTTGGAGTTGCATACAATTAGCAACATGCTATGCGATATCAATGAAGTTACCATCATTTGAACATCCAACACAAATGGTTCAATGGGTTCAGTGTCTTTCCTCTCTTAAGGTTGAGTTTTTTCCGCCTTAACAGTCGCATACGTTCATGCCACTTGTGATGCATTGGCAAGATGCCTCTTACCATAGCATGTGGTCATATGGAAATCAGATCCCTTTCTCTCTCTCTCTCCCCCTATATATATATATATATAATATATATATGGACAGATTGAACCTGACGTGAAGCAAGGTGGTTGCTTTAGAGATAGAGATCTTTGACTTGCCACCCACACCTTCAATTGGTAGAGAATGCACATTTTCATGCACATCTAGAATAACTTGTATTTAGGATTTTCCAAAGGCAAATGTTAAAATATTTTTCACTACATGAACTCAGAACCTCGACTTTAGGTTAGATTTCTAAGTATTCACTTCTCAAGTTCTTTCAATATCTGCATTGTTTTCACGCACATGAAAATAAAAGACTGATTTTACTTCTAGATTTTGATAACGACATCAAAACCTTCTAAGACTTTGAAATCAAGTAAGAGAAGTAAGAATCAATCTTTGCAAGACATAGAAGCCATGATTAACATATATTGAAGGAGGATAATATCATCTAAGAAGAATCACAATGGAAAACTATGAGATTGATCAAGAGCTACTGGAAGATGCTGATGATGATGATGCTGATGAAGAAAGTTAAATCAGGTGAATGTACTTTATTCAATTTTCCATTTTCAGTTTTATTCTATATATATTTGATTTTCATGCATATCATGCTGCATTTCATGATGTTTTGGGTAAATAGAAGAAGGTTTTAAATTATGATAAGAAGTGAGTAGAGATCCTAGTAGGGATATATGCACTTGAGAGAGTAGGATCAGATACCCTATAGCCATTATGAGGACCTAGATAGGACACTCTAACTTGAATCTCTTAGTAGAAAGATGGACTTATTTTATATGAGTAGGTTGCGTTAAGTTTTGAAAACACTTAGGAAGTGAAATCTTGATTCCTTCTAGTGCATGTCTCTAGATCCTCAGCTTTGATTAGGGGTTAAGCCTTTCCCCTTTAACAAGAAAGTTGCAAAGAAAAATAAACAAATAAAAAAGCAGTACATTAATGGTTGTTGCGAAAAGAAAAAAATAAAGACAAAAAGAAAAGAAAAAGAAAAATAAAGAAAATTTTTAATAATCATTGAGATTGACCAATTTACTTTGATTGTTATATTGATACTTTTATTTTGCAGTCATATAATTCTTCCATGATGATGCACTTCTTCTACACTGCCAATCTACGCATTAATACCCCAGTGTGAATTCTACCCACGGGACAGGAGGGACATGATGCACCCCCCGAGGCTTGATCCAACCCAGGTCTCTCATTCTACCACTGTGATCATCATCTTGTAGAGAGAGTGAACACGATGTTAAGCAAGGCGGTTGCCCTAGAGATAGAGATAGAGATAGAGTGAACCCAACATGAAGCGAGAAGGTTGTCGTGGAGATAGAGATCCTCGACTTTCCACCACACCAATTGTAAATATATTTTTTCACTACATTTAGGATTTTCAAAAGGCAAATGTAAATAAAGTTTTTCACTGCATGAACCTGGAACCTCGACGATGACCCACTACTTCTTCATCATTGATTTATGTGTGAAAAGTGCTTTTTCTAGACCCCACATCAAGCCTCTTAGCCTACCATTCCCTAGGAAAAGGTGCCCAATGTGCGAATTGTGCCTGTCGTAGGGGAGCGACATGACACATCCCCTTGGGGCTTGATCCGACCTTGGTTGCTCATTCTTCCACCAGAACCCACATCCCATCGACACCGCAGTGCTATGGAATGCTATAAGAGGGGAGACCATCTAGAAGATTTGGAAACACAGGTGTGCTTCCAACTTTGGAATCCCTCCTAAAGAATGGTTGATTGGAAAATCTCTATTCCTTTTAGGCAAAAGAATTTCAAATTTAAAAAAAAAACCCCACCTTTTAGACATCATAGAGTGTTTTTCCTAGAGAACCTTAAAATCAAAAGTGAGTGGGCCCCACATGAGGGAGACGAGAGAGTCATCAACCTTCTTTGTAATATTCTCTAATAACTTTTAAATTACCCATGCTTTGTGGGATAGAGGGATCCATGGGTAGTAGGCTCTTTCTTTTGTACATTTGTTTTCTTTATTAATTAAAGCTTGGAAGAGTAGGCTCACGGGTATCAATCCGTGTTCGTGCACATGCAGAGAGACTTGAACCATTATAATTTGAAGATTTCAGATAGCAAGAAATAATAAACTTGCTTGTAGAGGTTATCTCGTGGTCTTAGTGTGGAGCATTCATTATATCCATAGAGAGCGGTATGCTTTCGATTGTTAATATGACTTATTTAGGATTGAGAATGGCTCTTTTCGATGATCAGTCGAAGGAGGTAGCATGAACTAGAGCTAAGTACTTTAGAAGTTGATGTTTTTATTTCAATATTTGTTGTAGTCTATGCTTTCATATAGAATGCATTGTTATTATCATTGAAATAAGGAAGAATCTTCAATTTTTAAAACCATTGTATGTAATCTAATGAAAGTAAAATAAGAGAGCATGAAACACTCATCAAGCATAAGCATGGATCTACAAAGGAATGTTGGTGTATTTCTCCTTTTCAAAGAATGTTTGCGTATGTTTTCTTCTTGCTTGAAAAAGATAGTTAATGCTCAAGTTTATGCATATGAACGGTTATATCTTTTTGAAAGAAAGCTAGCAAGTAGAATGTTTCTGCATGGATGATTGGGAACATGAATTTTCAAGCTCAAGAACAGCTTGATTTAAGTTTGATACATGAAAGGAGAATGCCAACACGTGCATGCACTCACATGCATTTGCATGAAAAAATAGGCATTCACATATGCATCATTATTTGTTAAGTAGTTGAATACTTATACTTTCGTTACCTCCTTTTTCCAACTCGACTTAGATAGCTAAGGAAAATAGCAAACTAGGTAATTGAAAGGCTCTTGGATGCCATCCAAATAAAGTAGCTAGTTTGTTTTTCCTAAACGTGATACTCAAGTATCACAAATTAGGAGTCTTGATCAGGAAAAGTAGACCCTTGGAAAGTCAATTGTTTAATTTTCTTGCTCATTGGACTGGAAAGAAAACAGGGTTGCTTGAAAATTTTCATGATGACTCTAAGTTTAGGAAAACTTAGAGAATCTTAACGACAAGCTTAGATATAGTCGTTAGCTTGGATTTAAGAAATCATGCATCCAAATATGTTGATAAAGTTTCCTTTGGAAGTTGTATGTGATTCTATCCCAAGACGTGATAAGAATCAAATAAAATCGAATAGAACTTAAATCAATTAAACTCTCAAGTTCAAAGGATAGTTGATATGTTCCAAATTTGAGAAATCATGGAACTTTTGAACTTCTTTTGATTTCATCCTGACGAGTGATGAACTTCAAAGAGATCTATAAACTTTAGCATCACTTGAACTTTAGTATTCAATGGTTGGATGCTAGGTTCCATTACTACATCTCTAGTCAAGATGCAAAGTTTTTAAAAAGCATGGAAACTTTATTAAGTACTTTTTTGAGGATGAAAAACATATGCTTGGTTTTTTTTAACTAAATAGAGCTTAAAGAAGAGACCCAAGTCAAAGTAATCTTTGAGAATTAAGTTACTTCTTAAAGATAAGCCAATAAAATGAAATAGTCTGGTTAACTATTCCATTGGTTAAAAAGGAATATCTTTTGGACAAGCAATAAATCTTTAAGTCTTGCTCTTTTCCAAAAGTCAAGAATTTCTATTGAAGATCGTTCTAGTAAAGAAAAAGATTCCAAGATGAATCATTGGACTACAAAGAAACATATTCCAAGATGAATCATTGGCTTATTACTTGAATCCTAGGCAGGAGTCTAAAAAATCTTGAAAGAATAAATATCCCTAGATGTGCGACTAGAATCTTTCAAGTAAGTTTAATAGCAAGTAGTTCCTAACAATTCCCAAACCATCGGTATTAGGACCTAAGTTCAAATATTGATATAACCTAAAGCTATATCAAAGATTCTTAGCTTTGGAATCTGAGAGGCATCACTGCATGCTTGGACTTGAGTTGGGGAAAGATCTTTAAAATCCCATGGGTAAGAAAGGAAGCTTTTGTTAGTTTAAGAAGATCTTTATAATAAAGACTAAGTCTTTATTCTAGTAGCAAGGTCAACTATAATTGATCAAGCTTGGCAATGATTGTCCAAGAACATGTGATTGGAACTACCCTAAATATTATCTAAGGATTGGCAATAATATTCCTTTAAGGAATTATTCACTCAAGTTCTATTTAGTCAATGGAAAATTGTGAAAAAGGTAAGCTGCTCCAAGTCTAAACAGAGTGAAGAAAGAGTGTAGTCTGCAACTGTAAAATGGTACTTAGGTCTATAGAAGGTAAAACATAATGTTTTCCTATCCTTAAAGGGATTTTTGGTACAAAGCCAAAAAGCATGAGCGGATGCTTAGATTTACGTAATAGAGAGATTCCTATAAAGTCCCAGCTGGGGTAGGTACCTAAAGCTTGAGTAAGAAAGGAATCTAAAGACAAGAAGTTAAAAGATCTTGTCACTACAAATTGGTCAAGAATAAACCAATTGAACTTGAATGTTTGAAAAATTTAAGTACTTGGAATTCTGATTGGTTTTCATTTGAAAACCCTAACAAACAAGGATGAATGTTCCATCAAAAGTTTTTCAAGTTCCCAAAGGAAAGCACAAGATCGTGAAAAACTATTGTGAAGGGATCAAAACCTAAAAAATCTAGTTAGAGATAATGCATGAAACTTCAAAATTCTTGTAAAGAGTTGAAGTAAAAAGGTACTCTATCAAGAGATGTTTTGAATTTAGGATAAGTATCATCCACACATTAATGTGAATATGAAATAGGGTAGTATGGGACACCAGATTTTATACTAAAATTGATACAGGAAAGATGGTATGGGACATCGGACCCTAGGAGATAATTATTTTTTAGTCCTAGATTTGATCTTGAAGTTAGGTTTGATCCTCAAGGGAATTAAAACTTTAAAGAAGGAGTTAAAATTCAAGGAGAATAAAAGTAGTATCTAAAGAGATTTTCAAGATAACTTCAAGATCAAGGAAACTAAAGAGATGAAGTAAGTAACCTCCAAGATCTTCTTGAAACACTTCAAGATAAAGTGTTCATTCAGAAATATTTGATAAATTTCTGAACAAGTAAGACCTTGATATTGAAATGATCTTTTCAACCAAGGATTTGATTGACTAAGTCAAGCACTAAGTTCCTATTGTAACTCGGTAAATTCAATCCTTTGACTCAAATCAATGCTCAAGAATTGCATACCTAGTTAAGAGTCATAAAGATTAAATATAGGCATGAGCTTAGTCCGAAGTGAAGCATTATTTAAGAAAACACATCAATACAACCTCAATGGGTCGACACAGTGATGTTGGATATAACACTAGAATCTTGTGTTTGGATGATGTTTTAGATTTGCTCTGAATCGTTTTGAGAATGCACCTTATTTCTCTTAAAGATAGAAAAAATGCTTCAATATCCTATTGAAATAGATCTTTGAGAAGTTGAAATTGTGAATCATTTAGACTTTAACTAATAGCAAGTTTACATATCTTTGAAGTTTGAATTGGTTGAACAGAGTTTTAGTTCTTTCTTTTTGCTTTCCAAATCTTTTGAATTTGACTCAAATACGGTATTTAATTCTTTTCACAAAAGTCGAGAGTTATTCGGTTAGAACTAAGTACCTAAATTAAACATCCTAGATAGATGTTCTAAACAAGAACCGTTTCAATCTTCAAAAGATATTAAGTCCAAGATTGATGTATTTATTTGAGTTTGCTTCAAGTCATAGCATAAATGATTTCCTAGAGTTGAGTATACTCTAGAATAGAGAAGTTAGGAATTGTTCATCACATTGATAATTCCCAAGAACTTAAAGATAAAGTATTTGGGAAAAGTGTCCTAAGTTGGACAATTTTCATTTTGGATTTGAATTGTTTAAGTTATAGTATGGTTTGTTGGTGCAGGACAATCAACAATTGATGTTTTGATGAAAAGTTGAAGTCAAGGTTTGAAGGAAAGATTCAAGTTGTGAAGCATGGAAGAAGAATACATTCAAAAGAGGAAGATGTGTACACATATGTACAGAAAGTTCACTTATATCTTTGAGAAGTCATAAGGTTGTAAATTTTTGTATATATATACTATGAAAATGTCGGGGCTGTGAAGAGAGATGGTGGATGCAATCCAAAGATGGGTAGGTGCTGCTACAACCAACTTCACGCCAGCCAATTGAGACTTCAGAGTTGATTAGTAGACCCTTTGAGCTTCCTAAATCCACCAAAATATCAGCCAAGTACTTTGGAACATGTATCCCAAAATTTTAAGTGAAGACAGACAAGTTGCGGAATGACTAGCTCCCAAAACTTGCTATTTTTGGACATACACTTGCTAGAAAAAATGAACAGTGTTCTCAACCTCGTAGGAATTTGATAAATTCCTTTTGGGCATAGCAAATAGACTTAGCAAGCTTCCCAATCAAAGCTAAAAGACTTCAAATGATGGACTGGGCACTGAGAACAAGATTTATCAATTTCTGTAACATGCCCACCATTCTTGAGGCTCTGCAGAGATAGAACAGTGAGCAGTAAAATGCAGATATCTCCAAAACTCCAAATCCAATGACCTTGAAAATTTATATGAAGAAAGTAGACAAAAAGAGCTATTCAACGCATGTTAAAACACTGAAACAAGATGCGTACAACCCGAGATATGACCTTCTGAAGGTACTACTCTGAGTGAGTATAACAGAGAACAAAACAGAGAAGTAGATGATGATAAATGTATAGATTCACATATGATTACAACCACATTGGCAATGAATCTTTGCACAATGGGAGTAGAATGATAGATCTATGGAGTAAGCTCTTCAATCTCTACAAAATGACATGAAGTGGTCACGTACAAGGCTTGCTAATCGCCTCTTCCTTCTTGCTCTTTTTATAGCTATTCTTGGAGGGAGTTTTGAATTCGAATTCGAATGGCTCCACCTAAAAGTGATCCCCAAAGTTAGGAGATATTCCCTCAGCTCAAAAATTCTTGATTTTGGTAGGTAGAGCCACAAATTTACTTTTACATCATGCATGAGGTAATCCATCCTTTTCCTTTTTTCTTTTTCCAAATACAAGAAATAAAAATGAACTCTTTTACAAGAGGTGTTCACATGACTACACATGTGACTTACAAATTAGGATAATATCAAGCATGTAGGCTTGGGTAAAATGCACCAACATATCCCCCTCAAGCCTTACATGCTTGGCCTCCAAATAAGTCTTCAATTGTCCTTGATTTCCTGCAAGCCAATCATCAACTTGAATCTACTTAACTTTGTACCATCAAGAGCTTTAGTCAACATGTCTGCACATTGCATATCTGTAGAGACATAGGATAGTTGAATATCCTTGCTCATTAGCTTCTCCCTTACATAATGGTAGTGGACTTCAATATGCTTGGTTCTAGCATGGTATACCGGATTAGCTGCAAGATGTAGTGAGCTTGTATTGTCACCAAAAATATGAGGTGTTGAAGAATGAAGTCCAAGATCTGTGTACAAAGACTTTAACCACATGATTTCTTGAGTTGCATTAGCCAAACCTCTATATTCGGCTTCGGTAGGAGATAATGCCACTGTTGGTTGCTTCTTTTGATTTTTGAACCTGCGAATGATATATACCCGGATGTGCTTCTTCTATCATCTATAGATCCGGCCCAATCTGCATCTAAGTAGACCTTTAGCTCAATATCTGAAGTATATGAATAGAACAAACCTTCGTTCATGGTCCCCTTTAGGTACTTGAGGACTCTCTTGGCCGCTTCCATATGTGGTCTTCTCGGCTTATGCATAAACTGACTCAATATGCTAACACTATAGCATATATCCACCCTTGTGAGAGTTGCATAATTCAAACTTCGAACCAAGCTTTGATAGCTTGTGATGTCTTCAATTGGATCTCCTTCATAAGCACTAAGCTTATGATTTTGCTCCATAGGTGTACCTGCACACTTGGTATTTTCCATCTTGAACTTGACGAGCATGTCATGCACATACTTCCTTTGTGTGATGTATATACCTGAATCTGTGTAGATCAACTCCAATCCAAGAAAATAAGTGAGTCGTCCGAGGTCACTTATTTTGAACTCCTCCTTCATTTGACTCTTTACCTATTTGATTCCTTCAAGATCATTGCCTGTGATAATAATATCATCAACATACACACATAAATATATCACTTCAGATCCATTCCTCTTTATGAACAAAGAGGTATCCGCCTTGCTAGCTTTGAATCCTTGGTCCTGCAAATAAGTCACCAATCTAAAATTCCAAGCTCTTGGAGCTTGCTTCAATCCATACAAAGCTTTCTTTAGTTTGCATACATAGTTAGGATGATGTGCATCCTCATATCCAAGAGGTTGTGCCATATACACTTCCTCAGAAATCCATCCATTCAAGAAAGCATTCTTTACATCAAGTTGATAGAGATTCCAATTTCTAGATGCAACAAGACTAATGAGAACCCTAATTGTAGGCATTTTTGCAACAGGAGAGAAAGTCTCCTCATAATCAATACCATGGGTTTGAGCAAACCCTTTAGCAACAAACCTTGCTTTGTGTCTATTTATACTTCCATCTAGATTCCTCTTGATTTTGTATATCCATCGAGATCCAATTACCTTCATAGATGGCTTGTTAGGAACAAGCTCCCAAGTGTCATTCTCCTTCAAGGGTTCCATTTCTTCATCCATTGCATCTCTCCAAGCTTTCTTGCTTTGTGCTTCTTCGAATGTGGTAGGTTCCTCATTTGTTGAATCCTTTGCAATGTAGATTGAGTGCTTGGTGACCAAAGAAGTATCATAACCAAACCTCTCTGGTTTCTTCTTCTCCCTTGAAGACCTTCTAAGTGGTTGATGTGAGCTCTCGGGTCCATATGTAGAATCCTGCATCTTTGCTTTACCTTTGTTCTTCCATAGCTTTAGTCTTTCCAAGTCTTCTAGGTCAATGTCCGAATCACTTTCTTCAATCTGCTTTGGCTCCTTTGGTTGAAGTGATGGAAAATCTTCATCCAAGTCATATGGTAGCTTCACTTTCCTGTCATCATCAAACCATGATTTGTTTTCATCAAAAATTACATCTCTACTCACAGAAAATCCTTTATTGGTTGGATTGTACAATCTATATCCTTTTTGGTTTTGGTCATAACCAATAAATACGCACTTCTCTGCCTTGGGATCCAATTTCCCTCTTACTTGAGAAGGAATGTGAGCATAGGCTAAACATCCAAAGATTTTAGAATGCTCTAGACTAGTTCTTCTTCCATTCCACACTTCATATGGAGTGGTTTCATCTAGTGACTTAGATGGAAGTCTATTTATGAGATATGTGGCTACAGACACAGCCTCTGCCCATAGGTAGTTTGACAATCCCTTTTCGTTCAGCATGGACCTTGCAGCTTTGACAATAGCTTTGTTCCTCCTCTCTGCTACACCATTGAGTTCGGGTGTATATTTAAGAGAGAAAAATAGCTATTCAAATGCCTAAGAGGGAGGCAAAAGAAGGAGAAGCATACGACAACAAGGAACAAACCAAGAAAATCATAGTAACTGTAGAAGATGGAGAGAAAGATGTACATACATAGGAAAAGACGTGTCAACAAAAGAGGAAGAAGAATTGATACAGTTGATCCAAGAATATCGAGATGTATTTGCTTGGACCTAAAGGGATCTCAAAGGTGTGGAACCCTCTATTTGTTCTCATATAATACCAATAACATCGGAAGCAAAACCATCTAAACAACGCCCTTACACCTATAATGAGGTCTATGCTACTAAAATAAAAGAGGAAATAGACAAGCTATTAGAGGCTGGATTCATTTATGAAATAGAACATACTGAATGGGTATCGCCACTAGTGGTTGTGCCTAAAAAGAATGGAAAACTAAGAGTCTACATTAATCTGAAAAAATTCAATGCCTCCACGATCCGTGATAGCTATCCGTTACCTATCACCGACCACCTATTGGAAAGAGTTGCAGGAAAAGAAGTCTATAGCTTCTTGGACGGATTCTCTGGATACAACCAATTAGCTATTGCTATTGAGGATCAACATAAGACCGCATTCGCGACTGAATGGGGAGTCTATGCTTTTAGAGTGATGCCCTTTGGACTCACTAACGCACCTGCTACTTTCTAAAGGTTGACGTGTCATGTTTTCAAAGAATTCCTAAAGAAAGTATGGAAGTGTATGTAGATGACCTATGTACATATTCAAATCAAAGGCAAGACCACATTCCATAATTGCAAAAAATATTTGATAAATGCCGACAATATAGAGTCTGCCTGAATCCCGAGAAGTGTGTCTTCATGGTAAGACAAGGGAAGATTTTGGGACACATAGTGTCTAGGAATGGAATATCTAGAGATGAAGACAAGATCAAGGTCATTTTAGAACTTCCTAGACCAAAGAATGCAAAAGAAGTGCAAGCTTTTATGGGACATTGTGGATACTATCATGGATTTATCCACATGTATGCCATAATTGTCAAACCCTTGTATGGATTGTTGACTCAATTCACTTGGATAGATTAATGCGAAAAGGAATTTAACGAGTTAAAAAGGTGACTTAAAACGGTCCCAATTTTGAAAACAGCGAATTGGAACAAGCCTTTCCATATTCATGTGGACCCTTCAAATTACGCAATAGGATGCATCTTAGCTCAGCCGACAGATGAAGGAAAGTTAGATCACCCAATTGCCTATGCAAGTAGACAGTTGAATCAAGCCGAGAGAAACTATACAACTACGGAGCGAGAGGGATTAGATGCACTTCTCTGCCTTAGGGTCTAGCTTACCTCTTATTTGAGATGGAACATGCACATAAGCAACACAACCAAATATTCTGCAATGTTCAAGTGATGGCCTTCTACCATGCCATGCCTCATAGGGGTTCATCCCATCAAGCGATTTAGAAGGTAACCTGTTAATAAGGTAAGTGGCAGTAGAAACACTCTCTACCCACAAATAATCAGGTAATTTCTTTTCATTAAGCATTGATGTAGCTGCTTCCACAATTAACCTGTTCCTCCTCTCTACTACTGTAAGCCACTGGATTGGCATTTGTAAATCTTTTTCTTTTCATATTCCGCAAAGGTCGCTGCGAAAAGATGTAACCATTTATAATCTAATGAAAGGATGCTTCGGCAATAACCAAAAGAATCGCCAGACTATCTGTCTGGGCGATACATTCTGTGGAGTTTCCGTAGTATTGTGTTTGAGAATTCTGAGTAGGACTGTGTTTTTTTTCGTTGTCGTTGTTTGATTACCTTAACTTGTGGTTAGCACTTTTCCATTAAGTTAAGTGTTGTAAGTCTGGGTTACGGTAATGTTTACTTTTTGCGTTATGTACTAAGAAAGTCTTAATCTGTGTACAAATCGGGAAATCTGTGAGAGAACAAACCAGAGTAGTGATAGTAATTCGTGTTAACAAAGTTCTTTGAACACTCGTGTACTACTTTGTGAATGAGTTAATTGGGAAAATCAAGTCTTAGGGCCTATGATTAGCAGACCCCTACCACTCCCAAGAACCCGAAAAGAGCTTAAACGCGTCTCTGACAGCAACGCGCATTTAGCACTGGCGCCGTCTGTGGGAAAGTGGCACCAGAGTGTTGCAAATTAATTATAGGAAAGTGGCAACAGAGTGTTGCAAATTGATTGTGAAAGTGGCCATAGATTGTGAATCGAGAGTAAGGTGGAGTAGTACGTAAGTGTTGCAAAGGTGATATATGCCGGTTACTTGATCCGGCGAGTCGTATCCGAAGTATAGGCGAGACCGACAGCCTTGGGCAGTACCGAATTTGTTAAGGACATCCTCAAGAGGCAGAAGCACAGATCGGTTAGGTCCGGTCGTCGAAGAAGCGAAGCACATTAGTAGTGATTCCGGTAGCATTTCGGTGGACCATAATGCAATTCCGGTAGATTTAGGTGTAATTTCGGCACAGTCTGCAGAAGATACAGTAACTTCGGAGTCTACAAGGACGCAGTGTGTAGTTGATCCGACACCGTCTCGTCAGGATTCGAACCCGTCTGAGGATAGAGGTGTCTTGCCTAGAGAGGTCATTGAAGGTGAGAGAATACTCTCGCTTGGGGAAAGTTCCACTAATTCCGGTGGCAGTTCGATCCCAGTTGCAGAGAATTTACAAGTTTTCGGTGACAGTGTGATATTTCCTGGTGAATCTTCATTCCGGCACCACTGTTCGGGGTAAGTGTGCCTACATTTGATACCAAAGAAGAGGATAGGCTATTCGAATTGGAAATCAGTAAGAGGCTGAACGCTATTTTCAAGTCGGAAGGAGAGCAATCTGATCATACAGAATCTGAAGGATCAGAAACACCACCTCAGAACTCAGGGGATAGTAACAATACCACTACTAGTGCCATGAGTGGACAACAACAACAACAACAACAACAACAGCCACTTCCACTCCGGCCGGTTCCAACAAGAGTAACTTACACCAAGTTCGGTGGATTTCCAGGTGACGATCTTGATGCTCATGTACGCACTTTTGAAATAATTTATGCAGTGCTAAACCATCCACCTGATCCGGCATACAAGGCCATCGTTTTCCAGTCAATATTAGTTAATGAAGCAGCGAGGTTGCTTACAGAGTATGATTTTAATCATTTCGTTACCTATGAGGCGGTAAGGGATGCGTTTTTACAGAGATTCCGATTGAAGAAGAACCCAGTCAAAATTTTCGATTACTTGCAGAACAATACAAAAGCTGCACTAGACTGTGCAGGAATATGCCACCCTGTTTAGAACTCATTTGAGACAACTACCGCCGGGCGATGCCAACCTGCCGGATGATGTCATCACTCAGTGGTTTATTAATGGTTTGACTCCGCAGCTCAGACAGATTATGATCATCCGTTGTGTGGGAGCTATGACACTAGATGCGGTTATTGCAATGACCTTGCAGCTTAAGCATAAGGTTGGAGGCTTTACCGAAGACCTGGACTGGTTGAAAGCCAGTAAAAATGTCGCAGAGGATCCGGCTAGACAGATGTACTGCACCAAGTGCAAGAATCGAGGGCATACCAGTGCCACCTGTGCCCTTAATCAGACGTATTGCGCTATCTGCAATACCACCGGACATTCCACCCAAAATTGTGCATATAACGCCAAAGTGCAGGGACCAGAACTGTAAATGCCATTATACAAGAACTAGGGAAGCCGGCCACCCACTATGTACCACCTCAGATGAGAAACAACCAACAGCAAGGATACATAAATTATCGGGGATAGAGGAATACAATCTTCAATACAAATCGCTGGCAAACGGGAATATCACATGAAGATACTTCTTTGCCACCACCTCGATTTCATTTTTGTGGTGAGTTGGGTCACATCCGCAGATTCTGTAAAGATTTAGCCGAATATGATCAAAGGAAGAAAGAGCGTCAGAACCCGATGACCAATATGGTTTATATCTCACTAGTAGAAACACAAGCTGTAGTGGTTTAGACAAGATCCGGTAAGCAGTTGCAACCAACAGCTGAGGTGTTTGAACCGGGCATCCGTGAACAGTAGAGAATGTATAAAAAAGCTAGCCAATGGACCACCAAAGAGTTTACAGTGTTCCCAGATCCAATTCCGGTGACACAAGTTCCGCTGCCAAAGGAAGGACTGCAGGAACAAGATTCTACCCAGTAACAGGTGCATCATCTTCAGAATCGGTGAAAAGTACAATTCAAGAAGATCAAGCATGGGAAATTTTATCTAAGGTGTCCATTACTCTCCCTCTTGGATAGTTACTTGCACTAGTGCTAGGAGTTTGGCAGCAATTCCAGCAACAGCTCAGTCCTGGGTCTTCTTGCATTCCAGCGACGGCAACGGTACAACCGGAAGCTGATTCTACGGTGGATCATTCAGTCCCCTTAATTACGGTATGGTACAAAAATCACAAGATTACTCAAGTACTAATTGATGGTGGGTCTGGTGTAAACATCGCCACTGCAACACTTTGTAAGAAGTTGGGATGGACACAAATCGAGCCTGTTTAATTTTTCGTCAGAATAGAAGATCAATCTCGAGTCCATCCGGTGGGACTCGTACGGAATGTCCCGATAACTTTGCAAGGTACAACGTTTAAGATGCCTTTTGTAGTCTTAGAACTACCAGAGTCTATTCTCGATTACAATCTTCTTTTCGGTCGCCCATGGTTGAAACAGGCTAAAGTTATACAGGATTGGTCAACACAGGAACTAACTTTCAAAGAGAACCACTGTAAATATGTTGTCAAACTGGATGCTATTCAGCCCTGTGAACTTCATGCCAGACCTTATGTAGCAGAGCCGGTCCACATGTTGGATGGCTTATCTGACGATGAAGAAGAAGCGTTTCTGAAGAACAATGAAGATCTGATTTCCTTAGGTACTGTAGATCTACAATCTGTTGTAGACAACTGGAGTCCGGCAGCCTGTACGGTGGTGCTTGTGACCGAAGAAGTGGAGACAAAAGATACTGTTGCTATGGATGAAGCCGCTCTACAATAACTTTTACAGTCAGCTGACGATCCAGGCAAACCCCGTCAATTCTATGTTCTTGAAGATCAGTTAATCACCTATAATTTGGGAGATGAAATAAATCCACGACCTGTCAAGATAAAGGAAGGATTGTCTGAGGTGTTTCAAGCAGATTTGATCCAGCTTCTTCCTAAGTTCTCTGATGTTTTTGCATGGGATTACCGTGATATGAAAGGTCTTGACCCTCGCATCTATCAACATCGGGTCGTGCTTAAACCAGAAGCAAAACCAATTAAATAACCCAGCTAGCGGATGAACCCTAACTATGCAGCAGAGGTCAAGGCAGAGCTTGATAGGTTACTAAGGGTTGGATTCATCGTACCAATAGAACACGCTAAATGGATATCGCCGATTGTTATTGTTCCTAAGAAAAATAAGCAGCTCCGAATCTGTGTGGATTACCGGAAACTGAATGCGGCCACGGTGCCTGATCCGTTTCCTCTTCCTTTTCTTGACACAATGCTTGACACCGGACACGAGATGTACTCCTTTTTCGACGGTTATAGTGGTTATAACCAGGTCAGAATGGCTGAACAAGACATACCGAAAACAGCTTTCATTACCAACTAGGGTGTTTTTGCTTGTACATTCATGTGGTTTGGATTAAGAAATGCTCCTAGCACTTTTCAACGATGTATGCAGGAAATCTTCTCACCCTATCTCACTTCTTTTATGCAAGTATATCTAGATGACTTCTCTTTATTTGATAAGATGGTAGCACACCTGTATCATTTACGGTGTTGCTTTGAGAAATGTCGTGAATATCGACTTTGCCTGAACCCCACCTAATCTATCTTTGCGGTTTCTTGTGGTAAGCTCCTTGGCCATATTGTATCTGCATAGGGCATACAAGTTGACCCAGACAAAGTTGCAGCCGTGTTAGAAGCACCTGTGCCTACTACGCCGAAACAAGTGATGCGCTTCTTGGGTCAAGTCAGATGGCATGGTCGACATTTACGGTGGCTTGCCCATTTGGCAATACCCTTAAATCGACTAATAACTAGTACTCCTCGACAGTTTGATTGGACTCCAAAATGTCAAACTGCATTTGATCGTCTAAAAGGATTATTAACGCAGGTTCCAATTCTACAACCTCCTGATTGGGAACGCCCATTTCATGTTTTTGTAGACGCATCAGATATAGCCATTGGAAGTGTTTTAATGCAGCAAATTGATAAGTGGTTCCGGCCTGTTTATTATGCAAGTCGACGGCTTGCTCCTGCTGAAAAGAATTATTCAACAACTGAAAGAGAATGTCTCGGTTTGTGGTATTCAGTAAAGAAATTCCGGCATTATTTGCTAGGACGAAAATTCATCTTTCATGTAGATCATGCTACGCTGGTGTATCTGGTTAGGCAGCAGCATTTAGGTGGTTGTTTGGTGCGTTGGGTTTTATTGTTACAAGAGTTTGATTATGAAGTGATTCATCGTCCCGACACTACACATGCATTAGCAAATTTTCTCTCTCGGTTGGATTCCGGTGAAGCTCCAGTCGGTGTTGATGACACCACACCAGCAATTTACATTTCTGAACCGACTAGTGATGAATATGCAGAACTTTCTGTGACACCTACCTACTATGATCAGTTATTAACCTTTCTTACTGATGGATGTCTTCCCCCTCAAACTTCTCCTGCTATGCGTCGAAAAATTGCAGTTTACAGTCCCAGATTCTGGTTGATTGCCGGACAGTTGTATTATATGGATCACACTGGGATCTTGCTTCGTTGTATTCCTCCACATGAAGTAAACTCGGTTATCGCTCTGGCACATTCAATACCTTCTGGTGGACATTTTGCAACAGATTTAACGCACCAAAAAATTCTGCAAAGTGGGCTCTGGTGGCCTACTATGTACAAAGATGTATCTCAGTTTGTGCAGCAGTGTGACACTTCTCAGCGATCTAGACAGCCTTTACAACACCATTTCTTTCCTCTGCAGCCTGTATTACCTTTGGAACCTTTTCAGAAATGGGGTCTTGACTTTATTGGACCAATCACACCTCCAGCAATCCTTAGCAACAATCACTACATTCTGACATGTACAGATTATGCTACCAGATGGGCAGAAGCTTGGGCTTTACGGTCCGCTACAGCTATTTTGGTAGCAAAATGTCTGATGAAGGACGTATTCCCATGATATGGATTACCTTTGGAACTTGTAACAGATCAAGGAACGCACTTTGCTAATAGTTTAATTCGAGTATTAACGCATACTTTTCAAATTTTGCATAAATTCAATTCACCGTATTATCCTCGTGCTAATGGCTTAGCTGAAAGTACCAACAAGACCTTGCTCAGTATGCTTCGAAAATTGATTGTGGAATCACCAGAAAGATAGGATCAGTTACTACCTGCAGTATTATGGGCATATCGGACTACCTACAAAGTTGCAACCGGACTAACTCCTTTCAAGCTTGCTTATGGATTGGAAGCAATCGCTCCAATGGAAGTTGTAGTGCCTAGTTTACACGTAGCCATAACTCAAAAGTTGATACCTGAAGATTCTTTGCCATTTCGGTTGGACACACTCAGAGAACTAGATGAGCATCGTTGGGAAAGTTTTCTGACTCTTCAAGAAGTACAGTTGCGGCAAGTTTGTACTCATGATCGGTATCTTAGAACTCTAGTTTTTACGGTGGGACAACTTGTGCTGTTTTATAATGCTAAATCAAATCGTGTGGCTGGAAAATTCAAATTACGATGGTTTGGTCCTTACTGGATTAGTGAACAAGTGGGCCCAGCTACTTTTCAGTTGACTACTTTGATCGGAATTCCTCTTCCTAAAGTGATAAATGGTTCAAAGTTGCGGCCGTATCATCAAGCACCTAATTCGCACTAAAGTGTTCTACGGTTGCCCGTGTATTTTTTTTTCTTTTTCTTTTTTTTTTCTTTTCTTTTCTTTTGCTTTTTTTAGTTTTGCGTGTTAGTTGAATAAAGACAATAAACTCCTCGTTTTGCTACATAACCATGAATAATCGCCGCCTTTTGTTATTGATTCTGCTCATGCATGCACACCGAAGTTATGAAGGTTATCATCTCAACATCGCGCGATGATTAGCATTTTTGATCACCTCCCATTACCAAGTATCTACTTAATCTTCTTCTTTCTGCTGTTAATCGCTATTGTGTCTGCGTGTTCTGTGTGCTTTGCGTTTTTTGTAATCACTGTGTATTCGTGCTACTTCGCGTGCACATCATGGAAGCTTTAGCAAACTTTGCTACCTTGCGTGACGGACTCCCTCAGGACGTAAGTGAATTCTTGTGGGTCCGAGGTTTGTCCAACTTCGCTGAATTGCCTTGGCATTCAGTGGAGTGTCATCCGTATTACGTGCAAATTATCGCTACTATTGCCGCCACACCTGCTACAGAGCAGAGGTGGCCTATTACGTGTTTACCATCTTGTACCGTAATCACCCTACAGTCATTTGCGGCCGCTTTCCGACTCTCTCCGGAAAGACGAGAAAATGGTCCTAACCTTCCGATTGAGACTATGATTGAATTGTTCCCAAGGTACTCATCGAATGAGTATGCCATACTTTGTCGCCCTGATCCTGAACGGACCGCTCTTCAATTCTTAGTAGCCATCTTGAATCTACGGAAATGCACTTACGGAATTTCACGCCCCTTTTACTCTATGCTTCACATGGCTTCTCAGGAGCCTGTCAATTTTGCTTCTTACTATTTCCGGCGTATTGATCGTGAATGCGTTACGGTTATTAAACATGTAAATAAGGGAGAACTTCTGCGTTCACGTTTACCGCATATCATTACCTTTTTGTTTCCGACCCTCCAAGCAGCGCAACCACCTCCATGAGCTCTAATCTTATATCATGAGGAATCTTCTCAAATACTTGAAGACGACGAAGAAGATGATGAAGAAATCTTCCAGCTCCTCCGCCGAAAATGCATACGGATAAGTTCTTCTGACAGTCAAGTGCAAGGGTCTGCCACTTCCACGACACTGCCAGCTTGATTCACCATGATTCCTCCGCTCAGTCTTCTCCAAACCAGCAACGAGATCAAAGTGTTACTGCCAATTCTGAAGACAGATCTTCTAAGGAAGAATCTCAACAGCAGTCGCAACAAGATGTGCAAGAAGATACGCAGGTTATTGTTGCAAAAGTTTTGGCATAATTAATTGCAGCAGTAGATTCTGCAGTTGCCCAACCTCAAGTGACTTTGCAGCAACTTAATGAAAAATTGTTGGTGGCTAACAATCTCCAACCCACTCCTCCACCCATACCTCCAATTAAACCCATTGACCCCATTCCACCTATTGTACCTGAAGCACTGGATTCCTCATCCTCGTCACCTAACTATTCTCCACCCACTTCCCATCAACTCGTGACAGCTTCTTCATCTCAACCACGTCCTCCTCTTCTGTTTCCTTCGATACCTATGTTTACAGAGTTAGCATCTATGGGTCATATGTTGATCCAACTATCGCAGCAACTACCAAAACAGATGAAAGAGGTTACTGATAATCTCATAGAAGAATTTCAACATAAAGTCGATGTTCTTGAGGCAAATATTAATCCACTCCAAGAAGAGATCGATGTAGTAAAGGCAAAAAATCATGCTCTGCACAAACAGATATTACAGCTCCAAGCTACACTTGATGAACAGGAATTGTTAATCAACCAGAAAAATGCTGCATTAGCTGAGATTCAGGTTAAAGATGATTTATTAAGTGCTGCCAATGCTGAGATTGTACAGTTAACATAGTTAGTAAAGGATAAGGAGAATGCACGAGCTGCCCTTGGAAATTTATTGGCCAAAACACGAGTTCAACTTGATGAAGCATTGCAGACAGGAAAAGAGATTGCGGATTTAGCCAAACAGACAAACAGAGAACTTCAGCTTGCTAATGATAATTTGTTTGAATCAAATTCTGCTCTTAAAAACCAGATGACATTGGTCGCTCAACTCCAAAAAGAAGTCGCCGGTATTCGAAGAGAGCGAGATGCTTACTATCTGTGATATTAGGCAAACCAAGTACACTTTGGTCCCTGCAAATTTGTTTGAGTGTCCTCTCACCAATGTGAGCAAGCCTTTTGTGCCATATCTCCAACTCTGTTAGAGTTTGAGATCCATAGCTAAACAAAGCTATGTTCTTTGTATCTTCCACTTCAAAAGTGAAAAGCCTTCCTGTCTTTTCTCCTTTGGCAATCCTTCTAAAGCCTTGCCTTGGGTCTTCAACATATGCTCCAAATCGGTTGAATCTAACCTGCAATACTTTTTCAACAATCTGTCCAATACTTATTAAATTTTTGGTAATTGTAGGGACATACAAGACTTTGCTTAAGAGGTTCATATTCCCATCTGATGTCTTCACATTACCTATCTTCTCCACTAAGTGCCTTGTGTCATCTCCTGTCTGCACTTCATGCTTGTTATGAGGATCTTCCAAATCAGAAAGTAAAGCCACATTTCGTGCTACATGGTTTGAGCATCCCGAATCAATGTAAAATATGTGATCATCATCCTTACCATTCTTCATTGATAGATCCATAACCAATAATGAATCTTCTTGACTTTGGTCCTCTGCATAGTTATTGTAGTCTCTTCTTCCTCTATGGCCACTTTGATAGTTGTTGTTGTTGTAATTGTTGTTGTAGTAGTAGTTGTTGTTGTTGTTGTAGCCTCCATTGTATCTGCCTCTATTTGATCCATAGCCACCTCTATTGAATCCTCTTCCTCTTGAGTTCCTTGGATTCCTGAAACATTCTTCAGTAGTATGGTTAGATAAGCCACATATGTTGCAAGGTTGAGATGATTGGAATCTCCCCCTGCATTGCTTTCCACTTCTGCCTCTTTCTCTAGCTCTTCCTCTACCTGCAAAGTTTGCTTGGAAAGAGCTACCTTCATCTTCATTCTTCCTATTCTTTGACTTGTCCTTGACCTTAGCTTTATCAGAATATAAGGCAGAAGTTTGATTACCTTTTGAGGACTCACCACCTTTGCTAATCTTTGCTTCATGAGTGAAGAGTTGGCCCATGAGTGTGTTGAGGTCCGGTACATGCATATCCATGTATAAATCCATGGCTGTTGTGAATGACTCCCACTTGTCGTCTGCTTTGATTCAATTTATGATTTTTCTAATGATTTGCTCCTCTTCAATTACCTCTCCAATGCTTCCAAGTTGGTCGGAAATCTCCTTCATCTTTGTGACATAATCAGTCATATTTTGCTTCGGGCTTTTCTTCATTGTTGTGAACTCCATCCACAATTGGTTCTTCCTTGCTCGAGTGTTGGAAGAGAAGAAAGAAGCAAGTGCATTCCAAGTCTCTCTTGATGTCTTGCATCCCTTGACATGAGGTAAAAGAAAATCAGAGATTGAGTTTAGAATATAGGACCTTGCAAGTGCATCCTTCGAACACCAATTTGAAAGTCCTTCCACTTCTTCATGTGATGGTTGCCCTTTGTTCCTCATGGTTGGCATTGCTTCATCTCCGGATATGAATCCATATAGATTCCTCCCTTGAAGGTAAGCCTCCATCCTTAGAGACCATGCCGGGTAGTTGTTTCAATCCAATTTGTCAATTGTTGATGGAAATCCATCTCCCATGTTGCTTGACTATGCTCTGATACCACTGTGAAGAGAGATGGTGGATGCAATCCAAAGATGAGTAGGTGCTGCTACAACCAGCTTCACACCAGCCACCTCAGACTTCAGAGTTGATTAGTAGACCCTTTGAGCTTCCTAGATCCACCAAAATATCAACCAAGTACTTTGGAACATGTATCCCAAAAGTTTAAGTGAAGACAGACAAGTTGCGAAATGACTAGCTCCCAAAACTTGCTAATTTTGGACATACACCTGCTAGAAAAAATGAACAGTGCTCTCAACCTCGTAGGAATTTGATAAATTCCTTTTGGGCATAGCAAGTAGTCGTAGCAAGCTTCCCAATCCAAGTTAAAAGACTTCAAATGATGGATTGAGCACTAAGAACAAAATTCATCAATTTCTGTAACATGCCCACCATTCTCGGGGCTCTGTAGAGATAGACTAGTGAGCAGTAAAATGCAGATATCTCCAAAACTATAAATCCAATGACCGTGAAAATTTATATGAAGAAAGTAGACAGTAAGAGCTATTCAACGCATGCTAAAACACTGAAACAAGTTGCGTACAACTCGAGATATGACCTTTTGAAGGTACTGCTCTAAGCGAGTATAACAGAGAACAAAACAGAGAAGTAGATGATGATAAATGTATAGATTCACATATGATTACAACCACATTGGCAATGAATCTTTGCATAATGGGAGTAGAATGATAGAGCTATGGAGTAAGCTCTTCAATCTCTACAAAATGACATGAAGTGGTCACGTACAAGGCTTGCTAATCGCCTCTTCCTTCTTGCTCTTTTTATAGCTATTCTTGGAGGGAGTTTTGAATTCAAATTCGAATGGCTCCACCTAAAAGTGATCCCCAAAGTTAGGAGATATTCCCTCAGCTCAAAAATTCATGATTTTAGTAGTTAGAGCCACAAATTTGCTTTTACATCATGCATGAGGTAAGCCATCCTTTTCCTTTTTTCTTTTTCCAAATACAAGAGATAAAAATGAACTCTTTTACAAGAGGTGTTCACATGACCACACATGTGACTTACAAATGAGGATAATATCAAGCATGTAGGCTTGGGTAAAATGCACCAACAGGGCCAAGTATGAGAGAGCATGAGAATACTGTAATCAAGAGTTGTATGTGTCATTAGACATCTTAGAAGTGAGTTAAGACTCTCTCATCACCCAGCTGTAATTTTTCTCAGAAATGAAGAAAATGTTGCGCCCGATATTTCTGAGTTTTCTCCTTCTGTGTTAGATCTTTTGTGAAATGCTTTTGTACAAGTCTAAGTCTATAGGTGATCGACCTTTGTAAAAATTTTTAG
The DNA here is from genome assembly GCA_020310875.1 of Ceratopteris richardii. Lineage (NCBI taxonomy): Eukaryota > Viridiplantae > Streptophyta > Polypodiopsida > Polypodiales > Pteridaceae > Ceratopteris > Ceratopteris richardii. The sequence continues at coordinate 26,441,335 of CM035426.1, read as the reverse complement.
CTTCCAATTGTGATCATGCTGAGAGAATTAAGTGTAGGAACATTTGCATATGTGAATGAGAAGAAGTGAAGTTATAGGAGGCACAAAATTCGATACGAATGTTTTGATCAATTCTCCTTCCACAGTTTAAAGTTCAAGGTAAGCTACTTGTGGCTAAAAGCATTTGTAGGAACGGGTTCTAGATTGAGAGAACCAAAGGTTTAAAGTCATAGGTGTCTAAATCAACTTCTCAGAAGAACAGTTTTAGACATAGGTGAGTTGTTGAGATCATTTCTCAAGATGTACTGAATCTTTTGGAGTGATTCAACTTGGAGAAGGTGCGCAATCTATAGGGACACCTCATATAAAGTTTTACAAAAAACTTTACACAATTGATAAGGCAATGAGTGATTTATGTGCAACAGACTTTCTATGTATCCTCCTTCTTCATAGTTTGTTCAAAAAATTTGACAATTGAGTATTGATCTTCTAAAATTGGTGAATATCTGAGTTATTCTTGTTATAGAGGTGCTCTAAATACAAGAGTAACTTGTTCTTTTGGAGATTAACACTCTCCATCAGTGGTATCAGAGCAGGAAGCATCAGAATTGAAGGAAGGAGGACCTCGACTGCTGCAGGTGCAAAGAATTCAACATCTGAAGGTTCAAAAGGTGAAAGCTTGAGGATAAAGCTTGAGAAGAAGGTCATACGACACCAAGGAAGACAAAAGGAGTATTATGCGAAGTAAAGGTACATCTATTACTCATAAAGATTGAAGAATTCAATATACAGGTGAAGAAAGGATGGGAGATTCTCTTCAGATAGAGAAATTGGATACAGAGAACTATCCAGCATGGTCAATGAGGATGGAAGCTCATCTAATGAGCAAAGACTTGATATCTTACATTACCGGTGAAGAAGAAAAGCCTCAATTCAGAGATCCTAGTGTTCCAAGTAGGGAGGAATTATCAGATTTGAAGAATTGGATGAAGAGAGATGCTCAAGCTAGGAGCATTATCTATATGGTAGTCAATGATTACTTGCTACCTCACATTAGAGGTCTTGAAAGTGCAAGTGATATATTGAATGCTTTGGAGGAGCATTTCCAAAATACCAGAAAGTCTAGGAAGGCATCCTTGTGGGCAGAATTTACCATATTCAAGAAGAAGGCCTCTCAATCCATCTCAGATTATGTAACCAGAATGGACATTGCAGATGCATTAGGAGCTGTTGATGAAGACATTGAGGAGGATAAATTGGTAAGGCAAATCCTCACAGGTTTGAGAGGTGATGACAAATGGAAGCCATTCATTTTGTCTATTGAATTATCACTTGATCATTTTACTCCTGACTTAAATCAGCTGCTAGGACATATGTTAACCTTTGAGAAGGATGTCAAAGGTGAAGGTGACAAGAGTACAGGTCTTGCAATGTACTCAAAGGATAAGAAGAAAAATAGCAAAGGGAAGCAACAAGCAAATGAAGATGAAGGCACAACTAGTCAAGCCAACTTCTTAAGAGGAAGAGGAGGTGGCAAAGGTAGAGGAAGAGGCACGAATAATAAAGATGGAGTCAAAGCTTGCTGGATTTGTGGTAAAACAAATCACTTAGCTAATGATTGTTGGCATAATACTCAGAGTAATGGTGGATATAATCAGAACTTTAATTCAAGAGGAAGAGGTGGCAGAAATCAAAGAGATAACTTCATAGGAAGAGGTAGTAGGGGTTACTTTGGAAGAAATGCAGGTAGATGATTCCAAATTCAACAATACAATAATACCTACTACAATTATGCTTTAGATCAGAAGGAGGATTCAACATTGATAATGAATGCAACTTATGAAAGGCAAAGTGAAGACCAAAGAGTCTTCTACATTGACTCAGGGTGTAGCAATCACCTGAGTGGTAACATAGCATTGATGACTGATTTGAAAAATAAGGTATCTAATCATGTTGTTCAAACAGGTGACAATACAAAGCACAATGTGAAGTCAATTGGATCACTGAAGGCCAAGGATGGTAGCACCCTCTTGAGTAAGGTCTTGTATGTTCGTACAATTCCTAAGAATCTAATAAGTGTAGGACAAATTGTTGAAAAAGGTTATGAAGTGAGATTCACTAATGAAGGAGTGTTTGTGGAAGACCCTAGCAATGGGTATAAACAAATTGTTTCAGGGAAGAAAGAAGGAAGGTTGTTCACATTGAAGATTCAAGGTAATGTTGGTCATGCCTTGTTCACTTATGGAGGACATAAGATCTCTGAGTTAGACTTTGGCACAAGAGGCTTGGACACTTCAATGAAAGAGGTATCAAAGATATGATTAACAATGGTTCAGTGCTTGGATTGCCTAATGTTGCAGGTCAACATATCACATACAGATGTGAGGCATGTCAATTAGGTAAGGCTCATAAGCAATCTTATTCCAAGCATGGTTTTATGTATTCAGAGAAGCTTGAGTTGGTACACACAGATATATGGGGACCATCAAAGGATTTCAGTATCGATGGTTCAAGGTACTATATGATTTATGTTGATGATGCTACCAGATGGATCACTATCTATGTGATCAAAGATAAGTCAGAGGTATTCAATGCATTCAAACATTATCATGTGTATGCAGAAAGAATTACAGGCCATAAATTGAAGAGACTAAGGTCAGATGGAGGGGGAGAGTATTTCTCTAATGAGTTCAGTGATTACTTGTGGAATGCAGGTATAAAAAGGGAAATCACATGCAGGTACTCTCCTCAACAAAATGGTGTAGTAGAGAGAAGAAATAGAACTCTTGTTGAGTTTGCAAGGTGAATGATGAAGGAGAAAAATTGCCCAAATTATTTGTGGGCTGAGGCTGTAAATACAGCTACGTATTTGGTTAATAGGCTACCATGTAAAGCTTTGCAGGGTATGACACCATATGAGGCATGGTAGGGTAAGAGACCTACCTTGGATCATTGCAAAGTATTTGGATGTTTGGCATATGCATATGTGCCATCACAATTAAGACACAAATCGGAACCTAAAGCTAAAAAAATATGTATTCATTGGTTATGATGATAAGCAGATGGGATATAGGTTGTGGAGTCCATCCACAAAACAATTTCTTGTATCAAAAGATGTTACATTTGATGAGCAAGGTACTTGGTATGCAGGTACAATCAATATTAATACAGGTGATGAAGAAGTTGTGAGTCAAAAGAAAGGTAAATCAAAGGTTCAGATATTTGATGAAGAGGAGAATAATGAAGTGCAGATTGAAAATGACGAAATGCCAAGATTTGATCTTGAGTGTGAAGAACTAGAAACCTCAAGGAGTGGAGAACTCAGAAGGTCATCAAGATACAAGTGGCAACCTACAAGGTATAGCTATGACACTTCTTTTTTGGCTACCAAAGACTATGCTTACATGATAAAGGCAGATGAAGACCCTTCCACATATGAAGAGGCAAAAGGTAAGGAAAATTCGGAGAAAGCTATGTAGGAAGAATATGATGCATTAATGGAGAATCAGACATGGGATTTGGTTCCTAAACCAAATAGTCAGAAGATCATTGGATGCAAATGGGTCTACAAGACAAAGAGGTTTGCATATGGAAGTGTGTCTAGGTATAAAGCTAGAGTTGTTGTGAAAGGGTTTGCTCAAACATATGGTATTGATTATGATGAGACATATAATCCTGTGGCAAAGATGACAACCATCAAGACACTCATAGCCATTGCTGCATGTAAAGGTTGGAAATTATGTCAATTAGATGTGAAGAATGCTTCTTTAAATGGTTACATTTCATATGATGTTTTCATGGAGCAACCTCAAGGATTCAGAGATGGAAGGTATCCAGATCATGTATGTAAGCTCAAGAGAGCTTTGTATGGTTTGAAGCAGGCCCCGAGGGCATGGAATTATAGACTTGTGAAGTTCTTGAAAGAACTTGGATTTCAAGTATCTAAGGCAGATAGTAGCTTGCTTGTTAAAGCAAGTGATGATGGGTTCATTTACATGTGCATATATATTGATGATATAATTCTTACAGGTACAGATGAGAAAGGCATTCAAAGCCTAAAGAAGCAAATGGAGAAAGAGTTCAAAATCAGTGACTTGGGAGACTTGTCATATTTCTTGGGCATGGAGATTTCATACACTCAACATGGAGTGTATGTGACTCAAGAAAGGTATTTGAGAAACTTGTTAATCAAGTTTAAAATGAATGATTGCAGGGTAGCACCTACTCCAATGGAGGTGAATCACAAATTGAGCAGATATGGTGGAGAAGAATTCAAGGATATGAAGCTATATCAGAGTTTGGTTGGTAGTCTTATCTATGCTACATTAACTAGGCCTGACTTATCATATGCAGTTGGAGTTTTGTCTCAATTCATGCATTGTCCTAGGAAAGAACATTGGATTGCAGGTCAAAGAGTGTTGAGATACATTAACGGTACACTCATGGAGGGTTTGTATTATGGTTTTACATCAGATACAAACATCAAAATATATAGTGATTCAAATTGGGCAGGTAATCCTGATGATAGAAGATCAACATATGGATACTTGTGTTATGTGGGAGATAAGTTAATCTCTTGGTGTTCAAAGAAGCAACACACAGTTGCTTTATCATCTACAAAAGCTGAGTACAAAGGTATGGTTGAAGCAGCAAAGGAAGTGATATGGCTTAAGACACTCATGAAGAGTTTTGACACCATACAGAGTACACCTATCATTTATGGAGATAACATGAGTTCATTGTATTTAGCTTCTAATCCTGTGTTTCATGCAAGGACTAAACACATTGAGATTCAATATCACTTTCTGAGAGAGAAGGTGATGGATAAAGAGATTGAAGTCATACATACTTCAACAAAAGATTAGATAGCTGATATGCTTACCAAAAGCCTGGATGGACCAAAGCTATAGAGATTCAAAGACATGGCAGGCATAAAGAAGATAGAGAAAACCTCAATTGATGATTGAGGGGAGCTATTGGTGCAGGACAATCAACAATTGATGTTTTGATGAAGAGTTGAAGTCAAGGTTTGAAGGAAAGATTCAAGTTGTGAAGCATGGAAGAAAAATACATTCAGAAGAGGAAGATGTGTACACATATGTACAGATAGTTCACTTATATCTTTGAGAAGTCATAAGGTTGTAAATTTTTGTATATATATACTATGAAAATGTCGGGGCAAGTATGAGAGAGCATGAGCATAGAGTAATCAGGAGTTGTATATGTCATTAGACATCTTAGAAGTGAGTTAAGACTCTCTCATCACTCAGCTGTAATTTTTCTCAGAAATGAAGAAAATGTTGCGCCCAATATTTCTGCGTTTTCTCCTTTTGTGTTAGATCTTTTGTGAAATGCTTTTGTACAAGTCTAAGTCTATAGGTGATCGACCTCTGTACAAATTTTTAGCTTCCAATTGTGATCAGGCTGAGAGAATTAAGTGTAGGAACATTTGCATATCTGAATGAGAAGAAGTGAAGTTACAGGAGGCACAAAATTCGATTCGAATGTTTTGATCAATTCTCCTTCCACAGTTTAACGTTTTGAGCAAGCAAGTACTTAATCTTTAAGTTTGAAGGTAAACTACTTGTGGCTAAAAGCATTAGTAGAAACGGGTTCTAGATTGAGAGAACCAAAGGTTTAAAGTCATAGGTGTCTAAATCGACTTCTCAAAAGAACAGTTTTAGACATAGGTGAGTTGTTGAGATCATTTCTCAAGATCTACTGAATCTTTTGGAGTGATCCAACTTGGAGAAGGTGCGCAACCTATAGGCGACACCTCATATAAAGTTTTATCAAAACCTTTACACAATTGATAAGGCAATGAGTGATTTATGTGCAACAGACTTTCTGTGTATTCTCCTTCTTCCCAGTTTGTTTAGCAAATTTGACAATTGAGTATTGATCTTCTAAAATTGGTGAAGATCTGAGTTATTCTTGTTATAGAGGTGCTCTAAATACAAGAGTAACTTGTTCTTTTGGAGATTAACACTCTCCATCATGGTTAACGCAAAGTAAATGCTAAACTTTGTCCTACAATTTACATAGGATTTTTTACCTCACTAGGACAAAGTAGATCCTCTAGTTGGGTGACAAAATCACGTAACTATTGGATAGGACTAAACCATGGAACAAACATCCAAGTCCGATGTTTGGGTTAACCAAACTTCAAGTTCTCCGAATCAAATTCAACTAAATCAAGAATTCTCAAAGTCTTGCGAGGGATAAGAATCTCACCTTCGTTGCTAAGTCCATGCACTAGTCCTGCTCAGAAATGGACTAGTAATTTGAATCCACCCAGTTCACATGTTTGTGCCCAGATCGCACCTAGTAAAAACTATGAATTGGCTAGGGATGTTTTTAGATCCACCCTTATTATTCAATCACTACTTCATACTTTGACTAGTTTATCAAAGTGCAAAGCAATACAGTGTTTTGAATCATTTGGGTAGGGATGCCATCACAGAGATGAGATATGTTCTTGTAGTTTTAGAACATGACCATGTTCTTCCAGTTTTAGAACATGAGTCTTGAGGGTTGATAGTATGTATATAGCTCTATTTTTTAGGACAAAAATATTTTCCAAGGGGAAAGAATATAACAAAGTAATTCTATGATCTAAGGGTCTGGCTAGTTCAGAGGGATCTCAAATCGGACACTGTTTGATCACCCGTATGTATGACCAAAGATCTCCAGTATAGACTTACTAGGAGGTCATTTGCTCTTATAAATAAGTGATCCACTTACACTAGTGGTTAAGTCTCATGGATGTGAAGGAGGAGGTCTTGGGTTCAATCCCCATGGGATACATGGGGAGAGTATTTTTTCCAAAGAGATCTAGAGCCTCTAGAAGCATCCACTTGAGTTAACTCTGGTTAACTTAGACACTTGGCACACATGTAGTTACATGCCTGACACTTGGATGGTTAGTATCCACCTGCCCAAGAAGGCAGTCCCTTGGAGAGAGCTATATATAGAGGCATTTGATTGGGAGGAGATTCATCTCTCTAGCATGTGTTGGCTGTAATGTTGGATATGTCTTCTAAGTTTAATGCATTTATGGCTGGGCATGGGATAAAATATTAGTGTTCAGTGTGTTGGTACATATGGAAAGTCTAAGATCTTGACCATATATCCTGACTACTTTCGACTTTGAAGTTGAAATATATGTTTATACATTTATTCTAAGCTCATACCTAAGGAGAACCTATCATAAATGGTATCAACGACATAAATTCAAGACTCAAGGCTCTAAAAGGATCCAAAAGCCACAAGTCATATTTGAATTCGAAATTCAAATAAATAATTAAAAAAGCTAATTGGAATCTTCAATAGAGTCATCAATACCTACCTACTAAAATCGTGGAAAAAAGGTTATATATACTTCACTAAAGAAGTCATGGATAGACACTTAGCTCTCACACACTTCTAGAGTGTTTATTGTGCTTACCTAGTAGCCATAGGAGTCCTTCAACATCCCCAAGGATTCTACTTTGCATATCAATACATATACTTGAAGTTTTATCATCAGCTTGAGCTAGTATGTATTGTTGATTGTCTACTAATCAAGTATGTGGACTTCTAAGAGTAGTGAATCTAAATTGAATATTTTACTTATAATTGCCCAATTACCTTTCGATTAGAATATGTTAAAGAGGATCTTACTCAATTCATGGAAGTTTAGGAGAACTAGATATTTTCCTGAGTGCTTCCATAAATAGAAGGTTTTCTTTTCATGCTCAAAATTTGAAATTAGTATGTCTTTACGCAAATAATTGAGATCATTGCTCCAACATACTATGGTCATGTTTATGAAAGATTAAGAAGCTTATAAGGTATATTAGTTTGTCCAAGAAAGAAATAGGTAGGTCTAGAGCACGTTTTTGTAGAGACCCTCTCATCTTTGTACTCTCCCTTCACCTCCACATAGTGCAATATTCCAAAATGGAGTTGAACATATATCTTTCATGGAAATGTTGAGTGTAGGGTAAAAAGTGAGGCTCTACCTTATAGCTTTTTGCTTGAGGATATGTGTACAACATATGTACTTAACAGGAATAATCATCACCGAATTTAGTTGGGCTAACCTTACCCAGAGTGACTCCATGATGATCCACCATATTCCACAAAGTATTAAAAAACTTGAATGCCCATTAGAACAGAGCATGAGAAAGGATGGCCATAAGGCCAAAACGTGTGATCCCACATATTCCATGGAGTGTGTTACAAAACTTGAATGTTCATTCGAATAGAGCATGAGAAAGGATGGCGCTATGGCCAAAAATAGCACTCTATATTCCACAAAGTATTACAAAACTTGAAGGCCCATTAGAATAAAGCATGAGAAAGGATGGTCCTAAGGCCAAAACGTGTGTTGACAAAGTCAGCCAAGATCTTCAGAGTCTGATGGAATCATCACGGAACTCAATTGGGCTAACCTTGTCCATAGTGATGCATGCATTAATGCATAAGAGGTTCCAATTGGCAGCTAGCGGGAGTCAAACTCGGTTCCGTGTTGCATCTTACAATTCTTTTTTGAGAGTACAATGAATTGGAATTACACACTGACACACCCTACCTCGTATGGTAGAGGCACCCATCATGAGAGACTCATGGACATGTCCAGCCAAGATTTGAACTCACGACTTCCTCCCACAACTTCAAAGCGTCAATCACTCAACTATGTGGGCTCGGACAAAGTGTCTTACAATTTTGCTTTGCATACATGTGTATATCTTATGTTCCATAGCGGTACCCTGTATCTCCCAGTTCAGCATACCTGCACTCTCTTATGAAGGTTATGGAAAAATGATAAGCCCTATTTACAAGCAAGGCTATGACATGGACGACTGCTTAACGAATCACAGCAGTAACATCTGTACATTGAAGAAAGCTTCGTGACGCCATTGCCCCAATATTGTGCAGTTGTGTACACACAGCAGAAACCAATCTTCTGCTTGCGCGCAGTTCCTCTTTCGTCAAAGAGATAGAAAACTTTAACTCAAGTATTCCATAATGTTCAGAAACTTCATGACAGTGCAGTGAAGATGAACTTGACCGAAATGTTACTGTATTGGATAACCTTTTAAGAAAGCACAGTCTCTTTTCTGTCGCCTCCCCATCAAGTCGTCTGTGTGGGTGCAATCCCCATCAAGTCGTCTATGTGCGTGCAGCAATCTAATAATTAGCTCAAAATTTCTCGTAACAACCTGCATCTTGAAAAATGTACTTGAGTTCCGCTGTTAGGTTCAGCTTTGTCTGCAGAATGGCACAAAATAAAAGAAGTTGACTGCATGAACTTTCGTGTTGCTTGGTCGCCTTTCTCTGTGCAAAGTTACTTGAGAAGACGACTCCGAAACAGAAACTGTAGTCGTTTAGAATTTGTAGCTCGTGAGCGTCGCCTTCCAAAGTCACGAACACCGTCTGGTTCATAGGTCAGCCCATAATGAGGACTTCGTGCAAAAGAAAACAAACTAGCAGTCCTGATCTCATGAGCATGACTCATCGGCTACGAGGTTTGTTCATCGGATCACTTTCAACGACCATCTTTTCTATTCTGTGCGTAACACCTTCGAGAGCAGATCATGACCTTAACGTCCATTTGTGACTTGTACAGCAGTACTTTATTTGAATAAATCGTAGCTTTAAGCTAGGGGAACGCATCGCATGCGTGAACCCTATGACATTCAATGAAACAAGAGATCTATATTGGCAGCTCCAGCATGAAGCACTATCGTTCTGAGTTCATCATAAACCACTGCGCACAACCTAAAACGCGTGAAGTTGCTCTTGTAAACCTACTCAAGCAACACATGCAACATGCACACACGCAATTCTCTCTCTCTCTCTCTCTCTCTCTCTCTCTCTCTCTCTCTCTCTCTCTCTCTCCGGTGGTATCAATGGCGTTTTCATGCTAGCTCATGGAACGTATGACGGCAAACTGTACACTCAAGGATTCAGGATCTACGACCTCTCTCTCTCTCTCTCTCTCCGCAATGGTACCCACGCAGTTTTCATGCTAGCTCATCGAACATATGCCGCCAATCTGTACACCCAAGGATTCAGAATCTACGAGCATAGCGCCAATGGCCATCCATCTTGTAAATAAGTTTTGCGTTGAATCTCATTCGCCTTACCTACCACATAAATAAATAAGCATACGAGCAGCACAACGAGGAAGAAACAAAAACGATCTCTACGCTGTTGGGAAATGCTACTCCTCATAATAACATCAATGGTGAACCCTTCCAAACGATTATATTGAAATGCTCCATCACACAAGGGCGTTCGGTACCTCCTCTTCTTTTTGTGATCATTGCCAATAAATGATCATGAGACTTTTCGCTGATGATATTAATGTCTTTATGCAAAACGACACATTAAGCATTGACACCTTTTGGAATTGTCTGAATACATTTTCTGAGGCCTTGGGATCTAAAATCAATCACGAAAAAATCGCTTTCAAGGCGGTTACTGGGGACCCCCCACAATTGCTTCTTGACCATTGATGTCAATTGATCGCTAGTGGTCAAATCTTCTCCCTCTTAGGTATTCCTTTGGAATTCAGTTTTTTGATCGGGCAATGATGGAATTGGATTATCTCTAAGCTCAAGAGCAAGTTAGCGTGCTCGAAAGATTTATAGATCAACCTACTGGTGCAGCTATGGTGGTTAACACTTTCCTTTATTCTTCGTTGCTTTACTTTCTCTCATGCTGGAGATCAAAGTATCAAGAGATCAACAAATTAGAAAAAAATTGCAAGAACTTCCTTTGGATGGGTGATTCTAACAGAAGGGTATCCCCAAAATCAAATGGGCTACTTGCACAAGTCAAAAGGATCAAGGTGGTGTGGGCATTCTGGACATTAAAGGAATGGCTAAAAAGCTGGCAGAAAAATAGTTTGTTAAAGCGTGGAGCAATAGTGAAGCCTCCTGGGCCAAGCTTATTCTTAGAAATTAGAGTGATCTTAAGTTGGTGGGCCTCCAAGGATGGAAGGGTCAACTTATTGTTCTCCCCATTTTTGGTGACTCCTAGAGGATCTAATATCACGAGGAAGGAGATAAGGAAGAGAGCTCACACACATACACACACTCTCACAATCAAAGAGAAGCACACATTGAGATTGAGGCAAGGAAGAATGATCTTCTTCTTCTTCTATTACATAAAAAGGAATGTACAAGAAGACCTAAAAAACAAGAATACAACCAGTGCAATATATAAAGATCGGTACATAAGCAAAAATCTAATGTCCATGAATGAGTGAGGCCTGAATACATTTTCTGAGGCCTTGAGATCTAAAATCAATCATGAAAAAATCCTTTCAAGGAAATTACTGGGGACCCCCCACAATTGCTTCTTGACCATTGATGTCAAATGATCCCTAGTGGTCAAATCTTCTCCCTCATAGGTATTCCTTTGGAATTCAGTTTTTTGATCGGGCAACGATGGAATTGGGTTATCTCTAAGCTCAAGAGCAAGTTAGCGTGCTCGAAAGATTTATAGATCAACCTAGTGGTGCATGCTATGGTGGTTAACACTTTCCTTAATTCTTCGTTGCTTCACTACAACATATTGGGGGTATACCGAGGCTTCTACCGACGAAAATGAACAGGCACAATTTTGCCCCGACGTCGGTGTTAGGGTCGGTGTAGGCGTCGGAACCAAAGTGCCGGTATAAGCCTCGGTATGAGCATCAGTATAAGCGTGGGTATAAGCGTCGGTATATGCATCGGTATAAGCATCGGTATATGCGTCGGTATAAGCGTCGGTATGAGCATGCAAGAAACAAATGTGCCATCACTCGTGGTAGATAATCTAATAAAAATCAATGAAGTATCCCTAACATATATCGGTGTGACCACTATACATGTCAGAGAAACAAAAAAATGATACGTGTCACTTTGGATCATCACATGTTGAGCTTGATATCTCAACACTCCCCCTCAAGCTCAATATCATGTCCTCTAATCCAAGCATCTTCTGAAACTTCTTCAGCTTCTTTGCTCCAAGTGCTTTAGTGAAAATATCAGAAACCTTTTCATCTGTTCTCACATAAACAAGATCAATATCACCTGCTAATACCTTCTCTTTGATGAAGTGATAAGGTACCTTGATATGCTTTGTTCTTTCATGAAAAACAGGGTTCTATGCTAACTATATGTTGCTAAGATTATCTCTAACCATGATGCCTCACATGCAGCACCTCTATACTCAGCCTATGTACTTGACAAAGCAACAGCGGGTTACTATGTGGGCTCGGACAAAGTGTCTTACAATTTTGCTTTGCATACATGTGTATATCTTACAATTCAGCCTTACGACAAACTTATGTTCCATAGCGGTACCCTGTATCTCCCAGTTCAGCATACCTGCACTCTCTTATGAAGGTTATGGAAAAATGATAAGCCCTATTTACAAGCAAGGCTATGACATGGACGACTGCTTAACGAATCACAGCAGTAACATCTGTAGATTGAAGAAAGCTTCGTGACGCCATTGCCCCAATATTGTGCAGTTGTGTACACACAGCAGAAACCAATCTTCTGCTTGCGCGCAGTTCCTCTTTCGTCAAAGAGATAGAAAACTTTAACTCAAGTATTCCATAATGTTCAGAAACTTCATGACAGTGCAGTGAAGATGAACTTGACCGAAATGTTACTGTATTGGATATCCTTTTAAGAAAGCACACAGTCTCTTTTCTGTCGCCTCCCCATCAAGTCGTCTGTGTGGGTGCAATCCCCATCAAGTCGTCTATGTGCGTGCAGCAATCTAATAATTAGCTCAAAATTTCTCGTAACAACCTGCATCTTGAAAAATGTACTTGAGTTCCGCTGTTAGGTTCAGCTTTGTCTGCAGAATGGCACAAAATAAAAGAAGTTGACTGCATGAACTTTCGTGTTGCTTGGTCGCCTTTCTCTGTGCAAAGTTACTTGAGAAGACGACTCCGAAACAGAAACTGTACTCGTTTAGAATTTGTAGCTCGTGAGCGTCGCCTTCCAAAGTCACGAACACCGTCTGGTTCATAGGTCAGCCCATAATGAGGACTTCGTGCAAAAGAAAACAAACTAGCAGTCTTGATCTCATGAGCATGACTCATCGGCTACGAGGTTTGTTCATCGGATCACTTTCAACGACCATCTTTTCTATTCTGTGCGTAACACCTTCGAGAGCAGATCATGACCTTAATGTCCATTTGTGACTTGTACAGCAGTACTTTATTTGAATAAATCGGAGCTTTAAGCTAGGGGAACGCATCGCATGCGTGAACCCTATGACATTCAATGAAACAAGAGATCTATATTGGCAGCTCCAGCATGAAGCACTATCGTTCTGAGTTCATCATAAACCACTGCGCACAACCTAAAACGCGTGAAGTTGCTCTGGTAAACCTACTCAAGCAACACATGCAACATGCACACACGCAATTCTCTCTCTCTCTCTCTCTCTCTCTCTCTCCGGTGGTATCAATGGCGTTTTCATGCTAGCTCATGGAACGTATGACGGCAAACTGTACACTCAAGGATTCAGCATCTACGACCTCTCTCTCTCTCTCTCTCTCCGCGATGGTACCCACGCAGTTTTCATGCTAGCTCATCGAACATATGCCGCCAAACTGTACACCCAAGGATTCAGAATCTACGAGCATAGCGCCAATGGCCATCCATCTTGTAAATAAGTTTTGCGTTGAATCTCATTCGCCTTACCTACCACATAAATAAATAAGCATACGAGCATCACAACGAGGAAGAAACAAAAATGATCTCTACGCTGTTGGGAAATGCTACTCCTCATAATAACATCAATGGTGAACCCTTCCAAACGATTATATTGAAATGCTCCATCACACAAGGGCGTTCGGTACCTCCTCTTCTTTTTGTGATCGTTGCCAATAAATGATCATGAGACTTTTCGCTGATGATATAAATATCTTTATGCAAAACGACACATTAAGCATTGACACCTTTTGGAATTGTCTGAATACATTTTCTGAGGCTTTGGGATCTAAAATCAATCACGAAAAAATCGCTTTCAAGGCGGTTACTGGGGACCCCCCACAATTGCTTCTTGACCATTGATGTCAATTGATCGCTAGTGGTCAAATCTTCTCCCTCTTAGGTATTCCTTTGGAATTCAGTTTTTTGATCGGGCAATGATGGAATTGGGTTATCTCTAAGCTCAAGAGCAAGTTAGCGTGCTCGAAAGATTTATAGATCAACCTATTGGTGCATGCTATGGTGGTTAACTCTTTCCTTTATTCTTCGTTGCTTTACTTTCTCTCATGCTGGAGATCAAAGGATCAAGAGATCAACAAATTGGAAAAAAATTGCAAGAACTTCCTTTGGATGGGTGATTCTATTAGAAGGGTATCCCCAAAATCAAATGGGCTACTTGCACAAGTCAAAAGGATCAAGGTGGTGTGGGCATTCTGGACATTAAAGGAATGGCTAAAAAGCTGGTAGAAAAATGGTTTGTTAAAGCGAGGAGCAATAGTGAAGCCTCCTGGGCCAAGCTTATTCTTAGAAATTGGAGTGATCTTAAGTTGGTGGGCCTCCAAGGATGGAAGGGTCAACTTATTGTTCTCCCCATTTTTGGTGACTCCTAGAGGCTCTAATATCACGAGGAAGGAGATAAGGAAGAGAGCTCACACACATACACACACACTCTCACAATCAAAGAGAAGCACACATTGAGATTGAGGCAAGGAAGAATGATCTTCTTCTTCTTCTATTACATAAAAAGGAATGTACAAGAAGACCTAAAAAACAAGAATACAACCAGTGCAATATATAAAGATCGGTACATAAGCAAAAATCTAATGTCCATGAATGAGTGAGGCCTGAATACATTTTCTGAGGCCTTGGGATCTAAAATCAATCATGAAAAAATCCTTTCAAGGAGATTACTGGGGACCCCCCACAATTGCTTCTTGACCATTGATGTCAAATGATCCCTAGTGGTCAAATCTTCTCCCTCATAGGTATTCCTTTGGAATTCAGTTTTTTGATCGGGCAACGATGGAATTGGGTTATCTCTAAGCTCAAGAGTAAGTTAGCGTGCTCGAAAGATTTATAGATCAACCTAGTGGTGCATGCTATGGTGGTTAACACTTTCCTTAATTCTTCGTTGCTTCACTACAACATATCGGGGGTATACCGAGGCTTCTACCGAGGAAAATGAACGGGCGCAATTTTGCCCCGAGGTCGGTGTAAGGGTCGGTGTAGGCATCGGAACCAAAGCGACGGTATAAGCCTCGGTATGAGCATCAGTATAAGCGTCGGTATAAGCGTCGGTATATGTGTTGGTATAAGCGTCGGTATATGCGTCGGTGTAAGCGTCGGTATACGCGATGGTATAAGCGACGGTATGCCCCTGGGCAGAATAGTAGGTATAAGCATCGGTATCTGCCTGGGGATACCGACGCTTATACCGTCGCCTATACCGACGACCATATCTGCAAAATTTTTCTTGGCAGAGTATGTTGTCTCTTGCTACAGCAACATTCCCATGCTGCTGTGTAGCAAAAGACAATACACTGTGCCCAAGAAAAACCGGAGAACATGTGACATGTATGAGAGGCAACAGACACATGATTTGTTAAAGCAA
>CM035426.1:26418256-26420756 GCA_020310875.1 Ceratopteris richardii | reverse complement strand
TTGCTACTCCATGTAATAGTTGCATCTCCAAGTGAGAACAAAAAGCCACTAATAGATCTTCTATCTGGAGTACTACCAACCTAATCTGCATCGCTATATCCATGAACCTGCAAATCTACACCAGCTTCATAAAACAATGCATAATCCAAAGTAGCACTCACATAACATAGAGTGCACCTCAGAGCATCCAAATGTGGCTTCTTGGGAACGTGCATAAACTAACTTTCAAGTCCAATAGTATAGCTTAAATTAGGCCTTGTAATTGGGAGATATATAAGACTTGCCATAATTTTCTTGTACATAGTAGCATTTTCCAATGCTTCACCTGATGTAGTATCCAACTTCAAATTCAGATCTAATGGCATAGAAATTGGCTTACAATCAGCCATCCCATACTTTTGCATCATATTTAAGGCATATTGACTTTGTGATATCCATATACCTATTTCTATATGGATAAACTCAATACCCAAGAAGTACCGCAACATAGCAAGATCTTTCATGTCAAATTCTTGCATAAGAAGTTGCTTTACCTCTTTGATGCTTTCTTCATCTTCACCACCTACAATCAAGTCATCAACATAGATAGCCATAATTGTGATTACATCATCACCCTTATCTTGCATATAGTGAATGATCTGCATCACACATAGAAAACCCAATGGTGGTTAAGTAATTAGCAATCCTTACATGCCATGCACGAAAAGCTTGGTTCAACCCATACAAAGCATTTTGCAACTTGCAAACATATTCTAGATGCTTTGAATCTTCATATCCTTGTGGATGGTCGATGTATACTTCTTCCTATAACTCATCACGTAAGAAATCATTCTTCACATCCATGTGATGCAAAGTCCATCCTTTTGCTGTAGCTAATGCAACAAGTGTTTCGACCGTAGATATTTTAACTATAGGGCTGAATGTTTCCTCATAATCAATGCCATATGTGTGTGCATATCCTTTTGCTACCAATCATGTTTTCTACCTCCTTATGCTACCATTAGCATTGTGCTTTACCTTGTAAACCCACTTGTAGCCTATGGGTTTCTTTCCTTGCGGCAATGGAACCAGCTTCCATGTTTTGTTTCCATAAAGTGCAACCATCTCCTCATCCATAGCTTTTTCCCAATCTGCATTTCCAATTGCATCTTCAAAACAAGAAGGTTCAGCATCTTCTATTACCTTTGTCATGTAGGCACAATGACGAGCCATCTAACTATCATATGTTAATCATTGTACAGAATTCCGCATCCTCTCACATCTTCTTGGTCTTGGGTCACTTCTCCTTGTATCATCTACATGTGACTTTCTAACTCTTGGAATCTTCATTGAGGGCAATCCAAGTTCCTCATCAAGACTCTTTTCTGAACCACTTGAATCTCTATCAACATCTTCAAAACATGCACATGTTTTATGACTAACAGAACGCTTTTCTTTACCTTTCTTAGATGTAATTGATGAATTTTCTGACTCAGATCTCCACGCAATCTCCCACTCCATGGATTTGGATTGGAACTATTGCTTGATGATGCATCCATTCCACTCAAAGCTTCAGATTTGACACTTGATTATTCAGCATTTTCTTTGTCATTTGGTTCAAGATCCTTCTTGGGCATCTGCATAGAAGTTTGACATCAAATATCACATCTCTGCTCACTTTCACCTGTCATGTGAGTGGGTTATAACATTTATATCCCTTTTGCTCAAGGAAGTATCGAATGAAGACACACTTTTGTGCTTTTGGATCAAGCTTCATCCTCAACTCATTTGGAACATGTACATATGCAATACAACTAAAAACTTTCAGATGTGATAAGTTTGGCTTGTTACCTATAAACTTCTCTTCAGGTGTAACTTGATGTACACCAATAGTCAGAGTTTTGTTCATGATGTATACAACAGTATGCACAGCTTCCTCCCAATAACAATGAGGCATATTCTTCTCAACCATCAAGACTCTTGTTATTTCTACAAAATGTTTGTTTTCGCATTCACCAACACCATTCTGTTGTTGTGTGTACCTAGATGAAAACTGACATCGAATTCCATGATTTTTAAGCAAGTTGTTGAACTCATTTGACATATATTCACCTCCTCCATCAGATCTTACTATCTGCATATATTTCCATGTCTGCTTTTCTGCCATAGCTTTAAAATTCTAGAAGTGAGTGAACACCTCACTCTTATCTTTCATGAAATGTACCCACACTTTTCGTGTATGGTCATTAATGAAAGTAAGATAAAACCTGCAACCACCCATAGCTATGGTCTCTACAAGACCCCAAACATCTGTATGTACTATTTCTAGCACATTCTCACTAACATTCTTGTCATGCGGAAACAATGATCTTGACTGTTTACCAAATTGACATGCTACACATACCTTTTGCATCTGTCCAAACTTGAAATTTGATAGTCCATGGACAATCTCCCTTGAGTGCATCAATTTTAGCCTTTGCAAGTTTGCATGTCCAATCAGTTTGTGCCACATCTCTATATC
>CM035426.1:26293256-26413256 GCA_020310875.1 Ceratopteris richardii | reverse complement strand
ATTTGGAAACACAGGTGTGCTTCCAACTTTGGAATCCCTCCTAAAGAATGGTTGATAGGAAAATCTCTATCCCTTTTAGGCAAAAGAATTTCCAATTAAAAAAAAAAAACCCTATCTTTTAGACATCATAGAGTGTTTTTCCTAGAGAAGCTTAAAATCAAAAGTGAGTGGGCCCCACATGAGGGAGACGAGATAGTTATCAACCTTCTTTGTAATGTTCTCTAATAACCTTTTAATTACCCATGCTTTGTGGGATAGAGGGGTCCCATGGCTAGTAGGCTCGTTCTTTTGTACATTTGTTTTCTTTATTAATTAAAGCTTGGAAGAGTAGGCTTTGTTTTGCCGAACTTCCTTACACAAAAAAGTGAGGAAGAAACTTGGAGCACAACACAATACAAAATGTATTACCAATTCAATGTACAAAGCTAAGCATATATACAAGATAGGCAAAAAAACCTCTGAAAGAGGGAAAAAGGTCCCTTGATGGTCCTAAGTGTGTTCACACACATCACTACCAAAATATATCAACAAGTCCCCCTTAGGAGTGATGCAATGAAAAAGGAGCTAGCACTCATGTAGAAGGAAGTGTCAAACTATGTGGAAAGAGATCAATCCACAAAAGGAAGTAATCCCAAAGCTTTCGGGAGAGCTTCAAAATTCTCCCTCGAAGTGCCTTTGTGAAAAGGTTTGCAACATTATCTTGTGTGGGCACATAAGCCAAATTGATCTCTCCAATAGAGAACCTCTTGCTGGCATAATGCTAGTGCACCTCAATGTTCTTTATGCAAGCATGGAACACAGGGTTCCTTGTAACTACTAATGTGCCAAGTCGTCAACTACCACTCAAGTAGCTAAAGATGCCCTTAACCACTTGCAAATGCTTGAAACATTGGAAATGCATAAACCTACTTATTTTAGAAAGCAAACTGAATATCGGTTGGAGTTATGCATAAGTAAATCAAGCATCCAACAACTTGATGATAGAGAACAACATCAAATGCATCACCAATTGCTAATTTAGATGCTATCTTGGTTGGGGCATGTAACAAATTCATATTACAAAAAAATGTATACCAAATCATTCGCATATGATGCACTTAAGTAATTTCTCAATTGTGGTAGTGATTGTGGCCATGATCCTCATCATGTCAGAAAGAAGGAATATCTAAAGCTTGCTATGGAGTCCTCAAGCTTGAAGATGCTCAAACATTGGCCTACATCACGTAGAGGAAAGAAAAGATGAAGGATGGAAATGAATCTTTCAAAAATAAAGGAATGCTTATGAATGTAATTCCTGTTGATATATTTAGGTAGTGATGCATGTGAACACTCTAGAACCACCTGGGCATTTTTTTCCTCTTTAGGAGGTTTCTTTCCCCAGCTTGTATACATGCATATTGCCCTAATGGGCTACTTATCTTTGCACATTCTAGTGGTAATACATTTAGTATGTGTGTTGTGCTCCAAGCTTCTTCTCTTTTCCTTGTGTTGTTCACGTGTTTCCGCAAACACCTAACTCCAACAATTGGTATCAGAGTAGGCCGCCCCTTCATCTAGGGCATCGTTGACACCCCTCCGGTCACAGTCTCAAAATCACAAGAAATTTGATATGCATACTTAGGATGATTAGGAGATGAAAACTACTTCGCTTTCTAGTGCCAAAATCGTGATCTCAGCTCGTTTCTGCCTCCAAATGCACTATCACAATGCTTATGTAGGCTATTTTGTCTTCTTGTGCCAAAGATATATACTAGTTTTGGTCCGTCGATATAGGCATCTCAAAGTCTGCTATAGGTTTAGTAGGACTCGTTAGGGTACTTCTGTTCAACTTTTTCAGATAGATTCATTTTTTTTGCATCATTGTATTTTAGTCGATAGCCATGGCTGAAAGCAGTGACATATTTTGTATGTTGGCTATTGAGGATAAGTTGGATAGTACCAATTACCCATTGTGGGATTATATTATGCGACATGTATTGGTTGCAAAAGGACTCTAGAACATTATGCACAGTGATGAAAAATATCCTATTATGTCACGAGGAAGGAGATAGGGAAGAGAGCTCGCACACATACTCTCACAATCAAAGAGAAGCACACACTGAGATTGAGGTAGGGAAGAATGATCTTCTTCTTCTTCTATTACATAAAAAGGAATGTACAAGAATGACCTAAAAACAACAATACAACAAGTGCAATATATAAATACCAATACATAAGGAAAAAACTAATGTCCGCAAATGAGTGAGATGGTTAGAAACAAATGTGCCATCACTCTCGGTAGATAAATCTAGTACTGATCAATGACGTATCTCTGACATATACCGGTGTGACCACAATACATGTAAGAGAAATGAAAAACAGATACGTGTCATCCTAGATCATCACATGTTGAGCTTGATATCTCAACACTCCCCTTTAAGCTCAATGTCATGTCCTCTAATCCAAGCATCTTCTGAAACTTCTTCAGCTTCTCTGCTCAAAGTGCTTTAGTAAAAATATTAGCAACCTGCTCATCTGTTCTCACATAAACAAGATCAATATCTCCTGCTAATACCTTCTCTCTGATGAAGTGATAATGTACCTCGATATGCTTTGTTCTAGCATGAAAAATAGGGTTCCGTGCTAACTGTATACTTCTAAGATTTTCACTATAGATAGTGATAGGCTTTTGCACTTCCACAACTAAATTTGTAAGTAGCATCTCTAGTGATGATGCCTCACATGCTGCCATTGCAGCACCTCTATACTCAGCCTCTATACTCGACAAAGCAACAGTGGCTTGCTTCTTGCTGCTCCATGTAATAGTTGCACTCCCAAGTGAGAATAGAAAGCCACTATTAGATCTTCTATCTGCAATGCTACCAGCCCAATCTACATCAGTGTATCCATGAATGTGCAAATCTATACGAGCTTCATAAAACAATGCATAATCCAAAGTAGAACTCACATAAGGTAGAGTGCACCTTCGAGCATCCAAATGTGGCTTCCTCAGAACCTACATAAATTGACTTTCAAGTCCAACAGTGTAGCTAAGATCATGCCTCGTAACATTTAAACATTTTCTTTGTCATTTGGTTCAAGATTCAGTCCTTCTTTGGCATTTGCATAGAAGTTTGAAATTTCATCAAATACCACATCTCTGCTCACCACCTATCATGTGAGTGGGTTATAACATTTATATCCCTTTTGCTCAAGGGAGTATCCAATGAAGACACATTTTTTTGCTTATGGATCAAGCTCCATCCTCAACTCATCTAGAATATGTACATATGCAATACAGCCAAAAACTTTCATATGTGATAAGTTTGGCTTTTTACCTATGAACTTCTCTTCAGGTATAAATTGATGTATAGCAGTAGTTGGATTTGTGTTCATGATGTATAGAATTGTATGCATAGCTTTTGCCCAATAAAAATGAGGCATATTCTTCTCAGCCATCAAGGCTCTTGCTATTTCTACAATATGTCTATTTTTGTGTTCATCAATGCCATTATGTTGTGGTGTGCACCTACATGAAAAATGACGTCGAATTCCATGACTTTTTAGAAAATTGTTGAACTCATTTGATGTGTATTCACTTCCTCCATCAGATCTTATGTCTGAATATACTTCGTTGTCAGCTTTCCACCATAGCTTTAAAATTCTGAAAGTGAGCAAACACCTCACTCTTCTCTTTCATGAAATAGACCCACACTTTCTGTGTATGGTCATCAATGAAAGTAACATAAAACCTGCAACCACCCATAGATGTGGTCTTTGCAGGACCCCAAACATCTGTATATACTATTTCTAGCACATTCTCACTAACATGCTTGTCATGCAGAAATGATGATCTTGTCTGTTTACCAAATTGACATGTTGCACATACCTTCTGCATCTCTGCAACCTTGAAATTTGGTAGTCCATGGACAATCTCCTTTGACTACATCAATTTCAGCCTTTGAAACGTTGCATGTCCAATCTGTTTATGCCACATCTCTATATCTGCAATAACTCCTGCACCTTTTGCAAACATGGCTACATTCATTTTAGGAATTTTCACATTTAAGGTGAACATCTGACCCACTTTGTTTCCTTTGGCAATCAATCTTCCATCTCGTTTGTATTCTTCTACATATAACGCATTAGCATTCAACCTAACTTGTAATCCCTAATCAACCATTTGTCCAAAAAAAAACATATTTGGAACATGCAACACATCAACAAGGCGTTTTACCTTCCCATCCTCCATAGATAGTGTTATATTTCCTGTATGCTCAATAGGGTGTGATGTGTCATCGCCAGTTTCAACATATCCAGGAACTGGTAGTTTTTGCAAAGTACTAAACCATTCAGCATGATTATTCATGTGATTTGAAGCACTTGAATCAACATACCAAACATTATCATTTGATTCTGAAACACCAGCAGACATCGTATTCATCATGTGATGTTGAACCATGAACAATTTCTCAGAATCATCTACACTTGCCGATGCATAGTTGTTTTGTTGCCTTTTGTTATTTTGATTCTTCAACCTGCAATCATGTTCAAAGTGTCCAAGTTTACCACAATTCCAACATCCTTTACTATCATTACATGAACTTGGTTGTTGTTTCCTCTTCCACTTCCAAAACCTCTACCTCTTCCTCTTCCTCTACCAAAGTAGAATACCTACTCAGAACTAGATTTTCCTTGGGATTTTGAATCCTCACCAAGATTGTTTTCTTCAATAATCAGCATAGATACTAGATCAACAAAATTCAGAATATTTTCCCTAGTTTGTATAGAAGTTTTGAACTGCTTATATGTAGCTCCTAAACCACGAAGGCAAACTTCCACCTTATCACCATCATCTACATTCACGCCAATAGATGCAAGTAACTCACATATGCTTTTGATTTTGAGTAGTCACTTATTGACATGCTCTTTTCCTCCAATGTATGCAGCTCGTTCTTGAGTTGCAATTTCCATGCCTTTATATTTGTCTCATACAATGTGACCAAATTGTTCCAAGCCTCTTTTGGAGTCTTGGCATCTTGTATGTGTCCAATCATGCTATCGTGTATGCTGATAGATAGCCAATACATTACCTTTCGTGCTCCTTTATTCCATTCCTCATATGCTCTTAACTATTCTATAGCCTGATTCTTGTCTAGTAACTACAGAGCATTTTCATTCTCTCCTTTGATGTAGTTCCAATAGCCTTTTCCCATGAGGAAATTCGTCATTCTGAATCTTCAAGCATGGAAGTTGTTCTTGTCCAGCTTATGACTCATAAGCTGACTTATTCCATTTGTGTTTGCCATTTCTACACTAATTTACAACACTACAAAACACTACAAACAACACTTCTACTTGAACATCGTCGCACTGTGACGTGATAATTCGATCTCAGAAAAACACAGTTTTTGTGTATCAATAGTACATAGAATCGCTTGAAATTCTGGATCTACAATATACGTGTTGGAGAACATGATGCAAGTTATAGTTTTTTTTTACTGACTTGGTTTTTTTGTGGCCCCCACCTTGCAGGCTCAGAATGGAGGTCGAGATGGCTCCAAAACTTCGATCTGACAAAAACAAGTAACCCTAAAGGGATAACTCCCGAAAATTTTTTGAGGTCTTCTACCTTCAAGCCGATTTTCATAGTAAATGGAGATCGTTTGTGAATGAAATTTTCTCCATGCCTTGCTGCATACGCTTCACCATTGCCTTCTCCATGAGCTCTCTACAGCAACGCTTGCTCTGATACCATGTCACGAGGAAGGAGATAAGGAAGAGAGATCATACACACACTCTCACAATCAAAGAGAAGCACACACTCAGATTGAGGCAATGAAGAATGATCTTCTTCTTCTTCTTCTATTACATAAAATGGAATGTACAAGAATGACCTAGAAACAAGAATACAACAAGTGCAATATATAAAGACCAATACATAAGGAAAAACCTAATGTTTGCAAATGAGTGAGTTGGCAAGAAACAAATGTGCCACCATCACTCTAAGTAGATAAATTTAATACAAATCAATGAAATATCCCTGACATATACCGGTGTGATCACTATACATGCCAGAGAAATGAAAAATTGATACATGTCATCTTGGATCATCACATGTTGAGGTTGATATCTCAACATATTACACCTGCAAATACAGGTATTGAAGTTGATGCAGATGGCATTGAAGATGATGATATTTTTGAGATTCCTATTTGTGCTATGATTTTTGTTGCACCTACTGTAGAGAAAATTTGTTGGGATGGTAGAGATGCTCAGGCACATGCATTGATAGCCTTGTCTATCAAATGTGTCATTATTCCTCACATTTGCTCTTGTAGAACAACTAAGGATGCTTGGGATACACTTACCACATTGTACCACGCTAGGAATGAGGCTCGTGTTGCTTACCTCTAAAAATAGTTGGAGAGTGAGCATATCAATGAAGGTGATTCTATGGACAGTTTTCTAACAAAGATCAAAGAATTGAAGGAAGAATTCATTTCTACGGATGAAGTTATACAAGATAGCTCACTTGTGCAGACCATTCTTAATGGTCTTCCTGATTCATATCAAAGTTTTGCTTCTACTCTTTGTGTGATGATGAAAGGAAATCCAAATGCCATGTCATTTGAGGAGTTACTGTATGTTCTGTTACAGAAACATTAGTCTAGGTAGAACATGTTGGTGCAAATGTCCAAGCCTTCACATTTGGCTAGGCATGGAAGGAAATGTGTGCAACCACTTGATAAAGCATGTGAACCATAGCTTGTAATTGTTTGATCATTCACCATTGTAAAAGTTTTTGACCTTGAGAGATTCTTCTAAATCCATACATCTTGTGGAGTTAGGAGAAGGATAAGTTATGAGTTTCAATGAAGGAATAAATCCTCAATCATAGGGAACACTTTTAGATGGAGCCAAATTTGAATTTCAAATTCAAACTTGGATGAAGAACTCATTATAAAAGCTACTGTGGAACGTGTGGCTTGTGTGGCCTCATTGAGAGCTCTCCTATTGATCATTTGTAAGACTTGAGTAGCTTACACCATAGCTCAGTCACTCTCTTATCATTGGGCATCATTTCTATGCCAATGATCTTATTCATCAATGTTTTATAATACATATAGATGATTCATCATCTCTATCTACTTCTCAGCTATGACAACTCAGAACAGTGAACTTTGTTTGATCATGTCTCAATGAGTTCTAAACCATTTTTCATGATCTATAGTTTGTTAGAACCAAATCAACATATGTTTTAGGCTATCAAATTTTCAAAGCTTTTTGCTCAACCATTTGGGAGAAATCACCATCGATTGCTTACTAGTCATTCCTTGTTGAGTGCCTAAAAAGTCAGGGGTAAGCATTGGATTGCTAAATTGATTTCACAGAGCATAGTTTATCTTTTTTTATGATTCCACTTGTAATCATTAGATATCTAAGCTAATTCCCTCAAAGGGAATTGTATCAATTGCTACTCTACTGTGAGCACTGAGCAAAAGAACCAGTAGGTGTGAGGACCAAAAGAGCAAGTTTTGTGACAGTAGCTATTTACATAGTAGTCTATTTTGATTCAATTGTTTCAAGCATTCACTCCAAAGTACATAGGTAATTTCTATCAAACTCTAAAGTAATTTAGGGCAGGTACAAAGCAAGTTTTAGCAGTACCACCTCACGTCCTAGAGGTATCCATCCATCTCTTCCAACAATGGTATCAGAGCAAGTTGAGGTAAAATGGGACATGGTTTCCTTTCTTTTATTGATAAATTGAACATGAACAATTATCCAGCATGGTCATTGAGGATGGAGACCTATTTACAAGGAAGGAGTCTCTATGGATTCATACGAGGAGATGAGGAGATACCCATATTTAGAAGCAAAGGTCAACCTACAAGAGAAGAACTAGAAAGACTCAACTCATGGTGTGCCCAAGATGCTTTAGCAAGGTCATATCTACTTAAATTTATTTTTGACTTCCTTCTTCCTCACATTAGGAATTGTAAAACTTCCCAAGAGACTTGGGATACATTATCTTCATATTTTTTTTCCAATACAAGAGCTAGAAAAAATCAATTATGGATTGAGTTTACTACTCAAAGGAAGCAACCTAAGCAAAATGTTTCAGAGTATGTGACCAAGGTAAAGGATGTGGCTGATCAATTAGCAAGCATAGGAGAGGAGATTGAAGAAGAGCAAATAGTGAGACAGATAATTAATGGCATCAAGGCATATGATAAGTGGGAAGCTTTCACAACTTCTATGGACCTTTACATGGACATGCAAATCCTAGATCTTACCACACTCATGGGACAACTCTTTACCCATGAACCCAAGATCAACAAAATAGGAGAACCATCAAGAGGTAGCAATTCTTCTGCCCTATATACAGATAAAGGAAAGTCTAAAGATAAATGAAAGAGCAAGAAAGTTGAAGATGAAGGTACTAATTCTCAAGCTAACTATGCAGGGAGAGGTAGGAATTCAAGAGGAAGGGGCAAAAGAGGTAAGCAAGGTAGGGGGAGACCTGTCAACTCTTCCCCATGCAATATATGTGGAGTGTCTAATCACACAACAGATGAGTGCTATAGGAACTTCAAGAACCAAAAAGGAAGAGGATTTTAAAGAGGTGGCTACTCACAATCAAGAGGAAGATTCAACCATAATCAAGGCTACAACCATGGCTACAACAACAATGATCAAGGAGGATACAAATCAAGAAAAGAATTCAACAATTATATAGAGGATCAAGAGAATTCTCTTCTCATTATGAACATGACTTCAAAGCAAGGTATGAATGATGAGCACCTCTTCTATATTGACTCAGGCTATTCAAACCATGTAGCAGGCAATGTAGCTCTCCTTTCTAATGTTGAGGAGCCCAAGGGAAAGCTGCAGACAAGTGATGACACCAATGATTCAGTATTCAAGGTAGGAAATGTCAAAACTTCTGATGGGAATAGGAATCTGTTGAGTAGGGTTCTTTATGTACCTACTATCACAAAGAATCTCATGAGTGTTGAACAGGTAGTGGAAAAGGGTTTGGAGGTTAGGTTAAATAAATATGGAGATTTTTTGGAGGACCCCCTATTGGAGTTAGACATATGCGGAAGCACACGAACAACACAAGGAAGAAGAAGAAGCTTGGAGAACAACACAATACTGAATGTATTGCCACTAGAATGTACAAAGATGAATAGCCCATTAGGGAAATAGGCGTATATACAAGACAGGGAAAAAAACCTCCTAAAGAGGGAAAAAAGAGCCATGGTGGTCCTAGAGTGTTCACACACATCACTACCTAAATATGTCAACAAATCCCCCTTGGGAGTGATGCAGTGAACAAGTAGCTAGCACTCATGTATAAGGAAGTGCCAAGCTATGTGGAAATCACTCTGCAAAAGGAAGTAAGCCCAAAGCTTTGCGGAAAGCTTCAAACTTATCCCTAGACAGAGCCTTAATGAAAAGGTCTGCAATGTTCTCTTGGGAGTGATGAAGTGAACAAGTAGCTAGCACTCATGTATAAGGAAGTGCCAAGCTATGTTGAAATCACTCCACAAAAGGAAATAAGCCCAAAGCTTTGCAGAAAGCTTCAGACTTCTCCTTAGGTAGAGCCTTCGTGAAAAGATCTGCAATGTTGTCCTGCGTGGGCACATATGCCAAGCTGATCTCCCCAGCAGAGAACCTCTCGACATAATGATAATGCACCTCAATGTGCTTAGTGTGAGCATGGAACACAGGGTTCCTCGCAACTGCCAATGCGCTCTGACTGTTAGTGAAGATGGTGGTGGTAGAAGACTCACCAACACCCAAATCAACCATAAGGGGTCTAGGCCATACACTCAATAGTCACTGTGAAAGCTGCCCTATACTCAGCCTCACAAGTGGAAGTGGCCACAGTAGGTTGCTTCTTGCTCAACAAAGATATGCATGAGCTACCAAGCATGAAGCAAAAGCCACTAGTGGACACATGAGTGTCATAGCATCCAACCCAGTCTGAGTCAAAAAAAGCATGTAAATCCGGCGGTAGTGATCCCCCCTTGGGATAAAACAACCCAAGTAGTGGAACACCACTCAAGTAGCAAAAGTTGCGCTTAACCCCATGCCACTGCTTGACACCTGGGAAATACATAAACCTGCTCATCTATGAGACAAGAAACTGAATATCTGGTTGAGTAATGCATAAGTAAATCAGGCATCCAATAGCCTGCTAATAGAGGACAACATCAAATGCATCTCTAGCATCATGAAGACTCAATTGTAAATGTGTCTCCATAGGAGTGGCCATAGGCTTACAATCTTCAAAGTCAAAACACTGCAATAATGTGTCAATATATTGCATTTGACACAAAGCCATTCCACCATCAACTTGCATAAATTGAATGCCCAAAAAGGATCAAACTTTGTCTGAGTTAGAAACTTGGCATAAAAGATTAGGGCACATTGGTGAGAGAATCTTGAAGCAGATATGTAGAGATCAATGTGTGCTTGGGATACCTAATGTATCCAAGCAACACATGATCTATAAATGTGGTGCTTGTCAGTTTGGAAAATCACAGGTTATCCTTTACAAAGAAAGGTTATATGCATGAGGATTATTTGGAACTTGTCCACACAGATGTGTGGGGACCAAGCAAGGAGCCTTCAATTTTAGGCTCAAGGTACTATGTGTCATTTATTGATGATTTCAGTAGGTGGACTAGATTGTATTTCAAGAAACATAAAGATGAAGTGTTCAGTTGCTTCAAGAAGTGTTTAGTTACTTCTCAAATGAATTTGATGCATTTTTGTAGGATAGAGGTATCAAAAGGGAGATTACTACTAGGTATACTCCTGAGCAAAATGTAGTGTTAAACGCGCGTTGCCGTCAAAGATGCGTTTAAGCTCTTTTCGGGTTCTTGGGAGTGGTAGGGATCTGCTAATCAGAGGCCCTAAGACTTGATTTTTGCAATTAACTCATTCATAAAGTAGTACACGAGTGTTCAAAGAACTCTATTAACACGAATTACTATCACTACTCTGGTTCGTTCTCTCACAGATTCCCGATTCGTATACAGATTAAGACTTTCTCAGTACATAACGCAAAAAGTAAACATTACCGTAACCCAGACTTACAACACTTAACTTAATGGAAAAGTGTTAACCACAAGTTAAGGTAATCAAACAACGATGACGAAAAAAAACACAGTACTACTCAGAATTCTCAAACACAACACTACGGAAACTCCACAGAACGTATCGCCCAGACAGACAGTCTGGCGATTCTTCTGGTTGTTGCCGAAGCATCCTTTCATTAGATTATAAATGGTTACATCTTTTCGCAGCGACCTTTCGGTTCCTACAGAATACGAAAAGAAAAAAATTTACAAATGCCAATCCGGCGGCTTACACTGGCATGCACGGTGGACTTGAACCTGCAGAGATACAAAATTTTATAGCTCTTCTACTATACCCTGAATATACATTGTTCGGGCTAACTTAAATGTCCTGGCAATTTTCTGCTTCAGCGAGTCCAACATCTTTTTTAGAATCTCCGATTCTACAAGCTGAGCATCAGTTCTAACTGAACTGGTTGCAATTACTTGACTCATCAAAAGTTCTACCTGTGTTTGCAGAAACGGCTCTTGCAGAAAGAAATCATTTGCTAAAGCCGCATCCCAGCTCAATCTCATATCTGCAATCTGTTGATCTATTCGTGATAAACGTTCTGCTTGAGCTCCAAGTTGTTTTTCTCTTCTCTCTAGTTCTTTTTGATGTCTTATAAGCCATAACTGCATCTTATTATCTTCTTTCTTGGCTTCTTTACACATCCATAATTGGGCATCCTCATGCATCCATGAGTGATCATTTGAACTAGCACTATGGATAGACAAATCATCATCTTCCTTATGTATGGGGTTCCATTGTAATGGTGGCACGTCTTTGTACGCAAAGGTATGCAAGTTTATCTTGGTGGTGTTTCCTTGATGTTGAAGGTATAATGAGTCTCATCCCCAATATTGCACTACCCTAAGTTGTCTCATGAAGGGTCGTCCCAATATCATCTCATAGTTATTTGCTTTTCCAAATTGACAGATGGCTAAAGTATGCTCAAATTCAACTCCACAGGTGGTTAATTTGATCTTTTCTAATATTCCCAATGGTTTTCCAACATGACCATCTGCTAACTAAAGCTTCATACAAGTGGGTCGTAAGGCAGGCTTCCCCCATTTCTCCCAAATCTCTTTGGTAGCAATACCTACTCCCACTCCTGTATCTAATATGGCTTTGGTCATATGGCCATTGTAAGTGACAGGTAGACACATGTTACCTTCATCTCCTTCAATAAATTCTCCAACCTTATCCACTGGAATTTGTACATTAGATGGGTTTTCATTTCCCTTGCTTTCCTTTTTGTTCTTCTCCTGCTCTAACTCTAGTTGTCCTGCTAAATGTTTCCATAATTGTGGTTTAACACGAAGTAGTTCTTCCACAATCAATTGGCATTGTACTTTTTTCTTTTTAAGTTCTCTTAGATTGTGTGAATTCTTTTCTAAGTTTCCCTTTCCTTTTCCTTGTACTATGGGCACACGGAAGATCATGGACTCTTTTTCATACTCTCCCATGTAATTTGGTAGGGTCAAAATGCTTTGAGCTTCTTCCCTATTTCGGTCTAGTATTGATACTTCCTCATATACTTCTTCCATGTTGGGACTTGGTTGATAAACTTCCACATCTTATTCCTCAAAAGGAGGTTTAGCCACTCCATTCCTTTTGCATTGTTTTTCGCGGATTCTATTCCACAATTCTTTTGGCCAGTCAGCCTCTAAATCAGGAACTATGGACATAAGTTCGTCCTGGGTTTTCAATAGCTCACGTTTATCATCCTTCTTTTTCGGTTCCTTGTCCTTGGCTTTAACACAATCCTTGTATTGATCCTTCGATATCCTTGTCTCGGGGAGGGCAAGGATAGTCTTCGCTAGGGTTGCTTGTGCTACCTCTATGAGTTTTCTACATATCGCAAGCCTCTCCTTCTCTAGCTCTCCTTGTGGGTAAAGCTTTTCATGCTGCTCCACAGTCGGTCCAGTCTTAATTCTAGCTTGGTATGCTTTCAACCACATATCCAAATCATCCGGTTTTGGGTCGGCTAAAATTGATCCTGGCTTTCTGACTCTTGGATAGGCGGTGGAATGGGAACTTCTTCTCGAATCTCTGCTTCTTTGGGTTTCTTATTGCTTCACGTATGTTTCTTGTCTTCCTAATTTTTTTTTTTCATCCATTTTTCTTTGAGCTTTTCTCTTTTTTCCTTCCACTTTTGGCTTTTGGTAGCTTGAGTAATCTCACGTGGGTCTTTTGAATCTTCCACTATTTGAATTGTGGGGTCTAAGGTTTTACTGTTTTCTTGTTCAAGGTCCCGTTGTTTTCCTTCTTGTTCCTTCGTTCGTGCTCGTGTAATGGAAATTAATGGTACGGTGTATTCCTTGTCTCTTCCTGATGCTTCTATCACTTCGATCACATTAATAGGTGCAGTGTCTTGAGCCTTGTTGGGATTTTTTGGGCAATCTCGGAAGAGATGTTCCTTTCCACAACCACTGCAATACCCTTCCCAACTCCTAAGAGGTGGCGGGTTGCAATACAAAGCCGTTCCTTGATGGGGCTGCCTATTATAAGGGTAAGCTTGAGGTACACTTGTTCCTCCTTGCACACACATGTCAGTGGGGTGATCCCCTCCACATAGGCGACATCTTCGCAACATGGGTATTCTTAGTGAAGGGTGCTGGTAGTTCCTTTGTCCTTGAACTCCTAACTTCTTCACTACTAGCTCTGCTAATTCTTCTACATTACTAGAGTTGGATATAACCGTACTCTGAGTGTCTTCTGACTTAGTAGGACTAGTTGTACTCTTGAGATAATCTGCTAAGTTGTCCTCTAGGTCAATACATTCTTGAAAACATTCACTCAACGTATGTAGTCTCTTTACATAGAATAAGGTTCTTAAAGTTCCGTTCGTTAGTCCGTCCAAGAACAAAGATATCATTTTTTGCTGTGTTGGTCTTTCTATTACTGGGCATCTATCAACATACTGGTTGAATCTTGGGGCAACTGTTTTTACAGTTTCATTGGGGTTCTATTTAAAGCTATGGATTAAAGATGAAGAGTTGTGTTTAATCCCTCTTTTGGTGAATTCCCCTATGAATTCTTGAAAGAATTGTTCAATATCTCCAAATTGATTGGGATCTAATGGCTGGAAGCATGTTAGAGCTTTTCTTGTGAGAGTGAGTCCAAAGGATTCATACTACACAAAGAAGTCATCCACTTGTTCAGCTCTTAGAACTTGTTCAAATTCAGCAATGTGGTCGTAAGGTTCTCCCAATCTATCGTAATGATTTCTCATACATTTTGTCACCTGAATAGGTCTCAACCTTCTCATGGGCTCTGGCAGTCTTGGCATCATAGGGATTGCTGGTCTAATTGGGGGTATTCCAAGTTGCACTCCTAGTGGTGGTCTTGGTCTTACTGGTGGTCGGTGTTGGTTGCCTAATCGAGGGTGTATCTGATTGTGTGCCTTCATTCCAGGCATTGTAAATTGTACATGGGTTTTGTTTGGAACACTCCGATGGCTTCTTTGTCCCGACATAGTATGTTTCGACTCATGTTGTGTCCCAAAAGGGTTCTAAGAGGTAGTTGCGTGCTCTCACTGGGGGAATACATGCAAACCCATATACTTCAGTCGAGCTCTATCTAAGGTACAAATCTTTCTTTATAATCGTATTTAAGGTACATTGCTTTATGAAAAAGGTACAAATCTTTCTTCAAGATGAGAGGAACTGATGCTTAAAATGACTCAATACATCCACTTCCACTTCATATTTTTTCTTGTTTGTTTTCTTTCTTTACATGTTGTCAATGTTGCCTATTCATTTGATTATATGTTTGTTCATGCATATTCATGTTATTTGTTTCAATTATTTCTTTTATGCAAATTTTGCTTCATGTCATATTGCCTACTCATTCATGCATATGATCAATTTTTTCTTTCATGTTTCTTATGTTGCCTATAAAAGAATTTGATGTCTGGCAGATTTTGTTTTTTAGAAAGACTAGAGTGGCGCTTCTAGAGGAATCACACGTTTACTGGGGGCGAATGTTGTCGAGATTTTCTCTCCTCTCTCATTCATGAAGGTATACAAGAAGCACACTCGGTGAAGGTAGCCAGAATTCCTCGAGAAGTCCAAGATGCATCAAAGATATCTAAGGGAGTTCACATGCAAACTTTGGAAGAAATCAAACAAATCGTGGGTAGCGATCAAAGCTGGCCAAAATTTAGAAATTAGGGCAAAAATTTCAATGTCTCCAAAACACATGAAAATTCATATACTTATAAAGCCTATCAAAGACAGTCTATAGCCCGAATTTCACATGAATAGATTTTCTAGCACATTGATATGCCATGTGCATTTTGTAAAAAAGGTAATTTTTCCACTTAGATCCTACAAAATCTTGTATAGGAATTTTCGTTAGCCATATGGTTTGGCATGTATAAAGACCATATGTGGCTATATATTTGTACAAAGTTTCAAGGCTATCAGAGCTTCCTAGACACCTTAATGCCACCTTGCAAGCTTCCAAATGTAGTCAAACTTGTACAAGGGAGATTCAGATGGGAGTTTTTTCTGCATATTCCTAAAGGAGACTTTTCAAAACATAGCCCTACAAATTTTCATCTTCATCAAAGTATATTTGAAGGGTCAAAGAGCACAAAATCCAGTTTTCAAGGTCATCGCAGTTTCCTAGAATAAGAAAATTGAATGCTTAAAGGGTTGCCACATGGCAAACAATGATTGAACCATGTTGTGCAGTCAAGACGAGCTCATATTCAAGGGTGGAGATGCACTAAAGCATAAAGCAAGGAGGATCCATAAGTGCTTTCACCGGGTAAGTCTTTTTTGATGATCAAAGATCAATAATGTAGAGTTTGTCCCAAAATAGTAGCTTATCTTATCCAAATTGATGTCAGCACTGATCCAACGTTCCAGAACAGCCCCAAATCCAATGGTGGAGAATGAAGGTGCCTATTCTCCTCCCCTTTGCCCTAGATACCATATAAAGAACCAATCCTAACCATCCTTTTGATAAATCCAATGGTTGTAATCAAAAGAAGCCGATCTTAGGGTTGAGAGTTGATTTCTCTAGATCCAAGGGCCCAAATTCATTCAAAAAACTATATAAACCCACCTCCAAACTCTTAGAGCATCATTGTTAGGCATCCATAGGGCCCTTGCTAGCACATGGTTTCCTTGAGACGATCACCCTCAGTTGAGCATGTGAGGATCCAAGGTAGGCTAATAAGAGCATAGTTCCTAGATTCTGATTTTAGACTTCGTCTCTAGGATAGGCTCATAAAACTAGTTTCTCTTTCTTTGCTCACCCTCAGTGGAGCATGTGAGTGAGTTTGAGCTGGTTTTATGTGTCTTAGAATTCTTTAGAAACACATTACAATCCTAGAAACACATAGGGTCAATGAAGTGGGACCTATCCTCTTACGTATGACATTCGGTTGAACTGTCATGGTGAGAGGGTCATGCTGACCAGCTTTGACTAGTAGAATGCTTAGCTTGAAGTTTCACAACATTCATGTATATGTTTGTCATAACAATATCTTCTAATTCATGTCTCATGTCTCTTATCTCTTTGTCTGTTATATGTTTTTACATGTCACCTTCTATCTTGTTCTATGTGTGAGAATGCTCCACAATATTGCATTGAACCAATGAGGATGATCCATTAAGGTTGAGAGAATAATTTTCTATTCATTTTTTACATCATGACCCACATGCATTCATACCACCCACAAAAACCCATGCTTATGAATTGATTTTCGAAGGTGTATAGAAAGCTCCATTCATGGACCATTCTTCCTTTCAGAAGTTGATTCATGTGTGTGGCTTTCTTTTTGTTCTCATCATGCATACATCCAGAAGAACCCATGTTTATGAATTGATTTTCAAAATTGTATAAGAAGCTCCATTCGTGGACCATTCTTCCTTTCAAAAGTTGATTCATGTGTGTGGTTTTCTTTTTGTTCTCATCATGCATACATCCATATGTTCCCCTTTCATAATTAAATCATGAAATATCTCCTCCCCATACTCAAATTCATCTTTACCTTCACATTTTAATCACAAAGACCTTCCAACAATCACTAGCTTCATACACTCTGCATGTGCCACGACCGGACCCGATCCACCTAGATTGCGATCACCTGCACATTTGAACCCGACGTGAAATGCTTCGTGGCATTTGCTTGTGATCTTGTTGGGAGGTTGTGGTCCATATTTTTTTTTCATATTTTTTATCCTCATCATATCATCATCATCATTCTTGGGTGTTTCACTGGATTTCTCACAATATCGTGCACATCTTCGTCGTGAAGTAAATGCATTTGTGAGAGATCTAGAACATCGTTCATCACTCGCTTATTCACATAAGATGGAGGAAGGATTCAAATCCCTTATTGTTGAGGAACAAGGCCAAAGAATAGTCTCTTCTATGTTGAGAGAGAAGGGAAAATTCAATGGCATGAACATTATAAGCTACTTAGATTTTTTTGAAGAGCAAGCTATGATTTTTGGTCTTCTCGAAGATCT
Source organism: Ceratopteris richardii (assembly GCA_020310875.1). Lineage (NCBI taxonomy): Eukaryota > Viridiplantae > Streptophyta > Polypodiopsida > Polypodiales > Pteridaceae > Ceratopteris > Ceratopteris richardii. The sequence continues at coordinate 26,395,650 of CM035426.1, read as the reverse complement.
TTTGATATCATTCTTTGAACGAATTGTTGATAGCTCTATCATAAACCATGTCACTCAATATGATAATCTTCCTTGGAGTGATTTTAGAAAGGAGATGCTCAAAGAATTCTATCTTGAAGATTATAGCCAACATAATCGGGATGGATTCTTACGATGGGTTGATTCCCCAAAGCCTAGTAGCTCTATTACTCACTTACAAAATGAGTATATTAGATGCTATGAACAACTTCCTGATAAGGATAAGATAACTTTGGAACCTGATCTTGTGATCAATTTTCTTAATCTTCTTCATCCTGAAACTTGTAGAAAAGTTGAACGGCGATTATAAGAGTCGGATAAGCATGGTCTTACTGACAATTGGCAAAAAGTGCACAAAGTAGTAGAGGCTCTAGCCCATAGAAATCAAAGACAATCCATGCTTTATGAGCAAACTAGTCTTCCTCAAGCTAGCCTTCCACAAACTAAGGAGCAAGTTAGAGAACAATCCCATGCTATGCTTTTTTACTCTACTCCTATTCCTCAAATGATGGAGCCTACTCAAGTTTTAAAGTAGAGCCAAATAAAAGTGTAGTTGAACAATCTCAAGTGGAAATTCTCACTAAGCAAATGTAAAGTCTTATTGCTACACAATCCAATTTTGCTAAGACTATAGATTCTTTACAATCTAATTACACCAAAACTTTCCAAAATCAAATGAACCCAATGTCTTTTCAAGAGCCTAATCAACATGTTATAGCTCCCAATCAAAATCCACAAGTAGCTCCTACTCAAGCCTATCAAGTTCCTCCAATGCATAATCCTTCAATGCATAATCCTTCAATGCAAAATCCTGATCCTCTTGTGCAAAATCCTCAAATGTATCAAAACATGTATCCTCAACCTTCTCAAATAGCTTTTCAAAATCCTCAAAATCAAAATTTTCAAAATCATCAACCGTATACTATGGAAGCTCCTCTTGCACCTCAAGTACCACATGTTGCTCCCCAAGCTCCTCAAATACATCAATTGCCTTATCAAAATCCTAATTATCCTGTTCAAGCAATACCTTATCAACAAAATCCTCAATTTCAAAATTTCCTACCACAAGTTAATCAAAATCCTCAAAATCAAAATGGTTTTGTGTGTGGCCCTTGTAGGTGTCCTTAGTGTGATTCGTTACAATACTTTTTGAGAGATTGTGAACTATTGAAGGCTGCTAAGGAGCAATGACTAGTAATAGACATAGACAAGAAAATCTGTCACTATCGATCTAGGCTACCTCTGCAAGGAAATTATGGTAAGGAAGGAATGAAAAAACACTATGAAAATATAACCATAACGGATGTAGGAACTAGAGGAGTGAAACTAAAAGCTCTTGATGAACAACAAGTAGAATCAAGTAAATTGTTGGGGTTCGAAGATCAACACATCACAAATTAACTCTCAAATTGATCAACCTACTCACTCTGGTCTTCATCAACAGAGAATCTACCTTCGAATAGGCTTTCATTCTCGTATTACTTATACTGTGTCAAAAATCCTTAACTTCATTGAACACACATTACAGAGTGAATGGAATTACATGTTACAGTTCTACACATGTCTTTGCAAGTACTCACATCAACATTCCTCACACATCAAACAAAATATATAAGAAACATCTGCCAAAAGCTTTCAATTACAGAGATTTTATAATCGTGAATACAAATATCTGCTTCAGAGTTTCATTCTTCGTAGAACAAGCATCACGCTACTCCTGATTTCATGAGGCGCACTTGCTCCTGTAGTTCTCCTTTGTTCTTCCTTCGACCACTTCTTGTCTTCTCCACGCTTGTCCAGTGTAACGTCTTTTTGCCCTTATGACATCCACGTGAACTTCGATATAACCGTCTGTTCAAAATCCGATGCACCAAAAAATAGACATCCAACTAAATAATATCTAAATTTAACAATCTTTCATAATTCAAATTAATCATTTATCTTCCAGATTTCCCTGTCTTCAACACCTGGCACAGCCCGATGGTGAATTTTGTCAAAAATTAGACTCGAATTTAAGCATATTGAAATCCTCCTCAAAACAATCCTGCTTTTCTTGAAAGTCTCTATCAATAATGAATTGTTGTTTTTCAATTATCATATCCACCTTTTCTTCTAGATTCTTCTGTAACAACTGTTCTTGTAACTCTTTAATTGCTTGTGCATGTTCTTCAATTTGCTTCTCTTGTTTTTCAATAATATGGAGTAAATCTTTTTCATGCTTTGACACAAAGCATGCCTGCACCTGCTCATTCTGAATCCTAAACATACTTTGCCAATGACTTTGAAACACAGTCCAAATATCTTGAATATACTTATGCAGCTGCTGCTTTAATAATCCAATATTTGACCCTGTCATTAATACTGCATCGAGCTCCACATCTTCATTTTTTAACATCTGCTTCTCCAACACCTGTAACACCTGCATCCTAGAGTGAAGAATCACTTGTTCATTCTGCAAAGTAGCATTAAGTGTTGAAAAATCCATCATCTCTTTTTGAATTTGTTCTTGTATAGGCCTCTACCATTCTTCAAATTCCTGCATGGACCGCTTTATTATGGACAACTCTATTACTTGTTGCATCTTGTTCTGTTAAAATTTCTCTAATGTTTGTGCCTTCTTATTCAATTCTTCTTGAAGTGTTTCAACTTGCCTCTGTAAAGACTGATAATCCTCCATGTTAATTGATACTTTTGTGTGTTCGTACCTAGTTAATTTCTCTTCTTGCAAGACTAAAAAATTGGAAATTTCCTGCAACCTTTCCTTCATTCCTAGTATATCATACCCTATATTCCTTATTGATTGGTGCATAACATCCTCTGGCAACTTATCCCCTACTGCTTGCAGCTATTCTTCCAATCTTCTCTTTTAGACAACTTAAAAACCTTTCCTAGTACTTTTGGGTGCTCATCCGCATCTACCACGTACAGGAGATTGTCCTCCTTTATCACTGCCTTTCCTAAATCAGTTTGAATTATCTGCATAACTGGTTCCAATTCTTGTATAGTGTAACTTGCTTTCAGAAGATCCGTACATGTCTCTAAAAGTTTGTCCACCTCTCTCTTAGCTATATGTTCCTGATTTTTACCCATCATCTTGTCACTATGAATGTTTATCTCCTTTGGCCATGACAACTTTTGAGTGTCCACCAGCTGCACAAACTCAAAAAATGCCACCAAATATGCTGACATCCTACTATTTGATTGTGTTTTATGTCTATCCCCTACAAATATCTCATCATGCATGTGATCATGCAACCAATGAGCCCAACTGACCTGTCCACTTGCCTCTGCATAAGCCAAAGGTGCAAAATTTTCTTTGGACATGTAATCATATTTGATGATGAAACACAACATCTCCAAGTACCATTTTAACTACTCCCGTCGAACATAAATTGCATTCTTCATCATATAATATTGTTGTCCCCCTTCCTTGGGCCTAAAGTCTTTCTTCAAGACGTCCTCAGAACACTTCGAAATGACCACATCCTTGTATATAGGTAACTTAAATATTTCTGCAACTAATTCAGGTAAAAAATTTACCTATAATGCCAACTAACCTTTCATTTTTCTGATGATCTCCAGCTGACTTTTTGCATAGTAGTTGCATTGCCATCTCGCCCATGGCAAAGTAGCAAATTGAAATAAATCGATCTTACGGAGCCAATTCTCATTTGTGGTGGGCTGTGTATCAATTTCCACCTTGAAGTCCGAAAATGGTTCCATGAGAGTTTGCAAAAATTTGGTAGTCACTGATGGTGTTGATATCTCCTCCTCGTCATCCTGAAGCAAGCTATTACTTTCCTCAGTTGTGGTTTCTTCTTTGCGCATAACAGCTGTTCTCTTTCTCATACGTCCCCGCATGACTTCTGCTTCATGCACCAACACAATAGACACATGAAGAGACATTACTTTTGGGGCCATAAAATAGGACTGAGAACACAAGTACCACGAGTGCGAATGTTCGACTTGCCACTGACGGAGATGTTTGACATACTTACTCACGTACCAGTTCATGCAATTCAATAATATTTTCGTATGGGTCACTTTAAAAATCATTAGCAGCCTGTTTCCCCACATTACCATAATACACCTAAAAGATCTTTTACGTGTGCCTTGATAATCATTAAAACTAATGCGCACCTCAAGAATACCAAACTGATATTTAAATTTATTAACACTCCCTTTTCTCCTGCACGACCTTCCCACCACAACGTTCTGACTAACCTTACTTTGCAAGATAATATCTCGTTGATCACTATCTTTCTGTTCATGTTCCCCCTTATACACCTGTTCGTCATCTCTCTGACCACTTGCAACCCTTGTTGTACCTGTCTCCGGAACTTCAATACTTGCTGCCTCCGAATATCCCTTTGAATCTGCAATCCGATCCAGTAATACCTCCTTCTCAATTTTTGGCCGTGGAATAACCCATATCAAAATGTTATACTGCAACTTTGGACATGGAACCCATTGTAATTGTAAGAAAGTACTTAATGTAATTTTGGACCAACAAGAATCAAGAAAACATTTCACCACGGATGAAAATGCAGAGAAATAAGCCTTCTTACTACGATGATCACAAACATTGTTGATTTGATTTTTAGGATGATGGATCACTTTCACAACATTAGAAGATAACCAATCCAAATGTGGCGGCTTCCCCTGAAATAGTTTCAGCCTAAATCCATTGATTGGTTTGTCCATCCTTGTGCCAAACACATCTGCCACTCGAAAAGTTCCTTGTCCTAAATCCTGCACAATCTGATATGGGCCTTTGTATCTCAATGTAAGCTTTCCTGGATGAGGTTCGAGCTTAGAATTATACACAATCACCCAATCCCCTTCTTTAAATAACTTAAACTTCACATTCTGATTCACCCAAGCTTGTCTGTGCCTTTGAATTACCTCGGTAATATATGCACTTACCAAACGATCGTCCTCCATCTGAAGAAGATATTTGCTCTTGTGTTTAACCGATAGCTCAGGAGACATCTTTCCTGATGTGATTCGCAAACTTGGAACTACAAATTCCATAGGTACTACTGCCTCTAAACCATATACCAATCGGAATGGTGTCATTCCTATTGTCACTTTAAATGATGTTCTGAATGACCACAAAGCTAAGTCAAGTAACAAATCCCAATTTTTTTGATTCTCATGCACTAGCTTTTTAAGAATAGGCATGAAGGTTTTATTCACACTTTCCGCTTGACCATTTGCTTGTGGATGATATGCTGTAGTTTTTTATGCATGATTAAATGAATTCTTGTTAACTCTGAAATCACCTCATTAAGATAGATGGGTATATACCATCTTTTCTCTTTTGCTGCATCAAAACTGCTCCTATAGCCACATCTGATGCATCAACAAATATGTGAAATGGCAATGACCAATCGGGTGGTTGCAAAATTGGTGCTACCAACACCATCTTCTTTAACAATTGAAATGCTTTCTCTTGAGCATCTTCCCATACAAATGGAACATCCTTTTTGGTCAAGTGCGTAAGTGGTAGAGAGATATTTGCTAAATACCGTAAATATCTAGCATGCCACTTAATTTGACCAACAAACCACATTACTTCTTTCACGTTGGTCGATGCTTTAGCTGTGCTAATAGCTTCAATCTTCTTAATATCAATAGCCATCCCTTCTTGTGAAATGACATGGCCCAATAAAATACCACTTCTGACTGCAATAACACTTTTAAACCGATTCAACACCATCCTAAACTACCGACATCTATCAAAACATGATTTCAAGTGCAGCATATGCTGTACCTTCTTACCAAAGACCGAGAAATCATCTACAAGCACCTACATAAAATCATGTAGATAAGGTTCAAACACTTTATGCACCACGTAATTGAATGATGGTGGTCCATTCTTCAATCCAAAACTCATGACTATAAACACATAAGCACCAAATTCAGTAATAAATGTTGTTTTATGTTGATCCTCCTCAGCAACACTGATCTCATTATACCCTGAAAATCCATCCAAGAAACTATACATTTCATGCCCTACTACTACATCCAACACTGCATCACAAAACGGCATAGGAAACGGATCTGTAACCATTGCCGCATTTAACTTTCTATAATCGACACAAATTTTGAGCTTCTCGTTCTTTTTCGGGACCACTATAATAGGAGATAGCGAAGTCACCTGATTCAGAGGTTTGATAAATCCGACTGCCAATAGTTTATCAATTTCTTCCTTCACCTGTTTAGCAAAGTTAGGATTCATCCTATATCTTTGTTGCGTTATGGGTATTGCATCCGTCTTCAGATTAATTCGATGTTGATGCAAATCAGGATCTATACCTTTCACTTGAGAGTAATCCCAAGCAAACACATCTACATACTCTTTTAGTAAGCAAATGAGATCCTTCCTAAACTTTCCTTCCAATGTTTTACCAATCCGCACCATCTTTGGTTCACCTTCTATCCCTAAATTAACCTCTTGAAGCTCCTCCTCCTTTACCCGCGTAGAACCTGCATACTTCTGATCATATATCAGTTCAGCCAGAGTTATTACTTCCTTCTCTTGTTGTTCCAACCGCTGCTGTACTGGAGTTTCCATACTTTGTTCGAACATCTTTTGTATTTGTGCACCTTCAACCTGTTCACCCAGAACTGGCCCATCTATGTTCTGCACAATCAGATTATCCTTACTTAATACCCCTGCCACATCAACTTCTAATACCGGTACTATCGTCGGATTTGCTTGCAAAAACTTTTCCTCTTCATCATCTTCTATCTCGTCCGCTAAGTTAATTGTCTGAGCCATGAGTGGTTTCTCTTGTATTGACATATTTCTTCTTCCTTGCATAGGAATTGTCACTTGCTTTTTACCCTTTGTGATCATTACCACATTCAGACCCCAATCTTGCTTGACTGTAGCAATGCTAAACCAAAGTCTCCCTAACAACATTTCATATGGATATGCTGACTCAGACATCCTAATGACAACAAAATTTACCATAAATGACATTCCTGAAATGATAATCTGTTGCTACTTCAGAATGCCAATCGGCTGAACTCGAGTTTGATATGCCATTTTGACTTGAAAAGGTGTTGGAGCCAATGCCCCTCTTCCAATTTCTATAGAAATATGCTCAGGTAATATATTTACCCCTGATCCCCCATCTAGCAACACTTCGTCAAATCACTTGTGGTTGTACTATACCTGAATTACTGGCACTACAAAGTCAATATCTGTTGGATCAATATTATTGGCCGAAGTTGAAGGTACCGACCTAATTTCTGGCTCTAAACGCTGCCCAAGTAACCTCTTCAACAACTTTTCTTGAAACGCTGGTATCAAAGATAAAGGTTGATCCAAAGACAATTGTAACGGTGAGCTAATGATTACATCAAATCAATCTTTTTTCGGATCTTGCTTGCTCTGACTCTTGTTCCCCTCTGTTATTGAAGGTATCAAATTTACTTCTTGTTGTTGCTCTGTCTGAAATACAAACCTTACCTGTTTATGTTGCTCGTCCTGAACTTGCTTCAAGACCTTGTCTCTAATATGTCTTTGTTCTTGCCAATTAATAGGTCCTTTATTTTTTGATTTTGTAACTGCCAACACTTCCACTTCTTTGCCTTTCCCACATTGTTTGCAATCACACTGCCATTGGTTATCACTCATAACGTGTATACTCTCAGATGTACTTGTTGCATCAGTCCCCCTATCCTCTTGATGTGGCCATTCTATAAGCATGGCATTTGCTTGAGCCGCCTGCTTCCCCTGTTGTTGATGTCGTACCTGTTGATTATTCTGATTATACCTAAGCACGGGTATACCTCTCTCTTCCCTATGCTTTACCCATAAGGGACAATTCGGCCCTATCTAATGATCAAGAGCTGAACAATGTCCACAAGGCATCACCCATGGTGCTCGACCCTGTTGATTCCCTTGTTGGTTATTCCCCTGCTGATTCACTTGATCTCACCATGGAGGTCTTACTTGTTGCTGCCTCTAAAAATTACCCTACCCTTGGACAGGAATAGCCTGATTGGCCGCTACTTCATTAATATTCCTATTATCTTGCTGCGAACTTTGCCCTCTATGCTTGGGGTTGTACCAACACTGATTTGTTGTATGTCCCTCTTTGTCACAGATATCAAAAAATCTCTTTTACTTTGGAGCTACGATGGAATATCCGTGTCTCTTTAACTTATTAATCCATGCCTCCTCTTTACTTTGCTTAGCCTTATGCTTGCGATGCTTTTTCCCCACTATTTCTTCATCTTGGTCATCAGAGTCAGAATCCGTTGAACCTTTGTCTGACTCCATTTCTGAATCAGATTCAGTCTCTGAACCAGAATCAGAATGACTCTTTTTAGGTCATCCAAATCTTCTTTCCATGCATGCAACTACTAACACTAATACATCAAAGCCATTTGCAATATCCACACTTGCAACCGCATGTCTAATTGTGCTTCGTAATCCTTTCAGAAAATATCCTGCCAACATCTCATCAATAGGTCTTTCATTACCTTGCAATCGTTCCATTAAAGTCCTGAACTTCTGAGCATCGTCTTCCACTAACATGGTCTTTTGTCTGATAGCTCTCAACTTCCATAATACATCGGAAGGAGTCTTTTCTTTTCTAAATCGTTGCAAAAATGCTATTTTTAAATCATCATATGTAGCAAAATGAGGAATACCATATTGACTAAACGAGCTCATAGCTATCGTCCTTCCAACGTGGCAGCAAATTGTTGGAGCTTAATGTCATCCCCATAGATAGTTGGGTATCCATTAGCTGTCCATTTTATCTCAAATTGAGCCACATGGAAATTAGCATCTTCTTTAGAGCTTCCTCTGAAATGAGCCGCTTTGACTTTGGGATTGGGAGGCGGTTGAGCCATCGGCTGTGGTTGAGGTGTACGCCTAGTTCTTTGATCGCTCGCCCCTGCAAGTGGGTCAAACTGGAGTCATCTTCATACTCCTACAGTTGCTTCTGTTAGGAATAACGCTCCAAGTATACCGCCCACCAACCGTACCTCTAATGCACCTGTTTCTCCATGTTCCTCTTCAGTTTCTAGATTTGCTTCCTCCTCGGCTTCGTACCAATCATAAAATTCTGAGGATGACTCCACATTCGCTGCTCTTGCCTGCGCTCTTGTAAAATACACTTTACCAAATCGTTTCCTTCTTTCCTTCATGCATTTCTTGCTTCTTCAGCAGTACAGTAGGATCCCCAAATGTGTTGGGGTTCGAAGATCAACACATCACAAATTAACTTTCAAATTGATCAACCTACTCACACTGGTCTTCATCAACAGAGAATCTACCTTCAAACAGGCTTTCATTCCTGTATTACTTATACTATGTCGAAAATCCTTAACTTCATCGAACACACATTATACAGTGAATGGAATTACATGTTACAATTCTACACATGTTTGCGCAAGTACTCACGTCAAAATTCCTCTTCAAACAGAATATATAAGAAACATCTGCCAAAAGCTTTCAATTACAGATATTTTATAATTGTGAATACAAATATCTGCTTCAAAGTTTCATTCTTCGTAGAACAAGCATCACGCTGCTCCTGATTTCATGAGGCGCACTTGCTCCTGCAGTTCTCCTTCGTTCTTCCTTCGACCACTTCTTGTCTTCTCCACCCTTGTCCAGTGTAACGTCTTTTTTCCCCTGTGACATCCACGTGAACTTTGACATAAAACCGTTTGTTAAAAATCCGATGCACCAAAAAATAGACATCCAACTAAATAATATCTAAATTTAACAATCTTTCATAATTCAAATTAATCATTTATCTTCCAGATTTCCCTGTCTTCAACATAAACCCACAAAGGAAGTTGACTTTTCCATAGAGGCTTTAGCAAGAGCACGAGATGAGATTAGGAGAATAACGGCTTGGGAGTCACCGATAGAAGATCAATCTCTTATTTGTCACATATCCAATGTAGAAAAAAATAAAAAAAAAGAGATGAAGCTCAGCCTAGTGAAAGAAGAGTGACTCGAAAACAAACCTCAGAGGGAATAGAAACAATCATAGAGCAAGGAGAAACATCACAATCCAAAGATAAAAAACAAGAATCACAACCCAATGAACAAAAACAAGAGGAGAAACAAAAAGGGAAGAAGACAAAGCAAAGAAAAATAGAACCAAAGTCTTTAGATAAACAAGAACAATCAAAACAAACTGAAGAACAAACACAAAAACATGAACAAAAACAAGATCCTACGCAAAAACAAAAGAAACCAAAGAGAAAACCTAAATCCATCTTGATTCCAGAAATTGAGAAAAAAATAGATCCTATGGAGATTTTAGATGACATTTTGCTTAAGAGTCAAGTGTTTATGTCTTTAGAACAAGTTTTCTCTATTGCAAAGCCTGTTTTTAAAATAACTTTATTGGCCTAATTAAAAGGAAGAGTTTTTCGCTTAATCTAGATACTGAGATGCAAGATTCTCTAGATGAAGATCAAGCTATGAATGAAGCCTTAAACTTTGATGAATATGATGAAGAGGACTTTGATGATGATGAAGTAAAATTTAATAAAAATTTCTTAAGACCTATTCAACGTGACCATGAAAATCATGAAAACAATCCTGAAAGTCACTTTAAAAGAAAATTTTGGTCTAAAGGTACATCAAAGATGCATGTTAAAATAGGAAATGATAAGAACGCTATCACTGTAAATGCATTAGTAGGTTCTAGCTCTGAAATCAATGTGATTTCAAGAGAAGCCTATGATAAGTTTCCATGGCCCATAGATAAAGATTGTGGATGGTATATGAGAACTGCAAATAATGATGTAGGTACCCTATATGGAGCTTGTGCTAGTTTGCCCATATCCATAGGAGGAATCACAGAAGCGTTTCACTTTTTTATTCAAGATAATTGCTCCTGTGAAGTTCTCTTTGGTCAACCCTTTATTTGTGAGAGTCGTATGGAAACTAAAGCCATGTATGATGGGTCTACCTATGCTAGAATTAAGTCTAAGGATGGAATGCAATCACTTCAAGTCATGACGGTAGGAGTGAATCATCGTAGGAATCGATTATCAATTAGAAAGAAACCTATTGTTACTCAGGGTCATGAGCATGCTTGTAGTGATTGTGCACCTCGATTCATGTTTGGAGCTACATATGATCAAAATTTTGGATAGAATCCATTGTTGAGTAGGAGAATAGTGGATATTTGTTTGACATCTCGCATCCAACCAACATGTACAATAGTTTCTCACTTTGTTTTCCACATTCTAGTTTAGATTTTCGTCATAAGAGTCAATTGTCCAATTCCTTTATAAAAAAAAACCAAAAAAAATTATAAAAACAGCAAAATCATGGAACATGATGAGAACATTGAGCATGTGATTGAGACATCTCATTGTTTCTCTACTCTTGGGGAGTAAGAGTTATGTCTTCAACAAAATTCTAATTCCCATATTATTCTTCTTTCTTCCCTTGATGAGTATGATCTTATCCATGAATATGCTCTCAATGTTGACAAGTGCTCAGATTTAACCAAACACATGATGCCTTAGTTGAAACAAAGTACAAAAGTGTAGACAAAAAAAATCAAACCCATAGCTCCGCCATTACCCAAAGGAAGTAACGAAAAAATTATTGATGTGAAAAACAATCCAATTCTTTGGTATAAGAAAAACATAGGACATACATTCACGGATGAGACAATCAAACATGTGAAAATTGGTACAAATGATGACTTTCTTTTGCTAGTAGAGAGAGATAAATTTGAGAGAGTCATACGTAGCATTGGAACAGCCTTTACTATGTATCCTCATGAGATTGGTTGCGTAGATCCTATGCTAGATGCACCCATGATAATCTTTACTATTCCACATCTTCCATGGAATCTTCGCCCTATACCAGTTCCAAAGCCTCACTTACATGAGCTAATGAAACTACTTTAGGAGAAGATAAACATGAGAATTTTAGAGCCATCTTTTGCACCTTACTTAAATAGATGGTTCACTATGCCTTAAAAGAATGGGAAACTATGTTTTATTCAAGATCTCCAACCCGTCAATAAAGTCACCATAAGGAATGTACGAACAGGACCCATTATAGATGAGTTTGCTGAATCATTTTCAGGACATTCTATCTATTCAATGGGTGATTTATATTTTGGGTATGACCAATTCCAATTAGCAACTGATAGTCGTGACATAACCACAATGAAAACTCCTTTAGGCTTAGTGCGAATGTGTACTTTACCTCAAGGAGCGACTAATTATGTGGCTCATATGATGAGTGCTATGAATATGGTCTTACATGATTTTATCCCTCATATAACTATGCCATTCATTGATGATATTCCAATTAAAGGGAGTGAGGAACGTATAAAGGAATTACTTTAGATTCATCTCGATGTGGTAAATTTGTTCTTGACCATATCTCTGATTGTGAAAGAATATTTCAACAATTTGAAGAGGTATGTCTCACATTTTCCATAGAAAAATATGTTTTTGGTGTCAACAAGGTTCTTATTGTTGGACATTTATGTGGTCATTATGGTCAAAAGCCATACCCACAAAAAGTTGATGCCATCAGCAAGATTTTTGAAACATGTAACAATGTGACTGAGGTACACAGATTTCTTGGTGCTTGCATCTTTTATGTTATTTGGATCCCACACTTTGTTCATGTTGCTGATTGTCTCTATGACTTGTTGAGGAGGAAATGAAAATTTATTTGGACTGACAAACACACTCAAGCTATGCGTAAATTGAAAAAATTATTGCTTGAAGCTCCCATCCTTAAGCATGTAGACTATTTTGCTAACAAACCTATTATATTGACTGTTGATACTAGTCCTATTGCTATAGGTTGGGTCATGCGTCAAGATGATAGTGAAGGGAATAGATATGCAATTAGGTTTGGTGCCAAAATTTTAAATGAAACACAACAAAATTATCCATAGATCAAAGGAGAACTATGAGGTATGGTAATAGCTTTGAAAACAAACAAAGAATATTTCATTAGTGCAAATGTCAAAGTTGAGACTGATTGTTTGCCTCTCATTGGAATGATAGCCAATTGTTCATCTCCTGATATAGACATGCTTAGATGGATCTCATATATTAAGTTCATAAATCCTAAGTTAGTTCATATTTCAGGTAAGTCAAACTTAGTTGCTGATATATTATTCAGAGCTAGATTTGATGATGATCTTGAAAGTGATCTAATAAAGAATGTGAACTTGGTTGACTATGTTCCACATATAAAGTATAAGAAATTTCATGAGTCTGAGTACGAAAATGAATTGATAGACATAGGAAAGTATCTGAGTACACTACAACCATTTCCTAGTTGGACTACGAATAGATTCCGTAACATTAGGAAACGAGCTTATAACTTTTTCCTATGTAACGGTTATCTTTGGAGACATGCTAAGGGTAAGGTTAAGAATCCACAATGAGTCCTAGGAAAATGAGGTTTTCAGTTGCAAGTAATGAAGGAAATGCATGAGACATTATGGGCAGGTCATAAAGTATTTTTTGGAACATATGAAAAAATTAGAAGTACCTGTTATTGCCCTAAGATGTATGTTGACATTAGTAGCTATGTTTCTACATGCTCTAATTGTCAACTTCATTCATCAGTCAAACATAGAGATCCATTGCATCCTACTTATCCACACTATATTCACTACAAGTGGTTAGTAGATCTTGTAACCATGCCTAAATGTATTGACAAAATGTGTTACATTGAACTTTAAAGAGAAGACTTAACTAATCATGTAGAGGGATGTGCACTACGATCTAAGACCACTTAAAATGTTTGCAAATTCTTGCTTGAAGAACTCATAAGTCGTTTTGGGTACATAGAGAAAGTAGTTGCCGATCGTGGAGAGTTAAATGCGAGAGAAGCTAAAGAGTTCTTTGAACATTACAGTATTCATTTGTCTCTCACTACTGCATATAATCAAGAGGCCAATGGTAAAATAGAGAGAGGGCATCCACCTATTGTGAAGCCATATCTAAAGGTGTAACGGTGACATCAAACAATGGCATAGATTCTTACCTTTTGCACTTTGGTCAGATAGAATGACATGCACACGTACTACTGGGTATATGCCTACTGAACTCATGTACTGTCCAAAACCATTATTTCCAATTCAGTCTCATATTTTTGCATGGTCAAATTTGCCTTGGTCTGAAAACATGTCTACTGATGATTTATTGAGTTTGCACATTAAACAGTTAGAACAAGGTAAATTAAGACTTGATTATGCCGTTGAAAAATTAAGAGAATCTAGAATGAAGAACAAGCATTATTTTGATAAAACTCATCGATTGCATCCTAAGCCAATTGAAATAGGAGATTGGGTGCTCATTTATGATAGTACATTTGACTCTCAATATGATGCACACAAAAAGCTCACTCAACGATGGTTTGGGACATACATTGTATCAAAAGTCAACAACAATGGTATGTATGCTCTTTGTGAATTAAATGGTGTTGCACTAAAAACTTTGATTGCAGGTAAAAGGATAAAGCTATTCAGAAAATGTGATAATGATGAGTACATTTTGGACGAGGACATTGAAGAAGATGAGAACAGTGAGGCCAATCCATAAACAAGAGTATCCATGTTATAAAAATAAAAAAATTTTAAAAAAGGGGGAAAAATAAAAAACATATAAAAATATCATTAATTTTTCAAGTTCATGTTGCTTTGTTTTTTTTCAAGTTCATTCTACTTATTTTCCATTCTTTTTCCATGCATGTTTGTTTTCAATCTTTGCATTGCATTGCATATCCACATCTCTTGAGTCAAAAAGGGCAAATGATGATTTCTCTACTTGTGTAAAATTATAACTTTAGTAATTCATCTGTTAAGAAACCCGATTATAATCTAGGATTATGGAAAGATAGGGCATGTAGATTTGCAGGTTTATTTTGGTGACATCACTTTCATATATAAACATGCACACATATCGTGTATCGAAAGCATAATTGTTGAATTCCTAGACCTCTTGCTACTACATGTTTTTACATCCTTAGTCCACCTCACAACACTTGTATCAGAGTTTAAACGACTATTCTCCGTCATAAAAAATGATTGTACCTTGTATCAGGGTTTAATTTTTCCCCATCATAAAAAAACTGCTACATGTTACTAGGAAGTTTACACTTTATTCCACCCCAAAAAAGTGATCGTAACCATAAAGTTGCTGAATCATCATCATCATCATCATCATCATCAAAAAAGAAAAAAAAGAGAGCAAGCCAAAGGAGGATAAAGAGGCATAGTAGAGTAAATCATGGGCTACATAGGCATATTTATGCATTAGTGGAGTTTGGTTAGATTTCCTTGCATGTTATTAGAGAAAGAGTATATTCATATTTATGTAGGAAAGGAGTTGATCTAAAATAAGCTAAAGATGAAAGATGTCTCTTGAAAAATCCTAAATCTTTGTTTATAATCGTATTTAAGGTAGATGAGAGGAACTGATGCTTAAAAGGTACAAATTTTTCTTCAAGATGAGAGGAACTGATGCTTAAAATGACTCAATACATCCACTTCCACTTCATATTTTTTCTTTCTTTACATGTTATCAATGTTGCCTATTCATTTGATTATATGTTTGTTCATGCATATTCATGTTATTTTTTTCAATTCTTTCTTTCATGCAAATTTTGCTTCATGTCATATTGCCTACTCATTCATGCATATGATCAATTTTTTCTTCCATGTTTCTTATGTTGCCTATAAAAGAATTTGATGCCTGGCACATTTTGTTTTTCAGAAAGACTAGAGTGGCGCTTTCGGAGGAATTGCAGGTTTAGTGGTGGTGAATGTCGTCAAGATTTTCTCTCCTCTCTCATTCATGAAGGTATACAGGAAACACACTCGCTGAAGGTAGCCAGAATTCCTCGAGAAGTCCAAGATGCATCAAAGATATCTAAGGGAGTTCACATGCAAACTTTGGAAGAAATCAGACAAATCGTGGGTAGCGATCAAAGCTGGCCAAAATTTGGAAATTAGGGCAAAAATTTCAATGTCTCCAAAACACATGAAAATTCATATACTTATAAAGCCTATCAAAGACAGTCTATAGCCCGAATTTCACATGAATAGATTTTCTAGCACATTGATATGCCTTGTGCATTTTGTAAAAAAGATAATTTTTCCACTTAGACCCTACAAAATCTTGTATAGGAATTTTTGTTAGCCATATGGTTTGGCATGTATAAAGACCATATGTGGCTATATATTTGTACAAAGTTTCAAGGCTATCAGAGCTTCCTAGACACCTTAATGCCACCTTGCAAGCTTCCAAATGTAGTCAAACTTGTACAAGGGAGATTCAGATGGGAGTTTTTTCTGCATATTCCTAAAGGAGACTTTTCAAAACATAGCCCTACAAATTTTCATCTTCATCAAAGTATATTTGAAGGGTCAAATAGCACAAAATCCAGTTTTCAAGGTCATCGTAGTTTCCTAGAATAAGAAAATTGAATGCTTAAAGGGTTGCCACATGGCAAACAATGATTGAACCATGTTGTGCAGTCAAGACGAGCTCATATTCAAGGGTGCAGGTAGCCAGAATTGCTCGAGAAGTCCAAGATAAATCAAAGATATCTAAGGGAGTTCACATGTAAACTTTGGAAGAAATCAAACAAATCCTGGGTAACGCTCAAAGCTGGTCAAACTTTCGAAATTAGGGCAAAAATTTCAATGTCTCCAAATCACATGAAAATTCATATACTTATAAAGCCTGTAAAAGACAGTCTATAGCCCAAATTTCACATGAATGGATTTTCTAGCACATTGATATGCCATGTGCATTTTGTAAAAAAATTAATTTTTCCACTTAGACCCTACAAAAGCTTGTATAAGAATTTTAGTTAGCCATATGGTTTGGAATGTATAAAGACCATATGTGGCTATATTTTTGTACAAAGTTTCAAGGTTATCAGAGCTTCCTAGACACCTTAATGCCACCTTGCAAGCTTCCAAATGTAGTCAAACTTGTACAAGGGAGATTCAGATGGGAGTTTTTTCTACATATTCCTAAAGGAGACTTTCAAAACATAGCCCTACAAATTTTCATCTTCATCAAAGGATATTTGAAAGGTCAAAGAGCACAAAATCCAGTTTTCAAGGTCACCACAGTTTCCTAGAATAAGAAAATTGAAGGCTTAAAGGAGTGCCACATGGCAAACAATGATTGAAGCATGTTGTACAGTCAAGATGAGCTCATATTCAAGGGTGGAGATGCACTAAAGCATAAATCAAGGAGGATCCACGACTTTTTTCATCGGATAAGCCTTTTTTTATGATCAAAGATCAATAATGCAGAGTTTGTCCAAAAATAGTATCTTATCTTATCCAAATTGATATCAACATTGATCCAATGGTCCAGAACAGCCCCAAATCCAATGGTGGAGAATGAAAGCGCCTATTTTCCTCCCCTTTATCCTAGATATCATATAAAGAACCAATCCTAACCATCCATTTGATAAATCCAATGGTTGTAATCAAAAGAAGCTGATCTTAGGGTTGAGAGTTGATTTCTCTAGATCCAAGAGCCCAAATTCATTCAAAAAACTATATAAACCCCCCTCCAAACTCCTAGAGCATCATTGTTAGGCATCCATAGGGCCCTTGCTAGCACATGGTTTCCTTGAGACGATCACCCTCAGTTGAGCATGTGAGGATCCAAGGTAGGCTAGTAAGAGCATAGTTCCTAGATTCAATTTTTAGACTTCTTCTCTAGGATAGGCTCATAAACCGAGTTTCTCTTTCTTTGCTCACCCCCAATGGAGTGTGTGAGTGAGTTTGAGCTGTTTTATGTGTCTTAGACTTCTTTAGAAACACATTATGATCCTAGAAAGACACATGGTCAATGAAGTGGGACCTATCCTCTTACGTGTGACATTCGGTTGAACTGTCATGGTGAGAGGGTCATGCGGACCAGCTTTGACCAGTAGAATGCTTAGCTTGACATTTCACAACATTCATGTATATGTTGTTCATAACAATATCTTCTAATTCTTGTCTCATGTCTCTTATCACTTTTTCTCTTATATGTTTTTACATGTCACCTTCTATCTTGTTCTATGTGTGAGAAGGCTCCACAGTATTGCGTTGAACCAATGAGGATGATCCATTAAGGTTGAGAGAATAATTTTCTATTCATTTTTTACATCATGACCCACATGCATTCATACCACCCACAAAAACCCATGCTTATGAATTGATTTTCGAAGATGTATAAGAAGCTCCATTCGTGGACCATTCTTCTTTTCAAAAGTTGACTCATGTGTGTGGTTTTCTTTTTGTTCTCCTCATGCATACATCCAGAAGAACCCATGCTTATGAATTTATTATCGAAAGTGTATAAGAAGCTCCATTCCTAGAGCATTCTTCCTTTCAAAAGTTGATTCATGTGTGTGGTTTTTGTTTTGTTCTCATCATGCATACATCCATATGTTCCTCTTTCATAATTAAATCATGACATCTCTCTTCCCCATACCCAAATTCATCTTCACCTCCACATTTTTATCACAAATACCTTCCAACACTCATTAGCTTCATACACTGTGCGTGTGCCGCGACCAGACCCGATCCACCCGGATTGCGATCACCTCCACAACGTGGGTATGAAATGAGCCATCTTGTTGAATCTATGTACCACAATTAGGATAGTATCCCACTTCCTTTTGGTCTATGGTAACCCCACTATACAGTCCATGGATACACTATCCCAATTATGATCTAGAATTTGTAAAGGATGTAAAACACCTAGCATCTTTACCCTTTCTACCTTGTTGACTTGACACATAAAGCATTGTTGAACATAAGTGTGGACATCTCTGGCTAATAGAGGCCACCAAAATGTTCTTCTAATAGGCTAAATTGTCTTGTCAACACTAGGATGCCTTGCACAAGGAACATCATGGTTATCATGCATGACTTTTCTTCTCAAATCTCAGGAATCTAGTATGCAAACCTTTCCTTTCTATTTAACTATTCCATTCTCCTTTGAGAAATTGGAATACAGACTTAACATGTTTGCTTTACTAGGGGAAGACACTATTGATATATTTAGGTACTGATGTGTGTGAACACACTGGGACTATCGGGCAATTGTTTCCCTCTTTAGGATGTTTTCTTCCCCAGCTTGTATATACACTCATAACCCTAATGGATCACTTATCTTTGTACATTCTAGTAGTAATACATTCAGTATTGTGTGTTTTGCTCCAAGCTTCTTCTTCTTCTTCCTAGTGTTTTTCACGTGCTTCTACAGACCTCAAACTCCAACAATTGGTATCAAAGCACGTCGTCGCTTCATCTAGGGTGTCATTGACACCCCTCCAATGAGAGTCTCATAATTGCACAAAATTTGGTGAGCATACTCAAGGTGATTAGGATTAGGATTTCAAAATAGCTATGCTTTGTGGTGCCAAAATTATGATATGAGCTCGTTTTGGCCTCCAAATGCACTATCACAGTGCTTGTGCATGCATTTTGTCTTTTTGTACCAAAGATATATATAGGTCTCAGTTTGATAGTATAAGCATCTCAAAGTCTATTATAGTTTAGCAGAACTTGATAGGGTAGTTATGTTCAAGTTTTTGAGATACAATCAATTTTTCTACATCAGGGTATTTTAGTTAGTGGCCATGGCTGAAAGCAATGATGTATTCTGTATGTTAGCTATTGAGGATAAGTTGGACAACACCAATTACCCATTATGGGCTTATATGATGCGTTAAGTATTGGTTGCAAAAGGACTGTGAAATATTGTGTAGGGTGTTGAAAAACGTCATATTACACCTGCAAACACAATTGTTGAAGGTGATATAGACGGCATTGAAGATGGCGATATTCTTCATGTTCCTCTTCATGTTGTGGTTGTTGCACCTACTGTAGAGCAAATTTGTTGGGATGGTAGAGATGCTCAGGCACATGCATTGATAGCCTTGTCTATCAAACATGCCATTATTCCTCACATTCGCTCTTGAAGAATAGCTAAGGATGCTTTGCATAAACGTATCACTTTATATCAGGCAAGGAATGAGGCTCATGTGTTGGGATAGATGGATGGAAACTCCAAGTGATGAGTAGGTACAACTAAATCCTGCTTAGTACCAGCCCCTTCTTGCTTCAAAGTTGATATGTGGACCCTCTTAGCTTTCAAATGACACCATAAAATTGCCTATGTACTTTGGAGATGATGTATGAAAAGATTCAATCAAAACAGACTACTTCTAAGTAGAAGAATTTAGAAAAACCTTCTATTTTTTATCATACACCCGCAAAATCCTCATCCTCATGTGCAAAATCCTCAAACATATTATCAAAACATGTATCCTCAAGCTTCTCAAATAGCTTTTCAAAATCCTCAAAATCAAAATTTTCAAAATCATCAACTATATACTATGGAAGTTCCTCTTGCACCTCAAGTACCACATCTTTCTCCCCAAGCTCCTCAAATACATCAATTGCCTTATCAAAATCCTAATTATCATGTTCAAGCAATATCTTATCAACAAAATCCTCAATTTCAAAGCACTTTTTGAGAGATTGTGAACTATTGAAGGCTGCTAAGGAGCAATGACTAGTAATAGACATAGACAAGAAAATCTGTGACTATTGATCTAGGCTACCTTTGCAAGGAAATTATGGTAAGGGAGGAATAAAAAAACACTATGAAAACATAACGGATGTAGGAACTAGAGGAGTGAAACTAGAAGCTCTTGATGAACAAGTAGAATCAAGTAAACCCACAAAGGAAGTTGACTTTTCCATAGAGGCTTTAGTAAGAGCACAAGATGAGATTAGGAGAATAACGCTTGGGAGTCACTAATAGATGATCAATCTCTTATTTCTCACATATCCAATGTAGAAGAAAAACAAAAAAGAGATGAAGTTGAGCCTAGTGAAAGAAGAGTGACTAAAAAAAAACCTCAGAGGGAATAGAAACAATCATAGAGAAAGGAGAAACATCACAATCCAAAGATGAAAAACAAGAATCACAACCCAACGAACAAAAACAAGAGGAGAAACAAAAAGGGAAGAAGACAAAGCAAAGAAAAACAGAACCAAAGCCTTTAGATAAACAAGAACAATCAAAACAAACTGAAGACCAAACACGAACATGAACAAAAACAAGATCTTGAGAAAAAACAAAAGAAACCAAAGAGAAAACCTAAAGCCATCTTGATTTCATAAATTGAGATAAAAATAGATCCTATGGAGATTTTAGATGACATATTGCTTAAGAGTCAAGTGACTATGTTTTTAGAACAAGTTTTCTCTATTGCAAAGCTTGTTTTTAAAAATAACTTTATTGACCTAATTAAAAGGAAGAGTTTTCCGCTTAATCTAGATACTGAGATGCAAGATTCTCTAGATGAAGATCAAGCTATGAATGAAGCCTTAAACTTTGATGAATCTGATGAAGAGGACTTTGATGATGATGAAGTAAATGTTAATAAAAATTTCTTAGGATCTATTCAACTTGACCATGAAAATCATGAAATCAATCCTGAAAGTCACTTCAAAAGAAAATTTTGGTCTAAAGGTACATCAGAGATGCATGTTAAAATAGGAAATGATAAGAATGCTATCACTATAAATGCATTAGTAGATTCTTGCGCCGAAATCAATGTGATTTCAAGAGAAGCCTAAGATCAGTTTCGATCGCCCATAGATAAAGATTGTGGATGGCATATGAGAACTGCAGATAATGATGTAGGTACCCTGTATGGAGCTTGTGCTAGTGTGACCATATCCATAGGAGGAATCACAAAAGAGTTTCACTTTATTATTCTAGATAATTGCTCCTATGAAGTTCTCTTAGGTCAACCCTTTATTTATGAGAGTCGTATGGAAACTAAAGCCATGGATGATGGGTCTACCTATGCTAGAATTAAGTCTAAGGATGGAATGCAATCACTTCAAGTCATGACAGTAGGAGTGAATCATCCTAGGAATCGATCGTCAATTAGAAAGAAACCTATTGTTACTTAGTGTCATGAGCATGCTTGTAGTGATTGTGCACCTTGAAAAACATAGGACATACATTCATGGATGAGACAATCAAACATGTGAAAATTGGTACAGATGATGACTTTCTTTTGCTAGTAGAGAGAGATAAATTTGAGAGAGTCATAGGTAGCCACGGAAAAGCCTTTACTATTTATCCTCATGAGATTGGTTGCATAGATCCTAAGCTAGTTGCACCCATGATACTCTTTACTATTCCACATATTCCATGGAATCTTCACCCTATACCAGTTCCAAAGGCTCACTTACCTGAGCTAATGAAACTACTTAAGGAGAAGATAAACATGAGAATTTTAGACCCATCTTTTGCACCTTACTCAAATAGATGGTTCACTATGCCTAAATAGAATGGGAAACTATGTTTTATTCAAGATCTCCAACCCGTCAATAAAGTCACCATAAGGAATGTAGGAACAGGACCCATTATAGATGATTTTGCTGAATCATTTTCAGGACATTGCACAAGCATGGAAGCACATGAGAACGGTGGACACACACAAGAAGAAGGAGCAAGTAGGGAGATCCAATAAGTGTATGTCAAATTTTTAGAAGAAATCCCTATAAGATTAGTGATTTTCATCACTAAAAACCATTGTAAATACCATTTTCTATTTTTGTAACTCCATTTTGTTCAAGCTGAGGAGTCCTTGAGCTTGAGGAGTACTAGAAGTATCATCCTACCAATTTTCATAATTTGTAGACTCCGTTTGAGCCCTCAAATAAGCCCTGGAACCTAATTTTTAACTAGGCTGGACACTAGGTCTGGACAGGGCCAAAACTAGTCCAAAAACTATAAAAAGAGCTAGAGAGATCATTTTTAAGGTTAGCTTGTTAGAGAATAGAGCTTTTGTAAGAGAACTCTTTTGCAATCGAAGCTTTCCATTGTTCCTCTCTTTGATCTTACCTTGTGCGTGTGTGTGTGTGTGTATGTGTCTGCATGTTAGTGTGCTTTCACTCACACACTTGTGCCTTCACTTGCTCGTGGTCTTCATACCGGTCCTCACATCTCTGCGGATTAAGAAGTAAAGGAGGTGGTGCTTACGCTTGAGCTACACCAAATTTTGGTGCCGTTATCGGGGAGGTGAGGATGCAGTTCTGTAATTCTAATGTAATGCATTGTTCCTGTACCCAAACTTTAAGAATTTGACTTCTTAGGTTTAAGTTAACTACATGGTCATAGATCCAATCTTGACCCAAGACAAGTGGTTCTGTAAGGTTCTCATCTTGACACACTAGCACTTTGACTTTCATTGGAACATTTTGAAGGTAGATGGGAAGTTCCACCTCGCCCAAACAAGGGGCTTCCACACCTCCCAATCCTATGAGATAAGCTTCTATGTGATTGATGTTCAACTGCAAGTCTTGGCAGTAGGACAGTCTAACTACACTACTTGCTACACCTGAGTCAATCAATGCTTTCACAGTCGTGGCACCCTTTCCTTGTCCTATCTCTATGGTCACAAATGGACGTCGGTCAATAACTTGAGAAGTAGTTATGCCCGATTTTTGGCACATATCCATGTGATATTTTAGGGCTTTTGAGTTGACATCTAGGCCTAGTCGCCTTAACTTATTTTTCCTAATACGCTCTTTGGCTTCTGCATGTGCTTCTTCTCTCACCCTTAACTCTTCTTCTTTTCGCGTCTTAGCAATGTTGAGTCTCATTAGCATATCCTCAGTAAGAGGTTCTTGATATAGCTTGACTCTACATCCACTAATATAGTTTGGCAAGATATCTCCTTCTAGAGTGGCCAACTGAATTGCACCGCTAGTGGAAATTCTATTAATGATCATGGGTCCGTATCCTCTTTTTTCCAACTCACGGGCATGTTGTTTTAGTGTGTACACCAACACTAGGTCTCCCTATTTCAATCCTTTATCTCTGATGTGTGCATCAAAGTAAGCCTTTTGTCTTTTCTTTACAACATAGATGCCTACTGTCACGCGTGGCCTTGTATCACCTAAGCGTTCTAGATCAAAGATCCTAGAGGACAATTCATGTCCATTCCACTCATGCTCTTGTGCTACTTTTAAGGCTGGGATGAGGAAGTCCAATGGTAGAACAACATTATGTCCAAAGACCATCTGAAATAGGGTGGCGTTGAGTACCGTTTTGTAGGCAACTCGATAAGCCCAAACAGCATGATGAAGTTGTTTGTCCCAATCAGAGCATTTATTATTTACTAGTTTTGTCAATACGTTACAAAGGATCTTATTGGTGCTCTCGGCTTATCCGTTAGCTTGTGGGTGATAAGGGGCCGACTTCTTATGTATCACCAAGAATTCTTGGAGAAGATTTTCAATGACCTCATTCAAGAAGTGTGTGCCTCTATCGCTCACTAACTCTATTGGTAGCCCATATCTCGTGAACACATTCTCAAATAAGAACTTAGTCGTAGTTTGAGCATCATTCTTTGTTGTGGCTTTCACTTCTACCCACTCTGTAAGGTAATCTGTGGCTACAATAATATACTCTACATGGGAGTTTCTAGCTCGGGGGTTAATAGGACCTATGAAGTCTATGCCCCATTTTGAAAATGCACGCCCTCCCATCATTGGCCTCAAAGGCATCTCGTCTTTTCTAATTGGATATTGTGCACGTTGGCATGTATCCCATTTCTTCACATAGGTATGAGCATCCATATGAAGAGTGGGCCATGAAAGTCTTGAGAATAGAATGATCTTGATTACTCGATCAGGACCAAAGTGTCCACCTGCAACACCACTGTGTGCAGTTTCTAAGACTTTCAAATAGTCTGATTCGTGAATGCACAATCTTAGATAACCATCTTTGCCTCTTCGATATAAGTTGTCTCCAACCACAACATAATCCTGAGCCTCTTGCTCCATGCTTCGTCTTCTTGCTAGACTAGCCTCTTTGGGTAAGGTTCCCGTTCTCATAAACTCTACCAATGGAGCACTCCAATCAAGAATTAATGACACTTGATAAAGGGTGGCATGCTCCATTGGTGGTCTCTCTCTGCACATTGCATAATTCTTAATCCACTCATGTATTTCTTTGTCCATGCTAGGCCAATACACTCCTAAACGTTTTAGAATCTGCAATATTTGTTGTTTAGAATAGTGATTTCCTAGCAATCCTTCATGGGCTTGTTGCACCCAGCTAGTATGTTCATCATCCTTGACACAACAAGCGAGTACACCCTCCGTATCTTGTTTGTACGTGCTTCCTGCCAATATGTGATATTTTTGTGATTTTACAATTCTTTCTTGCGAGGTTTTCACATTCTTATTTGCGGGTCCGAAGGTGAGGACTGGTACCAACTTATTTGCCCATTTAGGAACAACCTCCAAATTGAACAGATAAGCATCGGGTGGGTCATCAGACACTCCTTGAGGTGACTCTGCTGAAGTAATGCGAGAAAGGTGATCTGCCTGGAGGTGGGTTCTACCTTTCCTAACAATGACTTCAAAGTCATATTCCATTAGTAAGAGGAACCATCTTACTAAGCGTCCTGTATTGCAAGGTTTATTGACCAAATATAACAAAGCTTGATGATTAGTGAAAAACTTGTACTTGTTGGCCAATAAATAGTGTCTAAAATTCTTCACAGCATAAACCATGCCTAAACCCTCTCGCTCAGTGGTGGTATAGTTTCGTTTAGCTGCAGTTAGCTGTCTGCTAGCGTATGCTATGGGTAAATCTAAATTTCCTTCACATGTGGGTTGTGCTAGCACACATCCTATGGCGTGATTGGATGCATCCACATGGACATGGAATGGCTTATTCCAATCAAGAGTGTTCAGTATTGGTGTTGTGCACAAACGTTTCTTCAGTTCATTGAAAGAATTCTCGCATTCGTCGTTCCACTCAAAATTAGACAACAAGGCATAAAGGGGTCTAGCTATGATCGCATACATGTGGATAAACCTACAGTAATATCCACAATGGCCCATAAAGGCTTGAACCTCTTTAACATTCCTTGGCCTTGGCAGCTCCGCTATGGCTCGTACCTTATCTTCATCTGTTGAGATTCCCTTCTTAGAAACAATATGACCTAAGATTTTACCTTGACGCACCATGAACACACACTTTTCTGGGTTCAGACACACTCGATATTCTCTACACTTGTTGAAGATTTGTCTGAGCTCAGGGATGTGAAATCTTCTTTCTTGGGAATGAGCACATAAATCATCCACATACACTTCTAAGCTCTTTTGCAAGAACTCTTTGAAGACATGACACATGAGCCTTTGGAATGTTGCAAGTGCATTGGTGAGCCCAAATGGCATCACACGAAATGCAAAGATTCGCCACTCTGTGGCAAAAGCTATTTTGTGTTGATCTTCTGGGGCAATGGCTACTTGATTGTAACCTGAAAATCCATCAAGGAAGCTATAAACTTCCTTGCCTACAACACGCTCCAATAGGTGTTCCATGATTGGAAGTAGACAACTATCTCTGATCGTAGCGGCATTAACTTTTTTAAGGTTAGTACACACTCACAACTTCCCGTTCTTCTTGGGCACCACTACAATGAGGGACACCCATTGAGTATGCTCAATCTCATAGACAAATCCAGCTTCAATCAACCTATCAATTTCTTCTTTTATTTTGGCTGCATATGTATCATTATATATGTAGGGCTTCTGTTTGGTGGGCTTGGCATCAACAATCATGGGGATAGTATGAGAGCAAATTCTTGGATCTACCCCTTTCAAGTCTCTATAGTGCCATGCAAACACATCCCTATATTCCCTTAATAGAGCTACGAGCTCCATTTCTTCTCTTGCACTTAGTTCATCTCCTATATATGTGCATCTCTCTTCATTCTCTTCAATGGTCACTACAATTTTCTTGGTCTTTTCTTTATTATCATATGATTCTCCTATGATGGCCTCTCTCTTAGGCATTTGTACCACAATTTTGCGGTCGTCAACTTCATATTTCTTGAAGTTTTCTGGTACTTCAAACAATGATTCCTCCTCTTCTTGTTTCACTGCTTTTCTTTTCTTTTTCTTTTGACTGCTCTCACTTCCATCCTTTGAATTTATCGTTTTAATACTTGTGAGAGGTTCTTTTTCTTTTTTAGTAAACACTCCTACATCTTCTAGATAGTGCTTCTCTGAGTTAAAGCAATTTTCCATCACAATGGACTCTAGATCATCGTCGTCCTCTTCCTCTTCTATTACATCATTAGGGTCACATTCTTCTAGCAAGGGTTGAAACATGAACACTGAGATATCATAACCCTCCTCATCAGAATGAGGTGTCCACTGTTCCTCATTGACAGCAATGTCCATGGTGGCTAAGATTTCTGGCCAGCCATGAGGCTCAAATTCCTCATCCGGAAAGATCATCGGTGTGTAGGCTGGGTCTCTAACTGGTCTATCTCCTGGTGAAGTTCCTTCTTCTCTCGCCTTCAAGCGTTTTTCCTCTTCCTCTGCGACCTTGCACATCCACAAATGAGTATCTTCATGCAACCAGGATGGTTCAGGAGAACTTCCAGAATGCACAGAGATTGAATCTTCTTTTTCTTTGTGGATAGGGTTCCACTGTAGGGGTGGTACATCTCTGAAGGAGTAATCCTTCAAATTGACCTTGGTGGTGACCCCTAAGTGTTGTAAGTACAAGGAGCTGGTTCCCCAATCCTGTACTATTTGCAATTGTCGTAGGAAGGGTCTTCCTAGGATCATCTCATAAACGTTATTTTTCTCAAAGTCACATATAGCAAATGTGTGCTCAAACTCTACACCACAAGTGGTTAGAGTTATCCCTTCGAGCAATCCTAGAGGTCTTTCAAAATGATCATCGGAGTATGTCTGATTGAACTTTTGACTAGTCTTGAGTATAGCTTGAGCTTGTTCTACGATTTTCATCCGTTCAATCTCTAAATCCGCTCTAGGGTAACTCTTGTCTAGATTTGCAGTTGTTGGCCCTTCTTGAAGTCGAGCCTGGTAGGCCTTGAACATCATGTCCAAGCCTTCTGGGGTTGGGTCTGCAAGAACAAACGCTGGTTGTGGTCTATTTACAATGGGTGGTGGGGTGGGATGAGGTGGAGTAGATGGAGTTTCAGCATGTGAGGGGCTTTCAGATGCAATGTCATCTATTTTTGTTTTCGCTTCTTTGAGGCTTTCTTCCATTTCTGATAACTTTTTATTCCACTTGCGATTGGCCTTCTCTCTAGTATCCTTCCATGTTCTTGTTTTCCTCTTACTAGGTTCTCCCGATCCACTCGACTATGATTGCTCTGCTGGTTTATCTTGTTTCAATGCTTGTGCCCTAGTAACTGCCTGTACAGGTGCCACATTACTACTACTTGCACTTGAATCCGCCACTAAGCCTACCACATTAATGGGTGTAACCTTGGGTGCACTAGAGGGGTTTCTTGGACAATCTCTGGGGAGATGGTCTTTACCACACTCAGGACAAAAAGCTTGTATCGTGATGTTTTGTCCTTGGCCTAGAGTTGGTGAGTGGGGACATTCACAAATAAAATGGTCACCCTGACATCTAAAACATGGTCCTCTAGGGGCTTGTGGTCTTATTTTTCTCAATTGGGGCCTAGGGTTGGGATTCGTATACATGACATTGGAGTATTCTGGCTCCCAATTTTGTTCCATAGGTGGTGCCTCATATTGATACGAGTAAATATCACTATGCTCACGTGACTCTATGTAATAAGTATGTGGACTATCTTCATTGGAGTAGTCAGAACTCTGAGCATGATGTTCATTCTCTGAGACCACAGGGATCACTGGCACCAATGCTCTATTAGGTTTCTCTCCTGCTATTGCATACTTAACTGGGATCACATTGGCAGGAGTTGGTGGTTGGTTTCCTAGGACTGTTTGTGGCCTATATGGTGCCTGATACTGTTGTTGTGGTCTATAATATGGCGGTTGGTATTGGTTCTGATACCTACCTTGTTGGTAAGGTTAGAGATAATTCTGTCTAATAGCTGTCTACTGTATGGACAATCTTGAGCCGTCTGGTTTGTGTATTTTCTCTCAATAGTGCAATATGGAGAATTCCTTTCTCTCATGTTCTGGTTGTGCATTGGGCATACATTAGCCATGTGGTCCCCTCCGCAGGTATAACATCGATTCAATGAGGTGACTCTCTATGTTTGTCTATTTTGGACTCCCAGCTTCTTGGCAACTTGCTCAGCTATCTCATCTATTTTCGTGGAGATTTTTGAAGTATGACTAGTAGAACTATCAGAATCCTTATAGAGTTTGGACAATCCTAACTCCTCACCCAAGTTATCTTCTATGTCAATGCACGTCCACACACACTCTTCTATGGATCTAGGCTCTTTCAAGTACACATATGATCTTAACTTTGTGCTCAGTAAGCCATCTAAGAACAAAGCCACTTGTTTGGCTGGTGCGGGTAACTCTGGAGCAGGGCATCTTTCTACGTACTATCTGAAACTTCTACCTGCTAGTCGCACTGTTTCTTGGGGTGTCTGCTTGAGACTGTGAATTAAAGATGATGTGTTATGCCTGATACCACTCTTGGAAAATTCTACAATGAATTCTTCTAGCAGCTGACCTATATCGTGATAGTTGCGACTACTCAGTGGTTGAAACCAAGCCAAGGCAGTGCCCTTAAGATTCAAACCAAATGCCTCATACTGGGTGAACAAATCCTCAACTTGTTCAGCTCTTAACACTTATTTGAACTCGGCCACATGATCATAAGGATCTCCTGTCCCGTCAAAATAATTCTTCATTGCCTTGATCACTTGAGTGGGTCTAAGGGTTCTTGGGTGCTCTCGGGGTCTAGGCAATGGAAAATCATGCTCATCTCTTTGTTGCCTATGTGCTTGATGTCTTTCTCTTTCAGGTCTTTCATTTTCAAATCCGGATCTATTTATGCCCACAGAGCATGCAAAACTAACCTCAGGTTTCTCTCTATTTCTTTCTCTCTAGGCTTCATGAGCTTGGGATGATCCTACTCCTTGGAGGACATGGGACACATTGGATCTTGGTGGAGGGAAAATCAATTCACTCTTCCAAGTATATGCATGTCTATCATGTTCTGTTACCAAGAACATTTTCTCTGATGTGTTATCCAAGTAGACAACTTTGCCTGGTGTCTCTGGATCCTTGAACTCGTAGATGATGACTATGCCCGATTGGCTAAGTTGATCTGGCTTGAATCTCCAAAAGGCTTCCTCTATTTCTCTATTCAAGAATAGTTCTATGCTTTTGTTGTCTTGAGGGATCTAGTCTGGAGTGATCACTCTAGTCAAAACTGACTTACCTCTAGGAGTCTGGGGTCCTTGTCCTACATTTCCTTGTTCTAGGTCTCCTATCTCATTATCAGGAATGACATTTCCAAACTCATCAGTCCTATCTGGTAGGTTGGTGACCACATACATGGTTCCTTCCTTATCAATGTATGAACCCTCTTTGAACTTGACCACCGGGTGTTCAAGTCCAAAGGGTTGATGTGGATTTTTGAGTTGGACCACTGATCGCCTCAGGCCATCCTCATAGATGTGAGCACCTAATCGGTTGGTCCGAATATATTCCAACTGTGTCTTATAGGGGCCTTCTGGTGTTTGTAAATAGGCAGTGCCTGAGCTACCTACAGGTTTCCCCATGCTAAAAGACATTTCTGAGTCACTTGTGTCAGAGTTTAGTACGTAAGGACAACCACTTAGTTGTTGTGCCCAAGACTTAGTTGTATGGTTGACACTAGAGTGAGAATATCTAATGCTTTGTCTATCCTTGCCTAGGTGTCTACCAGATCTCAGGTTCATAAGTTTTGGTTAAGAGTCCAAAATTTCCCCTTGGTATGGTTCAAAATCCTTTGGGGTCCCCTTGGTTCCCTAGTCCCACTTGAGGGTCAACTTCAAATTACTCTATCTCAAGAAAGTTATGTCAAAAAAGTGGACTTTCCAATGAGCTATAGAGCTCAAAAAATGGACTTTGGATGAAAAAGTTATGTCAAATCAGGCTCCTCGGGGTCAAAACAGGCAAACAAGACCTTTTGGACAAAATCACGATTTAGTGTGAAAATCACGATTTTGTGAAATCATGAGAATCACGATGCGATGAACTCAAGAGAATCGCGATGCTGTGAATCACAAGTGAATCGCGATGCTAAGCACCTATGAAAATCGTGATTCTGAAGACTAGACAGTCGCGATGTTGTGAGACAATCATGATGTTGAGTCGAGCTTGAAAATCGTGTTTTGAAAACCACAATTTTGTACCTTAGTGAAAATCGTGTTTTCAGAGAATCGTGTTTTTGAAAATCGTGATTGCCAATAGAGAATCATGTTTTTGAAAAACTTAGGGAATCATGTTTTTGAAAAACTTAGAGAATCGTGATTCTGAGCACAACTAGAGAATCGGGATTCTGAGAATGATCTCAGAATCTTGTTTCCTTCAGAGAGCTTTTAGGCGGGAAATAGAAAATCGTGATTTAAAAAAAAAAATTGAATTTTTCACAGAATCGCGATTTTCATCACAGAATCGTGTTTTTTGGCGAGAAATTCAAATTTCTGAGCGCCGAGCAATGGCGATCTCCGTATGTGTAGAAAATCATGAAAAAACACAAGCGCTTGCTCTCTCTTGCACTTCCTAGCTCCTCCTCGCACAATAATGCATGAAAGATGGTATGAAAATGGTAAAAATGCACTAAAAAAAAAGAAATTTCTATGAAAAAGAAGATCGAAGAAGATGGAGATGGTGATGATGATGAAGATGAAGAAGAAAAATCAGAAAATGAACAAAAATGACAGTCTTTTTACCTTCCAACGTCGCAAATCTATGATCTTACCATCACAATGCTCGTCCTTGAAGCTCTCTCCCCGGCAACGGCGCCAAAATTTGGTGTAGCTCAAGCGTAAGCACCACCTCCTTTACTTGTCAACCCGCGGAGACATGAGGACCGGTATGAAGACCACAAGCAAGTGAAGGCACAAGGTTGGAGTGAAAGCACACTAACATACACACACATACACACACGCGCACAAGGTAAGATCAAAGAGAGGAACAATGGAAAGCTTTGATTGCAAAAGAGATCTCTTACAAAAGCTATATTCTCTAACAAGCTAACCTTAAAAATGAGCTCTCTAGCTCTTTTTATAGTTTTTGGACTAGTTTTTTCCCTGTCCAGACCTAGTGTCTGGCCTAGTTAAAAATTAGGTTCTAGGGTTTATTTGAGGGCTCAAACGGAGTCTAAAAATTATGAAAATTGGTAGGATGATACTTCTAATACTCCTCAAGCTCAAGCACTCCTCGTCTTGAACAAAATAGAGTTACAAAAATAGAAAATGGTATTTACAATGGTTTTTAGTGATGAAAATCACTATTTTTATAGGGATTTCTTCTGAAAATTTGACATACACTTCTTGGAGCTCCCTACTTGCTCCTTCTTCTTGTGTGTCCACCGTTCTGATGTGCTTCCGTGCTTGTGGTTGACCTTGCTTTCCAACAACATTCTATCTATTCAATGGGTGATTTATATTCTTGGTATGACCAATTCCAATTAGCAATTGATAGTCGTGACATAACCACAATGAAAACTCCTTCAGGCTTAGTGCGAATGTGTACTTTACCTCAAGGAGTGACTAATTATGTGGCTCATATGATGAGTGCTATGAATATGGTCTTACATGATTTTACCCCTCATATGCCATTGATTGATGATATTCCAATTAAAGGGAGTGAGGAACGTATAAAGGACATTACTTTAGATTCATCTGGATGTCATAAATTTGTTCATGATCATATCTCTGATTGTGAAAGAATATTTCAACGATTTGAAGAGGTAGGTCTCACATTTTCCATAGAAAAATCTATTTTTGGTGTCAACAAGGTTCTTATTGTTGGACATTTATGTGGTCATTATGGTCGAACGCCATACCCACAAAATGTTGATGCCATTATCAAGATTTCTAAAACATGTAACAATGTGAGTGAGATACGAAGATTTCTTGGTGCTTGCATCTTTTATGTTATTTGGATCCCATACTTTGCTCATGTTGCTGATTGTCTCTATGACTTTTTGAGGAGCAAACAAAAATTTATTTGGACTGACAAACCATTAGGAAAAAAGGTGAACCTTGCATGGGCCTTTTAGCTTAAGGTGTGATTAGTGATGGACCAATCAGAACAGGGTGGTGGCCACAGTCTAGTCCCTTAATCACATAGGCTAGGCATAGGCTTCCCTTGTTTTCGTGTGGTCAAACATGGAGAAACCAGGTAGGATTCGTGGGTTTGCTTTTGAGAATGGTTTTGAAAAGAGCAAAAATCATCAACAACCCTTGGATTACCTCAGAAATCCAAAAGGCTAAGATGAAATAGCAAAAGTCAAGGCAATTGTAGTTTTGGACCACTGGATCGGCTTGATAACAAATGGCTATGATCATATACATGATGAGAAAATGTGCGAAAGCTCCAGCACTGTTGGATCGACTGACGAATCTGATGGTCCTAATTGAATTCCGATAAAAATAGGTGCTTCCATGCGTAGCCTTTGGATCTGGACTAGATCTAATGGTTCTTATGGCTCCATTTAAATGAGAAGGCAATATGTTCCATTGGATCTTCTTGCTCATCGAACGGCTGACACCGATTTTCGGAGATGTCTCAGCACCATTTGTGCTAGATCGTAGGATTCCTAGTGATCTAATGGTCAGAATTTCTGCAGAGAGAGTGCAACAACTTGTCCCACATTCCCACGAATTCTGACATAGTCTCTCTCTAGATTTACATCATTTTCAACATGATTTCCAATGGCAGTCTTGTAAGCAACACGGAAGGCCCAAATTGCATGATGCAATTGTTTGTCCTAGTCTGACCTTCCACTATTGACTATCTTAGTCAATACTGTGCATAACACCTTATTGGAACTTTCCTTTTGACCATTGGATTGAGGGTGATATGGGGCTGATTTTTTATGGATCACTAGGAATTCATTCATTAAGGACTCTATGACTTCATTGATGAAATGCGTTCCTCGGTCACTCACAATCTCAATTGGTAATCCAAAGCGAGTGAAGATGTGCTCGAAAAGAAACTTAGCAGTGGTCTGAGCATCATTCTTTCTAGTAGCCTTTGCCTCCACCCATGTAGTCAAATAATACGTGGCTACTATTATGTATTCGGCATGTGACCCTTTGGCTGGAGGGTTAATGGGTCCTATGAAATCAATACCCCATTTGGAAAATGCTCTAGCGCAAAACATAGGTCTCAATGGCATGTCATCGCTCCAAATCGGGTATTTGGCCCTTTGGCATGTCTCGCAACTTCATACATAGGTGTCCGCATCCATATGTAGAGTTGGCCACCACAGGCCCGCAAAGAGGATCATTTTTATAGTTCTCTCAGCTGAGAAATGACCTCCTGCAGCACCTCCATGTGCCATCTCTAATATGGGTAAGTATTCTCCTTCATGCACACATAGACGTAACTGATTATCTTTTCCTCTCTTGAACAAGTGTCTTCCCATGATTACATAATCCTTACTCATTTCCTCTAGGGACCGTTTTCTTGTTAAATTGATTCGTTCCTCAT
Source organism: Ceratopteris richardii (assembly GCA_020310875.1). NCBI lineage: Eukaryota > Viridiplantae > Streptophyta > Polypodiopsida > Polypodiales > Pteridaceae > Ceratopteris > Ceratopteris richardii. The sequence goes on along the minus strand of CM035426.1, from coordinate 26,361,097 downwards.
GTTCTCGTGTCTTTAGGAATTTTACTAATGTCTCACTCCATTTGAGTGCTATTGTAGAGAAAGGCAAAGATGTGTGATCATTTGGTATAGTTTCCTGACATTCTGCGCAATTACTGACATAATCATGGACATCTTTAGGCATATCAGGCCAGTATACTCCTAGTCGTTTCAACCATGAATTCCTTTGTGCATCCTCCATTTCTTTACATGGGCTTGTTCAACCAACTTCTTCTTTTCATCTTCCTCAACACATCTCGACAGTACACCGTTGGGTTCCTTATAGTATACACTTCTTGCAATAATGTGCAAGTTACGTGATTGCAGAATTTCCTTTTTACTATCTTTATTAATTGAGTGTTGTGGGCCGTGAGTGAGTATTGGAATTAGCTTTTCTACCCACTTTGGGCACACTTCCAAATTAAACAGGTAAGTGTCTAGCAAATTTTCTGGTACTCCACTTGGTGGTTCTCCATGTGTTAATCTAGAGAGATGATCTGCTCTCACATGGGTATTTCCATTTTTGACAATTACTTCAAAGTCAAACTCCATCAATAACAGGAACCATCTCACATCTTCCAAGGCTTATTGACTAAGTACAATAGGGCTTGATGATCTATGAAGAACTTGAACTTGTTGGCTAAGAGATAGTGTCTGAATTTCTTTACAGCTACGTTTTATAATCCATCCAACAAAGGATTTATGGTTAGTAGAGATGTTTTGTTTTATGAGAATGATTCTTGGTGTGAAAGTGAATTCACGAAGGTCAAGTTGCCACATGACTTGGAAGAAGAATTTCCAAACCTCACCAAGGAGGAGCCAATCACAATTGAAGACATCAAATCAGATGATGAGGACATCATCAACTTGGAAGAATTCAAAGCATGGAAATAAAAAAGAAAGACCAAGATGAAGAGATTGGAAGACATACGTGAATCATCCAACCAAACAGTAAGAAAATCACAAAGAGAGAGTAAGACGCCAATCAGATATGGGTATGATACTTCATTAGTTACTAAGCATTCTATTTATCTTGCTAAGGATTCATCACTTGAAGCACCTTTTTCATATGAATAAGCAAGTACCAAAGCAGAATGGAAGGAAGTTATGGATGAAGAAATAGAAGCACTCCAAGAGAATGACACTTGGGAGCTAGTAACCAAGAAGGCATCAATGAAGGTAGTTGGTTCTAGATGGATTTACAAAATCAAAAGGAACTTAGATGGATCCATAAATAGGTATAAAGCTAGACTTGTGGCTAAGGGTTTTGCACAAATACCCAAGGAGTTGATTATGAAGAGAATTTTTTACTTATGGCTAAAATGCCAATCATCAGTATTGGTAAGTGTAGCTACATCTAGAAATTGGAATATGTATCAACTAGATGTGAAGAATCTTTTCTCAATAACTGGATCTCAGAGGAGGTTTACATGGCTCAACCTCCTGGTTATGAAGATCCAAGCAAGATAAATTATGTATGCAAATTGAACAAATCTCTTTATGGTTGAAGCAAGAACCTAGGGCATGGAACCATATATTAACTACCTACCTTCAAGATCAAGGATTCATTATGAGCAAGGCAGATTCTTCTCTGTTTTTGAAGAGAAGCAAATAAAAAATGATATATTTATGTGTATATGTTGATGACATCATTCTTACAGGTAGTGATGCTAATGGCATCAAACAAATCAAGAACCAGATGATGCAGGAGTTCAAAATTAGTGACCTAGGGTTTTTGAAATATTTTCTTGGACTTGAATTAGTATACATAAATCTAGAATTTACATCACTTAAAGGAAATATGTGCAGGAGATGTTGAAGAAGTTCCACTTGGAGAATGCAAAAGTAGCTAGCACCCCTATGGAGGTAAATCATAAATTGAGTGCTCATGAAGGTGATTTGCTTGAAGACATTGCAAGTTATCAAAGCATAGATGGAAGTCTAAACTATGCATTTATGTGACATTTGCAAGTGGTATAAGATTGGGGAACCAACTCATTGTATTTGCAACACTTGGGTGTTATGACCAAAGTTAATCTCAAGGATTACTCTCATAGAGATGTCCCTCCTATTCAATGGAACCCCATCCATAGATCCAAGGATGATACTGAGTCGGTGCATTCCATAGGATTAGGATCCTCATGGATGCATGAAGACACTAACTTGTGGATGTGTAAAGTAGCAGTAGAAGAAGAGAAGAGAGAAAAAGCCAGAGAGATAGGTGCGAAGGAAACCCATAGATCAATTCAAGACCCAGCCTATGCACCTGTAGTATTTCCTGACGAAGAATTTGAACCTCACGGCTGGGCAAAAATTTTAGCAACAATGGATGTAGCCATCAATGAAGAACTATGGGCACCCTAGTGTGATGAGGATGGCTATGATATTTCAGTCTTCACAATAGAACCAATCATGGGTGATTCAGAAGAATGTGAACCTAGCACTAATGCATTCGAGGATGCAAGTGACTCCGATCTAGAGTCAATAATTATGGAACCACCTTTTGCATCAGATGAAGAATACTTCTATGAGGTAGAAGCTCACCCTCAGAGACATGAAGAGATTACCAACGATGTGAGGTTAACCACACACGTGGCCACCAAGAACGAAGCCAAGAAGAGGAAGAAGAGAGAAGTCACACCAGAAGAGTAAAAATCTTTGTTTGAGGTCCCAGAAAACTTCAAAAAGTATGAGATGGACGATAGGAGAGTCATGATAAGAATGCCTAAACGTGATGCTCAAGCAGGAGAGGCTTATGATAGCAAAGAAACCACTAAGACAATTGTCGTAGCCTTAGAAGAAGGAGAAGAAAAATGCACGTACATAGGACATGACCTGACCGACGAAGAAGAGCAAGAGTTAACCGCTTTGCTAAGAGAATACATAGATGTTTTTTCTTGGAGCTACAGGGACTTGAAAGGTGTAGATCTTGACATATGCTCACAAACGATTCCCATGACCTCAGATGCCAGACCCTCTAAGTAGAAGCCATATACTTATAATGATAATTATGCTGCCAAGATCAAAGAAGAGATAGATCGCTTGGTTGAAGCTGGATTTATTTATGAAATTGAGCACACTGAGTGGGTATCCCCCATTGTAGTGGTGCCCAAGAAGAATGGAAAGCTATGTGTATGCATTAACTTGAAGAAGGTTAATGCAGCTACTACAAAGAGTAACAGGCAAGGAAGTATACAGGTTCCTTGATGGATTTTCTGGCTACAATCAGGTCGCCATAGCTCCAGAAGATCAACATAAGACAGCTCTTGCCACCGAGTGGGGCATATTTGCCTTTAGAGTAATGCCATTTGGTCTTACCAATGCGCCAGACACTTTTCAGAGGCTGATGTGTCATGTATTTAAAGAATTTCTGAGGAAGAATTTAGAGGTCTATGTTGATGATCTTTGTGCTCATTCCAACATTAGACAAACACATCTACCTGAACTCAGGCAAATCTTTGACAAATGTAGAGAATATCAAGTTTGCTTGAACCCAAAAAAGTGTGTTTTCATGGTCAAGCAAGGCAAGATTCTAGGAGACATAGTGTCAAAGAATGGCATATCCACTGATGAAGAGAAAGTGAGAGCTATCGCATAACTACCTAGTCCAAAGAATGTCAAGGAGGTACAAGTTTTCATGGGGCATTATGGCTATTATCGCCGATTCATTCACATGTATGTCGTCATTGCAAAACCTCTGTATGCTCTTCTGACTAACTTTGAGTGGATGGATGAGTGTGAAAACTCCTTCAATGAGCTTAAATGGTGATTATGCTCAGCACCAAATAAGCATTTTCATGTTCACGTGGATACATCCAATTATGCTATTGGATGTGTACTCGCACAACCTACTGGTCTTCCAATTGCCTATGCTAGTAGATAGTTGAATGCAGCTGAACGAAACTATACGACCACTGAACGAGAAGGATTAGGCATGGTATATGCAGTTAAAAAGTTTAGACACTATTTGCTTGCAAATAAGTTTAATTTTTTTACTGATCATCAAGCATTGTTGTATTGAGAAAAATGAGGAGCTGAGCTTAAACACAATCTCAAAGAATATATGAGATGAGATATGAGAGACAAATAAGTGAGCAATCCTTAAATCAACAAGAATACAAAGTTCAGTAGTAGAAGCTAACTTAAGCTCAAACTACTTGAAAAGAACAAAGCTGATAACACTATCAAATGAGCTCAATGATACACATGAAGCCAATGTATAATGGTCAAGAGTGTGTGGTATAAACCACTCCACTTCAGTCCCTAGGATGCACTCCACAACTACAAAAAATGAGTCAACTGTCTCTCAACTCCAGTCCTCTGTTTGTCTGTCAAAAATGCTCAGAACCCTCTATTTAAATAGGCATAACTCTCTAATGCTAGGCGTTTGGTTAAACTATTTTAGATGGAGATTCTCCATGATATGGGGAACAACTTTTCTGAAGAAATCATTTTGAGATGATGCACGTAGCTCAAGATACAAGCTTCCAAAGTTGGCCTACTGGCCGTTTTCAGCAATCTATCAATTCTCTACCTACCAACTTGTGGCCATCATAACTTGAGTTTGGAGACGAATTTGCGGGAGATTTTTGGTGAGCAGATACTTGATATTATGGAGAACATTTCAGCTTTTCAATCAACCAAAAAGGTTGCACGGTTAGCAAGATATGATCCGTGCAAAACTGCCTTCAGAAAAGGTGTGTTGCTATCCTGAAATTTTTCCTAAATTATAGGAACACTTTTCCAACTTGGCATTGAATTCAAATATGCTTTATTCATGACTATGGCTGATGTGGAAAACATAATAAATCACTCTAAGAATATAATGAACTTTAATAAAGAGTTCAACCTATAATAATACTTTGAAGAGATGATTTGGACTTGCATATTCCAACACCTTCCCTCAAGTCCAACATCTTTAAAATAATAAGAACCTGAAATAAAATGCTTGCTGAAGGCATATGAAGATGAGCCTTCCCTTATTTGTTGAAGATGCATGATGAGCCTTCCCTTACTCATGAATTCCTTCCCTTAAGGGGAGCTCCATCATGCCAAGTGATGATCTATGCTTGATGAACAACTCCTTGCCGAGAGCTTTAGTGAAGACGTCAGCCACATTTTCCTTTGTGTTGCAATGGTGTAAGATGATATCACCACTTTGTATCTTCTCTCTGATGAAGTGCTCCCTCACTTCAATGTTCTTGGTTCGTTGATGCATGAATGGATTCTTTGCCAAAGATTCAGCTGAGACATTATCAAAATGAATGGTGGTAGGTTGGTTTTCACCGAAACCAATCTCATCCAATTATCTTCTCAGCCAAATAGCTTCACAAGCTGAGGTTGTGAGAGCTTTGTATTCAGCTTTTGTAGAGGATAAGCTGATCGTACTTTGCTTTTTGGAACTCCATGAAATAGCTCCATTGCCTAGGAAGAAGGCATTTCCACTTATGCTCTTTCTATCAGCCAAGTTTGCTGCATAATCTGAATCACTAAATCCATGAAGATTCAATGTATCTCCTCCATAGAAAATTCCAAGTGAAGAAGTACCTTTCAAATATCTTAATATCCTCTTGGCTAAATTCCAATGAGATATTTTGGGAGCTTGTAGATATTTGGAGAGAGAGTTCACTGCAAAACAAATATCAGGTCTTGTGATGGTCAAATAGAGGAGAGATCCTATGAGTTGTCTATATAATGTTTCATCATATGGAACACCATTCTCGTCCTTCATGAGTTTGAGAGTTGACTCCATAGGTGTACAGACCGGCTTAGAGTGAGACATCGCAAACCTATCAAGAATGGAAAAGAGGTACTTTTGTTGAAAGATAAATATATCTCCCAACATTTCAAACTCTTTAGAGAGTTTTCTTTGAACATCTTCAATCATTACTTCATTTCTTCTTGTCAACATGAGATCATCGACATATAGAAGAACAATAACAATATCTTTTCCCTTGACTTTATAATACAAACTTATGATCAGCATTGCTTCTTTGAAAGCCTTGAGAGCAAAGAGGCTCATCAATCCTTGCATACCAAGCTCGGGGAGCTTGTTTCAAACCATACAAACTTTTGAGAAGTTTGCATACCATGTGCTCTTTACCTTTGTCAATGTATCCTTCCGGTTGTTGCATGTAGACTTTTTCCTCAAGTATGCCATTGAGGAAGGCATTGTTGACATCCATTTGCTTCACCTTCCACTTAGAATATGGAGGCAAGGGAAAGTAATAACCTAACTGAACTCATCTTTGCTACTGGAGCATATGTTTCATCATAATCCAATCCATATTGTTGAGAATATCCTTTAGCTACTAACCTTGCTTTGTGTCTATCTATCTTCCCTTCCTTGTTGAATTTCAGGTTGTAGATCCATTTGCATCCGATTGCTTTCTTGTTGGGAGGTAATGGACATAACTCCCATGTCCCATTTTGATGAAGAGCAACCATCTCTTTGTCCATAGCTTCTTGCCATTCTTTTTGAGTACTAGCAGCCTTGTATGTTGACGGTTCATCATGTTGTAAAATAGAGCTAAGCAAAGCAACATTACTTTGCTCAAACCTTAAGGAGTTACCTCATTGATATGTAAGTCTTTGAGGTTGTGTTCTGATCCTTGAAGACCTTCTAAGAGTTGCACGGTGATCTTCATCTTCTTCCTCTAATTCTTCAATGGTTTCCTCATGTGTAGAAGAGGGAACTTCAACTTTAACTGTTGTTGAAGAGCTTTTATCCAAATCTGAAATTGATGCTGAACTGAAGCTTGCATTCTCATCAAAAAATCACATCCCGTGATAGGAATGTCTCCTTCGTACATGGATCATAAAGTTTGTAAGCTTTGCTTACATCACTATATCCAACAAAGATGCATTTCCTTGACTTGTCATCCAGCTTCTTCCTCTTTTCATCTGGAATGTGAGAAAATGTGAGGCAACCAAAAACTCTTAAATGATATACCTTAGGCTTGATGTTGTGAAGAGCTTCATAGGGGGTAATGCCCTTCAAGACTTCGGTAGGAGACCTATTCATCAAATAGCATGAAGTGTTGATTGCTTCATCCCAAAAGATGTTTCTCAGACCTTTGTCTTTGAGCATGCATCTTGCTGCTTCAAATAATGTCCTATTCTTCCTCTCTACCACTCCATTTTGTTGTGGAGTGTAGCTGCAAGTAAGTTGCCTTCGAATGCCATTCTCAAGTAGATAATGGATGAAATCCTTCGACAAGAATTCTCCTCCATTGTCAGACCGTAGAGTCTTTAGTCTTCGTCCTGTCATCTTTTCCACCATAGCATGAAAGTGTTTGAAAATCTGAAATACATCAGCCTTGGACTTCATAAAATAAACCCAAGTATATCTAGAGAAACCATCCGTGAAGTTAACAAAATAAATATTCCCTCCAAGTGAGGGAGTGCGGGCTGAATCACATACATCAGCATGCACCACATCAAGTATATCACGTGCCCTTGAGCTGCTCTTTGAGAACTTACTCCTAGCATGCTTTCTAAGGCAGCATGCTTCACACACTTTTCCAATCCTTTGTAAGCCTGGAATTCTAATGATCATGTCTTTCTCCTTCAGCATACACATGCTATTGAAGTTCAAGTGACCATACCTCTTGTGCCATAACTCGGTAGGCATAATGGGGGCTGCTTTGTCATTTCCCATTGCTGAAAATGCTGAGACTTCTCCTTCTAACTTGAAAAGCTTTCCTTGCTTTCTTCCTCTAGCAACCACTTTGTAGGAATTCTTTGGATCTTTAATGAGGCATTGTTGGCCTTCAAACTCTATTTTGAGTCCCTTCTCAGTCATAGTTCCAACTGAAAGTAGATTCTTGGTAAGCGATGGTACCAAGAGAACATTACCGAGTGTCTTTTTCTCTCCCGTTCCCAATCGAATGGGTATGTCACCTTTCCCTGCAATGGAATTTGGAGTACTATCTGCTGTAAAGATAGTACCATTATGAGAATAATCAATATAAGAAAAATATTGAGCATGAGAAGTCATATGAGAACTTGCTCCGCTATCGATCCACCATGGTTCCTCTTTGGGATCATTTGTATGGGCTGCTATCTCTTCTAATGATACAAGTGAAGAATCTTCTTCAAAATGAGTGGACTCATTTTCACCTTCTCCATCTGTGTAGTGGGCTAATCTTCCTCTCCCATTATCTTGATTACTCCTGCAATCTTTAGCAAAATGGCCATACCTAGAGCAATTGTAACATTGGATAGAGTAATATCTACCTCTATTTTCTCCTCTTCCTCTACCTCTTGAGGAAGGATGTCCTCTTTCTTGGAAAGATTGATTACCTTCATGATCTTGTCGATCTTGGTTGTGAGTGGGCTGATGCCACCCTCTTCCTCTTTGTGTGTTGAATCTTCCTCTTCCCCTTGATGAGAAGAGTGCTTTGTCATTTGATGTTGATGCCTTTCCTCCATCATGTATTGACTTCATTGCAGCCTGCCTTTGATCTTCATCTCTGAAAATTTGTTCCATCTCCTCAAGAGATGGCTTCTCCCTCAAGATGATGAGGCCTTGAACTAAGCCTTCATATCCATCTCGCAATCCATTGGATGATGATTGTAGAGAGCTCGTTGTCAGACATCTTATCTCCAACAGCCACTAGTTGTTGATGTAGATCCTTGACTCTCTTGATGAAGCTTGAAGCATCCTCTCCTTGCTTCCTCGTACAATTGGTAAGTTTAGCCCTCAATGCCACTTTCCTCGAGGTGCTCCTGGACTCGTAGATATTCTTCAATGTCTCCCATGCCTTCTTGGGAGTCTTCACATCAAGGAGATGGTTAAGAATGTCATCTTTGACACTCAACCTTATAATATGAACTGCAAACATGGCCTTCTTATCCCATTTGGACAATTCTTCTTCACTTCCAGTCGGTCTCTCCATCAAAATTAAATCCCAACAATCTTGAAAGAAAAGTAAGGACTCCATCTTTACCTTCCATGTAGCATAGTTGATTCCATTTAGCTTCTCAACTCCTTCAAAGTGTAGGTTGTGGAGACTTGGTGCCATCTTCAATTGCAACAAGTTGAATCGAGACTCTTCCCTTTACTCAAATATGCTCACACTAGGCACTTCTAACCTAGGTGCTCTGATACCATGAGAAAAATTAGGAGCTGAGCTTAAACACACTCTCAAAGAATATATGAGATGAGATATGAGAGACAAATAAGTGAGCAATCCTTAAATCAACAAGAATACAAAGTTCAGTAGTAGAAGCTAACTCAAGCTCAAACTACTTGAAAAGAACAAAGCTAATAACACTATCAAATGAGCTCAATGATACACATGAAGCCAATGTATAATGGTCAAGAGTGTGTGGTATACACCACTCCACTTCAGTCCCTAGGATGCACTCCACAACTACAAAAAATGAGTCGACTGTCTCTCAACTCCAACCCTCTGTCTGTCTATCGAAAATGCTCAGAAGCCTCTGTTTAAATAGGCATAACTCTCTAATCCGTGGGAGTTTGGTGAAACTATTTTAGATGGAGATTCTCCATGATATGGAGAACAACTTTGCTGAAGAAAGCATTTTGAGATGACGCACGTAGCTCAAGATACAAGCTTCCAAAGTTGGCCTACTCGCCGTTTTCAGCAATCTGCCAATTGTCTACCTACCAACTTGCAGCCAGCATAACTTGAGTTTGGAGATGAATTTGCGGGCGATTTTTGGTGAGCTGATACCTGATATTATGGAAACAATTTCACCTTTTGAATCAACCAAAAAGGATGCATGATTAGAGAGATATGATCCATGCAAAATGGCCTTCAAAAAAGGTGTGCTACTAATGGAATATGACTTTGAGCTGGTGGTGAGAAAAGGCAAGACTCATTCGAGAGCAAACCATCTCTCTAGGCTCACATCTGGAGAGGCCCCACAAGGAGTATCAAATGACCTTCCTGATGCTTACTTGTTTAATTTGGAAGTTGTACCACAATGGGCCAGAACATTAGTGCCAGTATTGACATACGGACCCAAACACCAAGTAATAAACACTCAAGATAGGGAGCTACTAAAAGCTCAAAATTCCCATATCATGGTAGGGAGCATGTACAAGCATAGAGATCAAGGAATATTAGCTTGTTGTGTGGAAGAGGATGAGTACGCTAAATGGTTGCAATTAGCACATGTAGGTCCATTAGAGCAACACTACTCAAGGCAAAGAACCCTACAGACATTAAGGAGACTCGGAGTGCATTGGCCTACTATGGAAGCAGATGTACATAAGTCATGTAAGGAATGCCCAGTCTATCGTATTAGACCACCTGTGGAGCACGCTACATTGTACCAAGTGTCTTTAGCACCAGATTGGAGTGAACTATTAGTAGCTTTTCTGAGGACAAAAACATTCCCTCAAGATATGACCTTGGTTAGGCAGAGAAGCTTAGAACAAGAACTTTAGAATATACGCTCATTGGGGATAATCTATACAAATGTGGTAAAGATGGTTACCTAAGACTATGTGTTCATGAGAGCGAATATCTTAAGATCTTGGAAACTACTCACCAAGGTGTAGCAGAAGGACACTTTGGTCCTGATCGGGTGATGAAGGCAATACTATTTGCAAGTCTTCGATGGCCCACACTTCCCATGAATGCACATAACTATGTGAAGAGATGTGATGTGTGCCAACGAACTCATCCTATACGCAAAGATGAGATGCCATTGAAACCTATGATGCGTGGATGGGCATTCTCTAAGTGGGGAATAGACTTTGTAGGTCCTATTAATCCCCTAGCTAAGAGTTCCCATGCGGAGTACATCATCGTAGCCACAGACTATCTAACCAAAAAGGTAGAAGTAAAAGCCACAACAAAGAACGATGCTCAAACGACAGCGAAGTTCTTATTTGAGAACGTGTTCACAAGATACGAGCTACCTATAGAGCTAGTAAGTGATAGAGGCACTGACTTCTTGAATGAGGTCATTCAAAATCTTCTCCAAGAATTCTTGGTAGTACATAAAAAGTTTTCCCCCTATCATCCACAAGCTAATGGGCAAGCCGAAAGCACAAATCAGATTATATGCAATGTATTGATGAAATTAGTGAATAATAAACGCTCTGATTGGGACAAACAGCTACACCACGCTGTTTGGACATACAGAGTTGCCTATAAAATGGTACTCCAAGCCACACCCTTTTAGATGGTATTCAACCAAAATGCAGTGCTACCATTGGACTTCTTGATACCTACATTGAGAGTGGCATAGGAGAATGATTGGACAGGCCATGAGCTCTCCTCTAGAATCTTTGACCTTGAATGATTAGGCAAAACAAGATTAAGAGCTGCAGCAGGAATTTATGTAGCCAAAAAAAGACAAAAAGCATATTTTGATGCACACGTGAAGGATAAGGGCTTGAAAGCAGGAGACCTAGTCCTAGTCTACACTTTGAAGCAACATGCACGGAAATTAGAGAAGAGAGGCTATGGACCTATGATCATAAATAGGATCTCAACAAGTGGAGCAGTTCAATTAGCTACACTAGAAGGTGATGTTCTCCCTAGTTACATTACCGGATGCAGAGTCAAACTATATCAAGAACCCCTCACAGAGGAGATGTTAAATCGACTTAATACTCCAACGAAATGTAAAGAAGAGGAAAAGTGAATTCGAGAAGAAGCAAAGGTAGAAGCATTGGAACGCATCCGAAGAATGAAATTGAGAAGACAGGATAGAGATCAGCCTAGGACAGACACCTATGTAACTCTAGGATACCACATGGCTATGTGTGAAGTCTCAGGTGTAAGTTCCAAGAGAATAATTGACCGACGTCCTCTTGTGACCTTAGAAATAGGACAAGGAAGTAGTGCAAGGACTATACGGGCTTTAATTGACTCAGGCGCAACCATTAGTGCTGTTAAACTTTCTTACTGTCAAGAGTTGAAATTAAGTGTCAATCCTATAGAAGCATAGCTTATAGGATTGGGAGGTGTGGAAACCCCTTGCATGGGCAAGGTTGAACTTCCCTCTACATTCAAGATGCTCTTACGATAGTTAAGCTGCTAGTGTGCGAAGATCAGGACCTCAGTGAGCCTCTTGTTTTGGGTCAAGACTGGATCTATGATCATGCAATCAACCTAAACCTAAGGAGTGGACTTCTTCAGGTCCGGGTAAATCAGAACCGCATTGCACTTGAGTTAGAAAATGAAGCACTCAAGGAACTAGGAAAGGCACATTGTAGCTCAGTGATGAGTAGCACCTCCTTTAATGTCAATCCGGGAAGATGTGAGGATGGTATGATGACCTCGAGCAAGTGAAGGCACAAGTGCGTGAGTGAGAAGCACACAAACATGCACACACATACACACACACGTGCACACACAACAAGAACAAAGAGGAAGACAATGGAGTTCTTTTAGATTACTTTCAAATTGCTCATACAAGTTCAATTCAATTACAAGCTAGCCCCAAAAATGAGCTCTCTAGCTCTATTTATAGTTTTTGACTAGGTTTTGGCCTTGTCCAGACCTAGTGTCCGGCCTAGTTAAAAATTAGGTTCTCTGCCCTATTTGGAGGTTCAAACGGAGTCTATAAAATGTGAAAACTGATAGGTAGGTACTTCTAAAGCTCCTCAAGCTCAAGGACTCCTTGGCTTGCACAAAATGGAGCTACAAAAATATGACATGGTATTTACAATGGTTTTTAGTGATGAAAATCACTATTTTTGTAGGGATTTCTTCTAACATTTTGACATACATTTCCTGGAGCTCCCTACTTGCTCCTTCTTCTTGTGTGCCCAACTCTTTGATGCATGAAAAATTTAAATGTCCTACTTGCCAGATCTTCTTTGACTACTGTGTCTGCTTGTGCTTTCTCTTCGCTCTGACTCCCTTCGTAGGCTTCATTGTCTTGTGAGTCCTTTAGTTCCTTGTCTTTTGAGTCCTTGACTACTGCCAACACCCCCCCCCCTCTCACGTCTGTCGTCTCTGATAGACCCTTGTCTAGTTGTGCGTTGGACATAATATTGCACCACATCGGAAGCAAGGTGGTGTTCTTCTAATCGTAGCCCCCATGCTAGGTCGGTTAACAATGCATCCCAATCGACTAGACCTGGGACGTCTAGATGGGGCACCCGCAATTGATCTGAGTAGATGGTCCTCTCCACAGCGAATAGTTGGAGGAGATGTGAGGGCTTGGGTACAAATATTTCTGAGTGATATTCCCAGAACCCTGTGATGAACATCTCCTCGAAGGTCTACTTGAAGCATGCTGGGAGGTATTTTATTCTTGCATGCCAGGCATATACTACCTTTATTGAGGGGGTAGTGCTCATGTCATATACCAGATCTTGGTTGCCTGCAGTGAAGCCAACTCCTGAAAAGTGGGGGTCCTTGATATTCTTGAATGTCCTGAATGTGATGAGCATTAATTCGAAGATCTTCATGCACATCTGTGCCATCACATCAGGGGTGTTCCGTAGGCGAATGCTCCAGTGATGGATTGTAGAAATCATGTAAGCAACAGTAGGAGGTCCTTGTGGAGGTGTTAGATAGACATAATTTAACCACTTTGCACAACCTTTGACGTTCTTTATAGCAATGGTAAATTCGGGCCAGGTGCGTCTGCAGAAGACTGGAACATAACAGGGATTGTATTTAATAAAGAGTGGCATGTTAGTCCAAGTATGAACCATCTCTGGATAGGTCTCAAGAAGACGGATCCTCTAGGTGGGTTGATGAATGGATCCTTTTTTAGCACTCTCTGGGATATGATCGGGCCCAAATTGTGTGGCAAAGGTTGGAAACTTGCCACATCGTCGTTGAATCTCTGCGTTGTAATCTGCCAGGAGTACACAATATGGCACATACTGATCGTCGTTGGTGCCTATCCATCTATGATTAGACATACTGCGGAAATACTCTGACTTTATGATGGTGTCTTCTAATTTGGCCATTGATTGGATTTGGATTGCCACTCAATCTTCATGGGTTTTCGCTGTCTTTTCGAGTGTCTAGAGCCATTCAGGTACTTCGACTTCCAAGGTGTCCATTCCTTCTGAGGTTTGCTAATCTCCTGGCATCGGCATAGGAACATATGGTTCCTCGTACGATTCATCCACCTCAATGGGTACCAATTCATCTGGCTCTGGTTCTACAACTGGAGAGGGTTGTCTTTCATATTCCAGTAACTCCTTCTGCAATTCTGCCACCTGCTCTGTTAATGCCTTTACTTCCTCTGAAGTCGTGGTTATTTCTATGACTTTGGGTTTTGCCTCCTGTTCCCTGAGCTGGCGGCGTAGCGCATCCCGTTCCTTTTCCAAATTGTCATGTGCTTCTAATAGATCTGCATAGCTTTCCAAGATTGTCTTCATTGTTTATGAGGGGACTGCTTTGAATTGTTCTGGGTCGATTTCGTGGGGAGAGCCTTCCATGGCAGCTTCCAGGTTTTCTTTGTTTTGCTTCTGCAGACGCTTGTTTTCTTCAAGGGTGGTAGCCATGTGTTTTCTGAGTAGAGTCAAATTACGTCGGACTCTTAGATTATCTGCTTGGTAGACTTCGAGTAAAGCTTCGAGTTGTTTGACACCTGACGCTTGTGATGGTTGGGGTGTCTCCAAGAGGGTTTGATGAGCTTGCTCGAGTGTGGTGTAACGTTGATTGAGGTCTACATTTTCTTCTTCTATAATTGTAAGCCGTCTCTGTAGTCGTTGGTGATTTGTAGTCAGTTGATGATGACGGTCTTCAAGAGCCTGATAGTCACTCTGAAGTTGATACACGCATTGATGTAATGCCATGAATATACTATTTACATTAAACGATGCAGGGAAAGATGAAGATGCAGGGGGAATGGGGAAGGGGAAGGGAGTTGTGAATGCTGTGGAGTCAAGTGGTGAGGTAGGTGGAGGGGGTATGGGAGATTGAGGCTGCGTGGGGGGAGGGAGTGGTGCTGTGGCTGGTGATGTTTCCATTGTGTCGAACGTGTGTGTGACTGTGTAGATGGGGACAGTGGGTGGGATGGATGTGATATTTGTAAATAGTGTTGTGAAAGTGGGCATGGTAACTCCTCCGAATTGGATGCCGGGAGAGAGAGGAATTCCCATGACGAATGTGGTAATGGCAGAAATAGGCGTGGTAGTGCCAGGTGGTGAGGTGACTTGTGTAGTGAGAGGTGAGGTGGGTGGTGAGAGTGGTTCCGCCTGATGTTCTTCTGTTTGTGTATTACCTCCTGGTTCTGATACATTGATGTGGATTTGTTTGCCAGATCGCATGCGGCGAGTAGGCACTCGTTTCTCAAATCGATGAATATAAGCATGGCTGCATGAACAGCCTCATCTAAACCTATCGTGTCAACGTGCAGGTTCATTGATTCAATAAACATTTCATCCACACCTTCCTCGGCTAACATTTGGCTCATGATCATCTTTCCTGTCTCGAGCGACAGTTTGTGTTGTTCTTGGACTCGCTTCATGGTTTCCTATAATCTTTTTATTTGGGCCGAGTATGCCGGGGCACTTGCTAGTTCTGAAAGTTCGTCATATTCTTGATCATACTCCTCATTCGCTTCTTCTTCTTCTGTCTCTTCTTCATCCTCTTCTACTTCTACTACTCCCGGTTGGGTCGGGGCTGAAGTTGTAGTAGTGGGTTGTGGTCCTTGGGTCTGCTCTGCTTCTGTCTCCAGGTTAGACTCATTGATCAAACGGGCAATTTCTTCATCTGTCAAATCAGCAAGGGTGTAACCTTGTGGGAACTCCAAGTCTGATGGAATTGGCGGGAACACCAGATTGGGTCCTTCGGCACTTGGTCTGGATAGGCGAATGGTAAATGGTCGGACACGTCGCGTTTGTGGAGGGATCAGCTCTGGTGTGGTGGTGGCTCCCCTTGCTTGGGCACATGGTAATTGAACTCCCCCTCTCATCTTCTTCGATGGAGGACCCGCCGTTGACAGCCGTCTTTGGAATTCTTGGGCCCTGGACCATACTAGTGCTCTTTGAATGGGCACATCGTACGCTAAGCATCTGTAAATTATTTTTGTCAGGGCACAGCATCCATGAAGCACATTCTTCTGTTTCTTATTCCATCGTTGATGGGCTAGGTGGATCTGATCTATGATCCAATGTGGTATATTGATGGTGAGATTCTCTGTCTCCGCCAAGTACAAGCTAAACCATATCTTTTTTGGTGGCATAGTGAAGCGTTCTTGGGCGGGAAAAGCAAAATGCTGCATGATCGTTCGTAGGTGGAGAGCAATGATAGGTGTCATTGCTACCATGTCCTTCAATTTATTGAGATCCTTATGCTTCATCCTGCCTGGAACCAATGTTTCTTTCTCAGTGGGAATATGCATACCTTGCATGTTCAATGCTTCCCGTACTAAATTGAGGGTCAGTTTGAATCTCTTGAGTTCGTGGCCTGGCAACAGTGAGGGTAGCACAAAAGTACTATCGCCTCCCTTGGCCCTGCTAGGAGTGATGGTACTGATAAAATAGGAGTAGCGTAGAAAATTTGGCTTAGGCAAATGTGCCCTGAAATAGCTATCCAAGCCCGCTTTGGTCCATACCGATCGCATTACTTCTGCATTCTGATATTTCTCAGATTCGGGAGTGAAGAAATGGTAGCGTCCCCATTTTCCATTGAACTCAATTTCTGCTTCCCAGAAGTAGGTGCCATCACCCAATGGCCCTGCGACATCACTAAACTAATGAGCGTGTTTCCCCACTTGAGAAGTGTGTCCCTGAGGAGGGTCCTGAATAGGGAGCACATGCACCGCTTGAAGCTCTTGAGGCCTCTTGGTGAGTTGTGGTTCAAGGAGGAGGGCTTCAATGTCCACAATCTGTGCGCTAGACCCTGCCTGGGAACTGGTGGCTCCGGTTTCTGCCATGTTACAGCTTGCTTGCTAGTTCTCTGAGAATATAGAAGCAAGCATTAACATTGTAAAGGACTAGTTAGAACAATTTTTGTCCCCCTTACAATATTAACATGACGTGAATGATGAGTTAGTCGATCAGTGAGTGCTCGATGATTGTGTGTGTTGTTAATCCTATGAGCTAAGTGAAAAGATGTAGTTAGTAGGTGGAGAGGAATGTACAAATGGGATCGGGGGGTTTATTACAAGCTTTTGGCTGTCAAACACAATGAATGACTTTATGTTTTGGTTTTGTGGAGACTCTGGAGGGCTTTATGAGGGTGTCTACTTGGAAATGAGGCTGTATAGGGGCCCATTTGCAAGTGATTCCGCCCGTGCTCATGTGTAAATGTGTGTTTGTGTGTGTTGAATGAGAGTGTGCATCGGCTCCTTGAGTGAGTGAACCCTGTCGTGTATGGTGTGATTTGTGTGTGACTAGTTGAGCCCGTAAGCAAGCCTTAGGCATCCAAACTTGTCTTGATTGTGGGCCATCCTTCATCGACTTCTTGGGTACCCAGATAGATTTCACTTTCACAAAAGAATTTTTGGGAGTCTTCTTATTAGTATCATGTCGTTGATTACTAATAGGAAGTTGAGATAGTTGTTGTGGCTTGACCGCAATAGGACGCTCGCCTTTCCGCACCCACACTTGTTTCAATGGCTGATACATCCTGCTTCGCACGTCCCTTTGGCCTCCAGCATAGGTAGTCTTCAGTAATTGATCTACCTTTGGTTGCTGCCTCCCTCTGGCCTTTGGAAAAGAAGGGAGTTCCGTTGAGTCCTTGACTTCTTTATTGAGATCATCATTCCTCTACATCACATAGCTTTGGACAAGAATAGCATTGTCAACTTCATCTGTACCCCTGGAAGGACCAGGAGTCTGTGCCTTTCCTAATTCCTTGAGTGCTCCATTATCTAACTCAACTGTAATTTGACTCTGATTTACCCATACCTGAAGAAGTCCACTTCTTAGGTTTAGGTTGACTGCATGATCAAAGATCCAGTCTTGACCCAAGACAAGAGGTTTAGTGAGGTCCTCATCCTGACACACTAGTACTTTAACTGTCATTAGAACATCTTGAATGTAGAGGGGGAGTTCCACCTCGCCCATGCAAGGGGTTTCCACACCTCCCAATCCTATGAGATATGCTTCTATAGGATTGACATTTAATTTCAACTCTCGACAGTAAGAAAGTTTAACGGCACTAGTGGCTGCTCCTGAGTCAATCAAGGCCCATGCAGTCCTTGCACTCTTCCCTTGTCATATCTCCAAGGTTACAAAAGGACGTCGGTCAACTATTCTATGGGGGCTTACACTTGAGACTTCACACATAGCCATATGATATTCTGGGTTCGCATACTCGTCTATCCTTGGATGATCTCGTCCTTTTCTTCTCATCTTCATTTTTTGGATGTGTTCCCAAGGCTTCTGCCTGTGCTTCTTCTCGAACTCGTTTTTCCTCTTCTTTACGTTTCTTGGCAGTGTTGAGTCGATTGAGCATTTCCTCGGTGAGAGGTTCCTGATATAACTTGACTCTACATCTGCTTATGTAGCTAGGGAGAATATCGCCTTCGAGTGTGGCTAATTGGACTGCTCCACTAGTCGAGATCCTATTTATGATCATAGGTCCATAGCCTCTCTTCTCTAATTTTCTCGCATGTTGCTTCAGAGTGTAGACTAACACTAGGTCCCCTACTTTCAATCCTTTATCCTTCACATGGGCATCAAAGTATGCCTTCTTCCTTTTCTTAGCTGCATATATTCCTGTTGCAGCTCTTAGTCTTGTTTCACCTAATCGTTCGAGGTCAAAAATTCTTGAAGAGAGTTCATGGCCCGTCCACTCATGCTCCTGTGCTACTCTCAATGTGGGAATCAAGAAGTCCAGAGGTAGCACCGCATTTTGGACAAATACCATCTGAAAGGGTGTGGCTTGGAGTACAGTTTTATAGGCAACTCTGTATGCCCAAACAGCATGATGTAGCTGTTTGTCCCAATCAGAGCATTTATTATTCACCAATTTAGTCAACACATTGCATAGGATCTTATTTGTGCTCTCAGCCTGGCCATTAGCTTGTGGGTGATAGGGGGCAGACTTCTTATGTACTACCAAGAATTCTTGGAGAAGATTTTCAATAACTTCATTCAAGAAGTGAGTCCCCCTATCACTGAGTAGCTCTATAGGTAGCCCGTATCTCGTGAATACATTCTCAAATAAGAACTTAGTTGTCGTTTGAGCATCGTTCTTTGTGGTAGCTTTCACTTCTACCCACTTGGTTAAATAGTCTGTGGCCACAATGATATGTTCAGCATGTGAACCCTTGGCTGGGGGATTAATAGGACCTACAAAGTCTATTCCCCACTTAGAGAATGCACATCCACCCATCATAGGTTTTAAAGGCATCTCATCTTTTCATATAGGATACTGAGTTCGCTGACAAATGTCACACCGTTTCACATAGGTATGTGCATCCATGTGAAGGGTCGGCCACCAAAGTCCTGCAAATAGGATGGCCTTGATCACCCGATCTGGTCCAAAGTGTCCTCCTGCTACACCTTGGTGGGCAGTTTCCAAGATCTTGAGATATTCACTCTAATGGACACATAGTCTCAGGTAACCATCTTTACCACGCTTGTATAGATTATCACCAATGAGTGAGTAATCTAGGGCTTCTTGTTCTAGACTTCTTTGTCTGGCCAATGTCATATCTTGAGGGAATGTCTTCGTCCTCAGAAAGGCTACTAGTGGTTCACTCCAATCCGGCACTATGGACACTTGATATAGAGTGGCATGTTCCACAGGTGGTTTAGTGCAGAAGATCGGGCATTCCTTGCACAACTTATGGACATCAGCTTCCATAGTAGGCCAATGCACTCCGAATCTCCTAAGTGTCTGCAAAGTTCTTTGCTTTGAGTAGTGTTGCTCTAATGCACCTACATGTGCTAATTGCAACCATTTTGTGTACTCGTCCTCTCCACACAACAAGCCAATATCCCTTGATCTGTCTATTTGTACATGCTTCCTGCCATGATATGGTACTTCTGGGCTTTTAATACCTCTCTACCTTGAGTGTTTATGACTGGGTGGTTAGGCCCGTATGTCAATACTGGCACTAATGGCTTAGCCCACTGAGGTACAACTTCCAAATTAAACAAGTAAGCATCAGGAAGGTCATCTGATACTCCTTGTGGGGCTTCTCCTGATGTGAGCCTAGAAAGATGGTCTGCTCTCAAGTGAGTCTCCCCTTTCGTCACCACCACTTCAAAGTCATATTCCATTAGTAAGAGAAACCATCTTACTAATCTACCTGTATTGCATGGCTTGTTTACCAAGTACAACAGTGCTTGATGATCAGTAAAAAATTTAAACTTATTTGTAAGCAAATAGTATCTAAATGTTTTGACTGCATATACCATGCCTAATCCCTCTCGTTCGGTGGTTGTGTAATTTCGTTCACCTGCATTCAATTTTCTACTAGCATAGGCAATTGGAAGATCCATATAACCTTCACCCGTAGGTTGTGCGAGTACACATCCAATAGCATAATTGGACGCATCCACGTGAACATGAAATGGCTTATTCCAATCTGGTGTGGTCAAGATTGGTGCTGAGCACAATCTTCTTTTGAGTTCGTTGAAAGAGTTTTCACATTCATCGGTCCACTCAAAGTCAGTCAAAAGTCCATACAAAGGCTTGGCAATGATGGCGTACATGTGTATAAAGCGTCGGTAATAGCCACAATGCCCCATGAAAGCTTGTACTTGATATTCTTTGGCCTAGGTAACTCGGCTATGGCTCTTACTTTCTCTTCATCGGTGGATATGCCATTCTTTGACACTATGTGTCCTAGAATCTTGCCCTGCCTGACCATGAAAACACACTTTTCTAGGTTCAAGAAGACTTGATATTCTCTACATTTGTCAAAGATTTGCCTGAGTTCAGGTATATGTGTCTGTCTAATGTTGGAATGAGCATAGAGATCATCAACATAGACCTCTAAGTTCTTCCTCAAGAACTCTTTAAACACGTGACACATCAATCTTTGGAAAGTTGCAGGAGCATTGGTAAGCCCAAATGGGATTACTCTAAAGGCAAATATGCCCCACTCTGTGGCAAAAGCAGTCTTGTGCTGATCTTCTGGTGCTATGGTTACTTGATTGTAGCCCGAAAATCCATCAAGGAAGCAGTACACTTCCTTGCGTGCTACTCTTTCTAAGAGATGTTCTGTGATAGGAAGCGGATAGTTATCTCGAATTGTGGCTGCATTGACCTTTTTCAAGTTAATGCACACACGTAGCTTTCCATTCTTCTTGGGCACCACTATAATGGGGGATACCCACTCAGTGTGCTCAATTTCATAAATAAATCCAGCTTCTACCAGTCTATCTATCTCCTCTTTGATCTTAGCAGCATAATTATCATTATATGTATATGGTTTTTGTTTAGAGGGTTTCGCGTCTGAGGTCATGGGAATTGTGTGTGAGCATATGTCTGGGTCAACACCCTTCAAGTCCTTGTAACTCCAAGCGAATACATCTCTGTATTCTCGTAGCAAGGCTATCAATTCGCGCTCTTCTTCTTCCGTTAGGTCATGTCCTATGTAAGTGCACCTCTCTTCTCCTTCTTCCATGGCTACCACTATTTTCTTGGTGGTTTCTTTGTTATCATAGGCCTCTCCTGATTGTGCCTCGCGTTTAGGCATTCTTACCATGACTCTTCTATCGTCTATCTCATACTTTCTAAAGTTTTCAGGGACCTCAAACAAGGATTCTTCCTCTTCTGGTGTGACTTCTCTCTTCTTTCTTTTCTTTCCTTCATCCTTAGGGGTCACTTGTGTGGCTAATCTTACATCATTTGTAAGCTCTACATGTCTCTGAGAATGAGCTTCTACTTCATAGAAGTATTCTTCATCTGATGCAAAAGGTGAGTCCATAATGATTGACTCTAGATCGGAGTCACTTGCATCCTCAAATGTATCAGGGCTAGGTTCGCACTCTTCTAAAACTGCATCTCCCATGATTGGCTCTATTGAGAAAACTGAAATGTCATAGCCCTCCTCGTCAATACTGATCCTACTCTAGGGGGTGGTGGGATGGTCTGAGGTAGGTGGATAGATGGTGGGTTAGATGGTGATGGAAACGAGGGTGGTGGGGGTATGTGAGAGTTTGTTTGAGAGGTGAGTTCAACAATTTTGGCTTTTGTTTCTCTTATGGTTTCTTCTAAGTCGCTCATCTTTTTAGACCATTGTCTTTTCATTCTCTCTCGGCTATCCCTCTAGGCTCTTGACCGTTTCTTGGCTATGCTCTCGGTTTCACTAACCTCTACACTCTTCTCTTGACCTATTCCTGGGTTCTGTTGCAAAGCCTGGGCTCTAGTAACCACTTGCACTGGTGCAGTGGAAGTGACACTTCCTGTTGAGTCTACAACTAAGCCAATAACGTTAATTGGAGTTATTTTTGGCATATTATTGGGATTCTTTGGGCAATCTCGTAAGAGATGCTCCTTTCCACAATCTTGACAAAAGCCATGTATTGTTATTGACTGTGGTTGTGTAGATGCAAGCATTGGGCAATCACGAATGAGATGATCTCCTTGACATCTATAGCATGGTCCCCTAGGGAATGGGGGTCTTACCTGCCTAGGTTGAGATCTAATGTTGGGATTTGTGTACATGAGATTTGCATACTCTGGCTCCCAACTAGGTTGACTCGGTTCTTCACTATAGTAGGATTCACCATGTTCAGGAGACTGCATATAGTAAGCCTGTGGACTATCTATGTGAGTGGAATCAAAACTATGATCACTCGGGTCACTTTCTGAAAGCAATGGAGTCACTGGGACTATGGCTCTATTCAAATTTTCCTCAGCAGCAACATACTTCACAAGAATCGCATTAGCTGGGGTTGGAGGTTGTTGAGCTAACACAGGTTGAGGCCTTTGTTGGTTTTGGTAGGGTTGTTGATAGGATTGTTGTGGTCTACCATATTGCTGCGGAGGGTACTGGTTCTGGTATCTTCCCTGTTGTGGATAGGGCTGAGGGTAGGTTTGCCTAACTGCTTGCTTATTGTATGGGCAGTCTTGTGCTGTGTGATTTGTGTATCTCTGTTCTATGGCGCAATATTGGCTGCTAGGGTTCACTTGGGGTTGAGTCATGATGGGACATACATTCGCCATATGGTCACCACCGCAAGTATAGCACCCTTTACTGGGGCAAATCTAGGAATTTGTTTACTAGAAACACCTAGTTTTTGAGCTACTTTCTCCGCAAGTTCCTCAATTGATGTGGATTGCGAGGAAGAGAGGCTAGAAGCACTCTCGGAATCTTTGTAGATTTTTGAAAGCTCTAACTCCTCCCCTAGGTTATCCTCGATGTCAATGCACATGCGTACACACTCTTCTATGGTCCTAGGGTCCTTCAAGTACACATAGGATCGCAACTTTGTACTTAGCAATCCATCCAAGAATAAAGCCACTTGTTTGGCAAGTGTGGGTAACTCAGGAACAGGGCATCTCTCAAGATACTGCCTAAATCTTCTTCCTACAAGTCTCGTGGTCTCTTGAGGGATCTGCTTGAAGCTGTGTATCAATGAGGAAGTATTATGCCTTATGCCACTTTTAGAGAATTCGGTGATGAAAGCCTCCAAGAGTTGGTCTATGCTCCTGAACTGTCTCTCATTCAATGGTTGAAACCACGTAAGGGTTGTGTTCCTAAGTGTTAGACCAAAGGCATTATATTGCGTGAATAGGTCCTCAACTTGTTCAGCTCTCAAGACTTGCCTAAACTCGGCCACATGATCATATGGGTCTCCTATGCCATCGAAGTAGTTCTTCATGGACCTAACTAACTGAGTCGGTCTCAAAATCCTCGTGTGCTCTCTAGGCCTTGGTAGAGGGAATTGATCCGCATTCCTTTGGTTCCTTGGGGCTCTAAGTCCCTCAGGTTTCACTCTATTTGTTTTCGTTCTTGTTCTTTCTCTTCCCACTGGGTTGGCAAAGCTTACCTCCGGTCTATCTCTATGTCTATCTCTTTGAGCTCCACGAGCTTGGGATGTTCCAGCTCTGAGGTGACCAAAGGACACATTCGATCTTGGTTGGGGGAAAATAAATTCACCTTTCCAAGTGTAAGCATGCCTATCATTTTCTGTAACCACAAAGACCCTCTCTAAAGCGTAATCTAAGTAGGTCACTCTGCCTAGGCTATCAGGATCTTTGAACTCATATATCATGATTATTCCTACCTCATTCGGCTGATCAGATCTATACCTCCAAAAGGCTTCATCAGTCTCTCGATTCACGAGTAGATCTATGCTCTTATTGTCTTGGGGAATCCACTCTGGTGTGATAATCCTAATGAGAACAGATTTGCCTCGGGGGGTTCTAGGTTCTACACCCATGTTTCCTTGCTCCAGGTCACCTGAGTCCGCTTCTGAGATCACATTCCCAAATTCATCTGTCCTATCTCGATGAATGGTGACTACATATATTGTCCCTTCTTTGTCCAAGTATGCTCCATTTTCAAACTTGACCGTTGGATGTTCTAGTCCAATGGATTGGTCAGGGTTTTTGATCTGGACCACAGATCTTCCTAGGCCGTCCTCATAGATGCTAGCACATAATCGATTGGTCCTAAGGTATTCGAGTTGCGTCTTGTAAGGGCCTTCTACCCTATGTAAATAGGGCACTCCGGAGCTTCCTGTAGGTCTCTCCATACCGTGGGACATCTCAGACTCGCTAGTCTCAGAGCTAGGGTAGTACGAATGATGGCTCAACTGCTGAGCCCAAGACCTAGCAGTATGATTGACACTAGCCTCTAAAGATCTAAGACTTTGTCTATCTCTCCCTAGGCATCATCCTGATCTAAGGTTCATAAGCCCAATTGAATAATCCCAAATTTTCCCAAGTACACTTTGCGTTGCTGAGTTCTTTTGTATTAGTCACTTATTCTTTTTTAATTGCCCTTAGGGTGTCACTTCTTGTCCAATTAATCTTCGTCGCAAGGAACACTTAAGTTTTATCGTACTTTGAGTGTGGCCGCTCGATTTAAATTCTTTCCCTTAGGTTGTTTCGCAATTGTAATCTCCTAACACTTGCACTTGAGTGATTAGAGTTCCTGGACTTGTTCGTTCTTAATGTATCCCTTAATTAATCAAAACCTCTATCCGTACTTAGCCTATGCTAGGGATTGACAGAGGGTGTTGAGAATTTCCAACCTTGAGTTTCTTCCCTTGGTTGCCCTTGTATGCCCAGGAAGAGTGTTCCCAAGCTTGCACTTACTCTTGCTTCGAGTACCCGTTGATGCTCTCAAAGAACCTGAAAAAGTCCCCAAGTTATCTCAAGACTTAAATTTGATTGAAAGACAGATCCTTTCATGCATGTAATCCACTAAGCAAATTGCCTTTTGCCTTTATGAAAAACAATCCCAAGGGACCCTTAGTTTTTCCTACCCCGAGATATGATCAACTTCAAATTACCCTATCTAATAATCCTGATGTTAGTTTTACCGTAACCAGTGGAAGTTTTGGTTGTACTCCCCACGAGTTTCCCAACAAAACAAGAATCACAGCAAACAGGTTTCGTATGAGAAAGTTATGTCAATTCAGGGTTTCGGGGCTAAAACAAGATTTAAAACAGGTTATCAGGAAGACATGACTTCTCAAAATTGCTTTGGGTGTAGGTCTCACAATGCTCTATTAACCCATTAAAAGATCCCCACAAATTGCCAAAATAAGACCACTATTTTTACCCTAAAAAACTGGTCGAATTTGCCCGTCAATCGCGATCGAAAGCTCTGTCAATCGCGATTGATATGTCAGTCGCGATCGACGTGTCGGTCACGATTGACTGGTCTGTCGTGGTTGTCAGTCGCGATTAATGGGTCAATCGCGATTGACACGTGGCTCGGATTTTCAGTCGATCGTGGTCAAAGGGTCGTTGACTCTCTCAGTCGCGATTAACGTGTCGATCGCGATTGACAAGTCCGTCGCGAGGGTCTGTCGGTCGTGGTCAAGCAGTCGTTGACTGGGTCGGTCGCGATTGACAGGTCTGTCGTGGCTGTCAGTCACGATGGACTGGTTGATCGCGATTGATGGCTCGATCGCGATTGACACGTGTCACGCGTAGATTCAGTCGGTCATGGTCAGTCGGCCGTTGACTCTGTCGGTCGTGATTGACGTGTCGATCGTGATTGACAGGTCGGTCGGCAAGTGTCCGTCGTGGTTCGATCGCGATTGAAAGGTCGATTGCGATTCACAGAAAACTGAGGAATTTTAAAATTTCAAGCACATATTCATGAAGCTCTAGGCCTATACATCACATTTATGCACTTAGTTTTGCAAGAAGGTCAATTTTTTTGTCGGTCGCGATTGACAGAGGTCAACGCCTCAGGACCTGCACAGTCAAATTTTTTACCTGCTGGAGCTGGTGCAGCTGCTGGGGATGCTGATTCCTACAGAAAATCTCAAAAAACACAGAAAATCACAAGCACACAAACGCCCTCTCGCTCTCTCTCACAAGTGAAATGAGGGAAATGGTATTGGTGGGGTGATATGACCAAAAACTGAAATTTTTTGCGATGATGGATATGGATGTGGGAGATGGTAAGGATGATGATGGTGATGAGAAAAACAAAAGAAAATAGATAAAAGTGAAGAAAATACCTATGAATCCAATGCCTCAACTCTACGTCTTACCATCACATGCTCGTCCTCAAAGCTCGATCCCCGACAACGGTGCCAAAATTTGGTGTAGCTCAGTGATGAGTAGCACCTCCTTTAATGTCAATCCGGGAAGACGTGAGGATGGTATGATGACCTCGAGCAAGTGAAGGCACAAGTGTGTGAGTGAGAAGCACACAAACATGCACACACATACACACACACGCACACACAGCAAGAACAAAGAGGAAGACAATGGAGTTCTTTTAGATTACTTTCAAAATGCTCATACAAGTTCAATTCAATTACAAGATAGCCCCAAAAATGAGCTCTCTAGCTCTATTTATAGTTTTTGACTAGGTTTTGGCCTTGTCCAGACCTATTGTCCGGCCTAGTTAAAAATTAGGTTCTCTGCCCTATTTGGAGATTCAAACGGAGTCTAAAAAATGTGAAAACTGATAGGTAGGTACTTCTAAAGCTCCTCAAGCTCAAGGACTCCTTGGCTTGCACAAAATGGAGCTACAAAAATATGACATGGTATTTACAATGGTTTTTAGTGATAAAAATCACTATTTTTGTAGGGATTTCTTCTAACATTTTGACATACATTTCCTGGAGCTCCCTATTTGCTCCTTCTTCTTCTGTTCCCAACTCTTTGATGCATGAAAAATTTAAATGGCCTACTTGCCAGATCTTCTTTGACTACTGTGTCTACTTGTGCTTTCTCTTCGCTCCAACTCCCTTCGTAGGCTTCCTTGTCTTGTGAGTCCTTCAGTTCCTTGTCTTGTGAGTCCTTGACTACTGCCAACACACACACTCCTGCTCCTTTTAGGAGTACACATGAAGATGACGATGCTTTTCTCAACAAAGAAGTCAAGGAAAAGTGGTAGAGACATGGCAACCAAAGAAGTACCAAATGCAGAGGAAGCAGACGACCGATGCCCGAAGTCAAAAGAAAGTACGAGGCAAGGTGTCTCAACCATCGAACCAAGTGTGGGTGCAGAAAGGCGAGCATCCTATTGCGGTCACGTCACAACCACTAGCTCAACTTCATATTAGTGATCAATGCCAGGACACTAATAAGAAGTCTTTCAAAAATTCTTCTACGAAAGTAAAGTCTATCTAGGTACCCAAGAAATCAATGAAGGCTGACCCACAATCAAGACAAATTTGGGTGCCTAAGGCTTGCTTGTGGGCTCAAATAGCCACATATATACCACATCACCTACAACATGATTCCTTCACTTAAATAGCTGATATCCACTCTTATCCAACATGCACAAACACATATTCGTCTATGAGCACAAGTAGAATCACTTGTAAATGGGTCCCTAAAAAGCCTCATTTCCAAGTAGACATTCTGGTAAAGCCCTCTAGAGTCTCCACAAAATGAAAAGGGAAAGCCATCCACTGTGTTTAGCAGCCCAAATCTTCTAATAAACCACATGATCCCATTGTAAAGACACCTCAACTTACTAACTGAATCCACATGCCACCTTACCACCCCAATTAGCACATAGGTATCCCGCATCCACTAACCACACTTCACACTCACACACACGCGAGCACTAACTAACTAACTATCTCATAGTTCATCATGTTAATGTTGTAATGGGGACACATGACCACTTTGTGTCCATTTGCAATGTTAACATTCATTTGTATATTCTCATAGAAACGATGACCAATTTCCTCAATATGGCCGAGGCTACAGGAATGAGCTCCCAGGCAGGCACCAGTCCTCAGATAGTAGACATTGAAAGTGTCCCTATTGAGGAAGAGTTGAAGGAAAGACCACAGGCATTGAGAGCATTACATGTTATACCTATTCAAAATCCCCCCAAGGGCACACATCGCCAGTAAGCAAGACCTCCCATTGGTTCAGTGAAGTGGCAGGACCCCTTGGAGAAGGCACTTATTTGTGGGAGGCTAAAAGAGAGTTCAACGGACGTTGGGGAATGGTATCACTTCTTTACACGAGAGTTTGAGAGGCTTCAAAACAGTGAAGGGTTGCAACCAATATGGAAGAACACTAGATTATATGATTACTTCAAAGCTCAGTTACCCAAGCTGGACTTTCTAAGGTGTTCATACTTGATTAGCACCCTCAGTCCCAGTAAAGAGAAAAAGGGGTATAACACCTTTGTACTACCGTCTCTTACAAGAGGTAATGAACTGAAGCACTTCAAATTGATGAACAATTTGGTAAGGGAGGCTTTGGAAATGAAAGGAATGCACATCCCCACAGAGAAAGAGACAATGATTCCGAACAACATGAAGAACCGAAACTTGACTAAACTAAAGGATATGGTGGCAATGACACCAACTATTGCCATTCACCTCCGAATGTTCATGCAACACTTCACGTTCCCTGCTCACGAAAGATTCATGATGCCACCGAGGAAAATTTGGTTCAGTTTATACCTAGCAAATGCCTTCAATCTAACAATCAACATGCCGCATTGGATCATTGACCAAATACATCTGGCACATCAATGTTGGTAGAAGAAGCAGAAGTCAATGCTATATGGATGTTGTGCACTTACAAGAATCGTTTATCGGTGCTTGGCATACGATGTGCGGATTCAAAGGGCACTTTGTTTAGACTAGGGTGCAAGAATTTCAACTAAGACTATCAGTCGTAGGGCCCGCATCCAAGAAAATGAGGGGAGCTATTTAGATGCCCTGTGCACAGGCCCGAGGTGCTACACTGACATTGGACACAACTCCAAAACTCCCAAGGCAAGTGCAACCCTTCACCATTAGATTACCAAGGCACAGTGTGGAAGGACCGAATTTGGTGTTCCCATAGATATCCACTGATTTAGAGTCCCCTCGTGGCTTCACGCTGGAGGATCTAACTGATGAGGAGGTAGCAAGAATAATTAATGCAACGAATGGAATTTGAAGCTAAGCAATTAAGTGGGAAACAAACTGTCATGGACCAACCCCATCCAACTCAAACAGAAGTCATCGAAGTAGACGAAGATCAAGAGGAGACTGCAAAAGAGGAGCAAGATGATGAACAAGAAGGACCATCCGACAAAGGGGAGCATGAATATAAGCAAGAAATTATACTGGAACTAGAAGGAGCCCTTGCCTATATGAAGCAATTAAAAAGAGTGTATGATACCATCAACCGGGTTCAAGAACAACACAAACTATCCCTAGCAGCAGGAAAGGCCTTAATGGATCAAATCCTTGAAGACGAAGGTGTGTGTGATCAATACAAGGCGACCCTTCACATGATTGCTCATGCATTGGTGTACAAGAGACAGTGCACATTGCCCTCACATACTCACGAAGATCAGAGAAAAGACACGGGAGACGTCCCTCCAGACCAGGGAAACAGATAAATATCTTGGTATTAGAACCACATGGCACCACCTCCACAACCACTGGCACAGCTCACTCCATTCATCATATTGAAGAATCCCACACCTCAAGTGTACCCCCATCACCACCTTTACCACCCTCCCCTCCAACTCCACCACCCTCACCTCCTACCACCACTCTCACCACTAATGTCACAACCATAGTTTCCACTTCCCTCAGTGAAGCATAAACTGTGAGTCAACCTTCACAATCCACACAACCTAAAACCACCACCATTGTAAGTGCCACATCAGACACTGTAATTCTAACTATAGTCATTGAAACTCCCATCCCCCTTGTCACACTTCTCGGTGGCTCATATGCACAACTGCACACACCACTATACACCTTCACGACCATCACCACACCTACCGTTCCCATGTACACAATCACTTCCATGACTGCATCCACATATGACTTCATGAACATATCACCCACTTCTGCACCTCTCCCTCCCCCCATATTCCCACAATCTCCCATTCCCCCACCACCCACTTCACCCTTTTTAAGCACAGCATACACACTCCCTTTCCCTTTTCCCTACCCTCTTGCATTCAACACCTTCCCAGCATCCACTCTTGTCAATAATGTATTCAATACTTTGTACCAATGTATGTCTCAATTACAACATCATTACCAGCATTTAGATGCTCAGCATACGAATTTGTTCCGAACCCATGAAACCTTACAAGAAAGATTCATAAATGTGGAGAAGGAAAAGAGGCTACTAGAACAATAGTATGATACCTTGCAGGCACAACATGATCAATTAGTGGCCAATCCCCCCCAAATAGATTATGAGGAAAAACAACAACTTGACAAAATGTTACACACCCAAATAACGGACAATCTCAAGTTTTGACGTAATCTCGCATTACTACGGAAACACATGTCTGCAGCACTTGAAGAGAATGAAAGACTCCAATGACAGAATGAAGAAAACCTAGAAGTAGCGATGGAAGGATCACCATAGGAGATTGACCTGGAGTGCTTCAAGGCTATCCCATCGGCAAACATGCAAAGCGTGTTGGACACACACACTGACCTCCTAGAGGCACATGCTGCCTTAGAAAAAGAGCAGGATAACCTACGAAAGAAATTGGCCACTCAGTGAGAGTCATCCAAATAAGTAGCAACCACAACTGACACATCTGAAGAGGTCGCAAAACTGAGAGCACAACTGGCAGAAATGCCAAATAGAATTCTCTAATATGAGCGTCAACCCTCTCCCCTTGTGGAGCCGGAGCGGGAGGACTTAGTTCAAATTGAATTTGAGGAGACTTTCGAGGACCCTTATGTACCCATGCATGTACCAAGGGGTAAGCAAACAGAGGACGGAATGGACACATTTGAGATTGAAGCTCCTGAATGGATGCAAAAATTAGAAAAGATTGGCCCAACCCATGATGATAGAGTGGCAGTGAAGATTCAGTCCATGTCGCACCTGGAAGAGGTGGTCATCAAATTAGATTATTTCAAGAACCTATCCCTTCATTGATGGATTGGCACTTCAGATGATTTGTATGTCCCGTTTTGTGTGTTAATGGCAGATTATAATGTTGAGATAAAGGAGTGCACCACAAAAGAACCCACCTCAGCAATACAATTTGCAGCAGATGACATTCCTAAGAGCACAACACACGGCAATATATTTCAACCTACATGGAGGATATTCCTACTTGAAACATACCCTGAGATGGTGCGCACTTGGAATAATATGCCCTTATATATCAAGTATAACCCCTGCTACTGCCCTTTTGACGAAGATCATGGCTCGAGTACACCAAAATAGTTTTGACAGCTAAAGGATGTGAAAAGTGGCTAAACTATGTATACTTGGCACCACCTCGGGGCCAACCCACTGTCGCATACATGATTTCGACCATTCGGCATTGGGGAGTTAGATTCAAGAATATACCAGACATCATGGCATAAATGTGCCTCAAAATATATGAGCTAGTGCTGGTTACATTCCGGACCTTTAGAAATGTCAAAGAACCTCACCTTTTCGCCCTAAGATTCAATGAAGGCAATCAAGACCTCATCTAAAATATGAGCACCACCCTATCGATCAACGGTGTATATGCGTGGCATGCTCGTATCAAGTATCTGCCAGCTTGCTTCAAACAAACATTTGAAGAAATGTTTATCACAGGGTTTTGGGAATATCATTAAGAGATATTCATTCCCAAACCATCTCATTTATTACATTTATTTGTTGTAGAACAAGCTCTACATTTAGAAACGCTACGCATGCCACATCCGGAGTTCCTGGGCCAGTAGACTAGGATGCCTTACTCACCGATTTGGCCAAAGGGCTGAGGCTGGCAGAGCATCATTTGGCCATAGTTGTTGTGGAATACTACATTCAACGGTCCTCTCAACAAGGGTCTGTCAGACACGACAGACGCAAGAGAGGGGGGGAGTGTTAGCAGTAGTCAAGGCATTTCAAGACAAGGAAGCCAACGAAGAGAATCAGAGCAAAGAGAAGGGTCAAGTAGGCAAAGTAGTCAACGGAGATCTGGCAAATAGGCGTATCATTTTTCATGAAGTTGAAGGTCAAGGACAAAGCACAGGAGCACATCAAAGAGGTGGACACACAAGAACATGGAGCAAGTAGGGAGCTCCAGGAAGTGTATGTCAAATTTTCCGAAGAAATCCCTACAAAAATAGTGATTTTCATCACTTAAAGCCATTGTAAATACCATTTCATATTTTTCTAGCTCCGTTTTCTACAAGCCAAGGGGTCCTTGAGCTTGTGGAGCATTAGAAGTACCTACCTATCAATTTTCATATTTTTTAGACTCCGTTTGAACCCTGAAATAGGCCCTTGAACCTAATTTTTAACTAGGCTGGACACTAGGTCTAGATAGGGCCAAAGCTAGTCAAAAACTATAAAAAGAGCTAGAGAGCTCATTTTTTAGGTTAGCTTGTTGTAGATTTGAATTTGTATGAGACTTTTTGAGCAATCTAAAGAAATCCATTGTTTCTCTATTTGTCTTGCCTTGTGTGGGTGTGTGTGTGTGTATGTGTGTGCATGTTGGTGTGCTTCTCACTCACACACTTGTGCCATCACTTGTTCAAGGTCTTCATACCATCCTCTTGTCTTCCCGCATTGACATTAAAGGAGGTGCTACTCATCATTGAGCTACAACTAGATTCTAGATGACATGCCGAGGGCATATGTTTCTAAGAGGAAGAGAGATAGGGATAGCTACTTGCCACTAGTAGAGTTTGCTTATGACAATAGACCTCATAAAGTGATAGGAATGTCTTCTTTTGAGATGAACTATGTCATGAATCCCACTACTCCTAGTACCAAAGGAATGCCAAAGAAATGTCCTAGTGCTTCGGAGTTCTTAGCAAACCTCCAAGCAAATCAAGAAATAGCTAAATCCAAGATGCAGCAAGCCACTGGTAGGGCAAAATAATATGCTGACATGAAGAGATCCCCTAGAGTCTTTAAAGAAGGAGATAGAGTTTTCTTCAAGTGCCATCTAAGTCTACTTCACTATCCATAGGGAAGTGTACTAAGCTTTCACCAAGGTTTTGTAGACCTTGGAAGATAGTTAAGAAGCTTAGTGATGTTACATACTGATTAGAGCTTCCTTCAGATTGTAGAGTCAATCTATCATTTCATGTTAGTAAACTTAGAAGTATATTTCTAGGGAGGATAAACTAATATAGGGTATTGTTTCTTTGCAAAAAAATAATAGCACAGATCATTCTCTGGATAGGATACTAGATCGAAGACAAGCACAATTGAGAAAAGTATGTCATCTAGGAGTATCTAGTAGCCTGGAGAGGATTACCGCTTACAGACTCTACTTGGGAATCAGAAGCTCTGGTTAGCAAGTACTTTCCCTCATTGTTCATTGAGGACAATGATCTTTAGAAGGTGGAGAGACTATCACACATTGGTGTATAGAGACCACTCCATGTGTGTGTGGGACAAGGGCCACCTATAGCCAAGGTCCCAAGCTCTAGGGATATCCTACCATATTCAATGGTAATTGTGATGAGTGTTGCATGATGGACACATGGTGACACTAGACCATTCTAGATCATAGTATTTTGGATGCAAGAGGATATATTGGATGGGAGGAGAGTGGCACACACATCCTTCACAAGCCTCCATTTTCTAAGACTTGAGAGAGTTTCTAGTTCTCACAACATATATCATGCTACCAACTAAACTTTGATACTCTTTAGTATCATCAAACTCCTAACCTTCTAAGGGTGTACCTACAAGCTTGGTTTTATCCAATTTGAACTTGAGAAGGAGGTCTTGAATGTATCTTCTCTTTGTTAGATACATCCCTTTATCTCTATGACTCACTTGCATACCTAGGAAATATGTGAGCTCACCTAAGTCACTAATTTTCAACTCCTCTTGCATATGTCTATCGATCCTTTGAATCCCATTCAATTCATCACCTATCACAATTATGTCATATACATATACACACACATAGATAATCTCATTGTGATCACTTTTGATGAACAACGAAGGATCTCAGCTGCTAGGTCTAAATCCTTGATTTTGATTTTGAAGGTATGTAACCAAAGTTAAAGCCTGGAGGAGTAGGCCTTGGCTGAACCTCCATTTAATAAAAAAAAACAAGCATTCTGTATATATAATAGCATTGGGCATTTCCACTCAACACCTTTGCTAAGTCTTTCTTTAGAATAGAATCATGTACTCAAGCTCAAAGAAAACTGACTTTAGGTCTGAAGTTCGCCAATGACTGGTGAAGCTAAAGAGAAAAGATGATGCTAAGATAAACAAGAAGGAAGTTCAAGAAGCTTGAGTTCTTGTCTTGCATCACTTCATTTACAAAGGCTCAAATCT
The DNA here is from genome assembly GCA_020310875.1 of Ceratopteris richardii. NCBI lineage: Eukaryota > Viridiplantae > Streptophyta > Polypodiopsida > Polypodiales > Pteridaceae > Ceratopteris > Ceratopteris richardii. Next base: position 26,326,361 of record CM035426.1, on the reverse strand, counting down.
ATGGAGTTGAGTTGGTTCTGCTTCATTTTTCTCCTACAAAGTGTGCAGAAGGGATTTGTTTGAACCAAAACAATTCAAAAATTTTGTATGTCCTAGAAATGGTGGTTATAATCACCAAAGCATTTTTGTTTTTCGTAATCCTCCTCTTAAATAATATAGAATCAGGGTCTTTTGCTTCAAACAATCTATGTGTATTTTATATATCTTTTCTCTCTTGAGCAATCTCTCATGAGATCTATTTCTATGTGTGTGTGTGTGTGTCTCTTTGTGTCTTCCTCTCTCTCTTTCTGTCCAAGCCAAAGCTTGGCATAACCTAGTACTATTGTTCTATATGTTATGCATGTAGACACAATGACATGCCCTGCAATTTAATTTGATAATTGCTAAAAAAATAGAAATATATGTACACATTCAAAGCTATATAGATATTATCACTCACAAGATCATATTTGTTCTCTCTATCTTTCCATCTCTTATAACTCTTTGTGTTTCTTTTAGATGAAGAAATATATGTAGTTAGGCACATGCATCTACTCATTAGGTGGATAGACATGACTTAAAACAAGGTTCCCTTTGAAAAACGTTATAGAAAACCCAAGCAAGGGGGAAATCACAAGAGAACTTACAAAGAGGAGACATAATGGATGAAAATCATGTGGATATTATGCATTTACTTGCTTGAGTTACACACCTCTATTCTTGTTTGGGTGCATCTTCTCAGTAAAGGTCTTTTTGTGTGTTGTTGAGCTTTCACCATGGGTTGGACCTTTCATATTATTCACTAGCTCCTTGTTGTCTTCGTATATGTGATTCCAATGATCCTTTATATATGTGATTTCAATTCCCCACCATGTTTTTGAGCTCCTCTATCCTCTCCATCTTCTTTTCATGATTGTAGATGTCATCTTCTTCACTCTCATTACTAGACATGAGGGCTCCAAATTCCTTGTAAGCTTGATCACGATACTCTTTTTTATTTCTTTCCTTAAAAAGATCTTTTTCTATAGGATTCAATCACTCCTCTAGAACATATGTGCAAGGGCCATTAGAATCATAAATCATCCCATAGTGGTTATAGAAATTGTAACTAACTTGAAATGATTGTGTGATAGACTCTTGCTCCTTCTCTGAATGATACCATGAAGAAAGGAATGATAAATAAGGGAAACTCAAAAGGCTGAAGTTGCTGAACGACTCGTTTTATAGATGCTACCCTAGCATAAGGTCATAATTTTCAAGATGCACATCATTGAAAATCTTTGTGGATTATCATTCAAGCACACAATCTCTAGGGAGCTAATTATAGCAATTGGCAAGAGTCCTAAAGTTTCCAAAAACGATGTTAGTAGCACATGATTTCCAAGCTAGCTTTGCTAGATAGAAAGAGTCTTAAACCCTAGCATTCATAGACTCCTAGGATCTACTTGTTGAAGTGATTATAAAAGGGAAACCAAAAACACAAATAAAAATAAAAAATCCTTCATTCCTTCATAAGTAGTTCTCTATCAATACTTATGTTTCCTTGGATTTCTTTGCCACTCTCTTCTATTTTCATAGTTAAGAAAGAAACTCCAAAAATTGGTATTAGTGTAGGTCCCTTCTTCATCTAGGGCATCATCAACACCTCTTGGTCATAGTCTCATAATCGAAAAAAAATTGGTGAGCATACTCAAGGCAACTAGGTGTCGAAAATTTCTTTGCTCTATGGTGTGAAAATTTTGATATGAGCTTGTTTAGACCTCCAAATGCACTATCGTAGTGCCTATGTAGGCAATTTCATCCTTTTGTGCTAAACATATATACATGTTTATATCTGCTAGTATAAGCACCTCAAAGTCACTTAGAGGTTTAGTAGTGCTTGATAGGGTGGTTTTCTTCAGTTTTTTGAGATACACTCATTCTTTTGCATCAAGCTATTTAGTCAATGGCCATGGCTGAAAGCGATTGTGTATTTTGTATGTTGGATGTTGAGGATAGGTTGGATGGTACTTATTACCCATTGTGGTCATATATGATGCATCATGTATTGGTAGCAAAAGGGCTATGGAATAATGTGTATGGTGTTGAAAAACATCCTACTACATCTACAAAGGTTATGTAGATAGCTTTGAAGATGATGGTCTTCACCATCCTGTTCATGTTGTGGTTCCTGCTACACCTACTATAGAGCAAGCTCCTTGGGATGGTAGAGATGCTTAGGCACATCATTGATAGCTTTATCTATGAAACGTGCCATTATCCCTCACATTCACTCCTACAAAACAACAAAGGATGCTTGGGATACACCTACCACTATATAGCAGATGAGAATATATCGACACATAATTGTTGCATTTTAGCCTTGAAAATTGCAAACCTATTGCCACTCCTATGGACATAGGTTTATGATTGAGTTTTCATGATGTTGGAGATGCATCTGATGTTTTTCTCTATTAACAGGCTATTGGATGCTTGATTTACTTATCCATAACTCATCTTGATACTAATTTTGTTGTCTCTCACATAAGCATGTTCATGCACTACATAGGTGTCAAGCATTGCTAGGAAGTTAAGTGCATCTTTCACTAGTTGAGGTTCCAAAGTAATTGGACTGTTTTATCCCAAGGGGGGACCATTATCTCCAAACATACATGCTTTTTCTGACTGAAACTAGGCTAGTTTCTATGATACTCATGTGGCCACCAATGGTTTTTTATTCATGTTTGGTATCTCATAAATATCTTGGTTGAGCAAAAAGCAGCCTATTGCCATTTTTAGTTGTGAGGCTGAGTATAGGGAAGTTTTCACATCAATTATTTGTTGAGAGTTTGAACTATGCAAGCTAGTCCTACGGTAGTGGAAAATTTGTGAGAGGCATCCAAAATCTATAAAAGGAGGTGAAGAGACATCAAATGTATGGAAGGTCTTGTAGGTCATTGAAGAATAAGAGACATATACTCAAGGAGGATCAATGTCACATTAACCAAAGGCTCAAGGTGTTCATCAAAGCTAAGAAAAACATAAAGGATGGTGTTATATGCATAGAGAAGGAGCAAGGAGGAGCTATCAAGCCCACATCCCCTATACTCTCTTGTAGGTATAGACATAGTGTGCTTATAAGAGTTGTGACTCCTTGTTTACATATCCACTTCATGAGATTTAAAAGTGCATTCCATAGCTTATACATGTTTTTTACTTTCCCTAAGAGGGATTCTTGAAATCACTTTTGTGCACAGAGAAATTGGTGTATCTTTGTAACCCTAATTTGTGCATATCCTACATCTCTGCATAGTCTGTTTTGCATAGAGTTTTTGACTCACCTAATTAGATCCATTTGGGCTGTCCTATAGTGTTCTAAAAAGCTTAAAGACCACACTAAGTGTGGCTAAATGATTAGGTGATTGAGATCAATTTAAGGTAGTTTAATCATAGGTTTTTTTGTAGGGTCGAAGAAAAGATGTATGAAGGGACCTAGTTATTGGTTTCATTTCACTTCTAGTGTGAAAATCTGAGGGATTGAATTCCATGAGTTGGTATTAGAGCACAAAGCATCCTTTTAAGGCTCTAGGAGAAGGACACAAAATCTTGGAAATCAAGGCTAATAAATATATTTTAGTCTAACCCTATTTCCCATTCATTATGGGAGATCTAGGTCAAAAAGTGGAGTTGCTTGATAAAGACAACTACCAGCCATGGAGTTTCAGAGTCATGAACTACCTCATGAGCAAAGGTTTATGGCCTATTTTGTGTGGGGATGAAGATAAGCATGATGTGGATCCCCAAGATCCAAAGATCACCAATCAAGAATTGAAGATGTTGAAGGATTGGTAGGAAAAAAAATAGGAGAGATATCTTCTACATATCACAAGTAATCTCTAACACTATGAGTGGTCATATATCAAAGTTTGATCATGCTAGAGATGTTTGGGAGGCCTTATAGAAGATATATTCCACTTCCACAAGAAGCAGAAAGATGCAGCTTAAGAATGAACTCCATTCTTTGAAGAAGGGTAGTGGTCAATCTATTGTTGACTACACCTTGAGGGTGAAGGAGTTGAGGGAGCAATTGGCATGCATTGGTTGGAAAGTAGATCGGGAAGAGCTTTTGTAGATTATTCTCAATGGGCTGAGAGGGTAAGACAATTGGAAACCCCTCATTACTACATCTTGTATAGAGATCCTCTACCAACTCTTGAGGAGCTTATCCCACACCTAACATGCAGAAGAAGTTGCCATTGGAGACACATCCAAGAAGGATGTTCACTCACAGGTCTTATATGCTAGCAAAGGAAAAGGCAAGAGTGGCAAGAAGGGGAAAGGAGGAAAATGCAAGTGGAAGCACTCCAAGGAAGAAGATTCAGATTCAAAAGGAGATAGCAAGGCATCATCTTCAAGGAAGGGTAAGAATGGCAAAGCGAAGAACAACCCTCCATGAGACATGGCTACACTAGTGATCCCAAGGACACAAAGTGGTACATAGACTCTGGATGCTCTAATCACATGTCATATATGGAGGAATCTTTTGTTCATATGTAGGTCCCAAGCTCAAAAGGTTGTGTGGAGATAGGAGATAACACTCAGCATCACAGTACACATGTGGGAGATGTGAAGCTAGGTGAAGGTAAATATTGCAAGACTCTAAAAGATGTGAGCCATGTTCCATATATTTCCAAGAACCCTATCTCTATAGGAGAGATGGTAGAGAGAGGTACATAATTTGTATTTGATGCAAAAGGGTGCATGGTGAAGCAAGGAGGCAAGACCATTTCCAAGGGAAGGAAAGAAGGCAGATTGTTCATGCTAGATGTTGCTCCTACACACAACGAGGTATGTTATGTGATGATTGGTAACAAAAGGATTACAGAGATTGATCTTTGGTACAAGAGGATAGGACATATCAATATTGCCAAGTTAAAAAGAATGTTCAAAAGCATGTTTAATGCAGGGAATACCAAATCTTCAAGGCCAATATCTACATGAGTTATGTGATGCTTGTCAGCTAGGTAAGGAAGCAAGGATGACATTTCCAAAGAGAGTACATATCCTCTAAGGTCTTGGAGCTTATACGCTCAGATGTATGGGGCCCTAGCAGAGAGGCTTCATTGGGAGGAGGTAGATACTTTGTCACTTCCGTTGATGAACACTCAAGAAAGGTATGGCTATATGCTATCAAGAAAAATCAGATGTTTTTTCATGATTTTAAAAGTCTAGGTCCCTTGTTGAAAAAGAAATGATGCACACATCAAGATAGTGACGTCAAATGAAGGGGGAGTGTATTTTTCCAAGGAATTCACAAAGTACTTGTAGGATAATGGTATAAAAAAGCAGTTTACATGCAGGTACACTAAAAAAAATGGTATTAGAAAGAGGAAGAAAAGGCATTTGGTTGAGATAGCTAGATGTCTCATAAACAAAGGTATGTTACCATTCTCTAATTGGGTGGAGGCTATGAATATAGCTTGTTACTTGATAAACAAGGTTCCAATAGGTGGTGTGCACAACTTGACTCCCTACAAAGTCTATTATGGCAAGAAACCAACTATGGAGCACCTCAAAGGTATTTGGATGTGTATGCTTTGTTCATGTACCTAGTGAAGTGAGAACAAAGTTAGAGCCCAAGAGTGAGAAATGTGTGCTCATTGGCTACTCAAGTGACCAAAAAGGCTATAGGTGTTACACACCTCTCTCAAAGAAGCTATATGTGTTAAGAGATGTTGTGTTTGATGAGTAAAGGTCTTGGTATGGAGACAAGGGCAAGGCAAAGTTGGATAAAGAGGATCAAGAGGAGTATATAGACCTTGACGTGTAGATTCAACCTTAAGAGTCAATCACAATCAATGGACCAGAGGTCTCTACATCTATGGTACACTCATGTGATCACTCAAAATTATTATTATGAAGTATCGTAGTCTACTTCAAAGTATAGAAGGATGCAAGAGATAGACTATGACACTAGGGAAGCTCAAGAGGAGTCAGAAGAGGAAGAGCTTGAGGAGGTCATTACTTCTAATGTAAAGCTCAATAAACTCAAGAATAAATATCCCAAAGGTCAAGAGAGGAGGTCGACAAGGAAGAAGGCAACCCCAAAAAGGTATGGATATGGTTCTTTCATGGCAAAGCACTATGCATACACGATGAGTGTCCTTACAGATCAAGAACCAAATTCTTATGAGGAGGAAAACACAAAATCATAGTGGAGGAAGGCTATGTATGAAGAGTTCAAAGCTCTTAAGGAGAACAAAACTTGAGAAGTATTACCCAAAGAGGAAGGCATGAAGATATTCCAAAACACGTGGGTGTACAAGACCAAGAGGTATGTAGATGGCAACTTGGCAAGGTACAAGGCTAGACTAGTAGCCAAAAGCTTTGCATAGATAGAAGGGGTGGATTATGAGTAGACATTTAGCCCTATGGCAAACAAGGTTACCATTAGAGCTCTCATAGCCCTATGTGCAACAAGGAGGTGGCCTATCTACATAGTGTTACAATAACGCTGTGTTACTGACTAGCCGAAATCGTTACCGAACAAATATTAAACGTAAAACAGTGATTCACCGTAAACTGTATTAAACTTTCAGTATCATTATCGAAAGGCGTTACCAGACCAATGTGGGTTCTTGGGAGTGGTAGGGGTCTGTTAGAAAGAGGCCCTGTACTCTTTTCCCAATTCTTAGTCACAACATCAAAAAACACGAATGCGCGTCTTAGCTCAGTTACTTACAGCAACTAGACAATATTGGGTTTCTTTACTCCTGCGTACCGAACTTCTTCAGACTATTATGCTATTGGAACAGAGCAGTAGTCCATTCTACAGATTCGCTATTATACCATAAATCAACCAAAGTGAATACTATAGCTGACAGATTCACTCGTCACAACACTTGCCAGTGATTTCAAAAGTCCACGTTTACCGAAGATACTAGTTCGTACTCGTATTCGGAGTCACAGTTATTACACCGAATGCAATGAGTCTGATAAAAACACACAGAACATACTCCGACAGGGCAACAGATTACCTATTCAATTCACATAGCAAGATAACTACTCAAACTGACTCAGGGTTCTTCAACAACTGAAGAACACACAACAATACAATACGATAATAGTACTCAGACACACAATCCGTCACTCAATCACTCGTTACGGTGAACTTCAATGTAAGCAGACGATACAGAACTCAATACTCACAATACTCAGAACTTTACAACAGTGTAAACAATACTCTGACAAATAGTTAGGCGAACAATCTGGCAATTCCAGAAAAGACGTCTCTCTAACCATTCTCCTTACATTGCTTTATATAGATTTACAAGACACGCGTACCAACTTTTCACGCGTAATTCAAGGAACTCTATTACATCCGGTAGGCATTACATTTGTCCCACTCCGGCGGCCGACTAACACTGGCACGCACGGTGGACTCGAACCCGCAAGTGGTTTTTGATTACAAAAATTATTGTTCATCTATGATTCCTTCTAGATACATATTCCTCGCTAATCTAAATGTACGGGCTATTTTTTTCTTAAGGATTTCTAATAATTGTTTAAGGGTGTCGGGTTCTAAAACTTGCGCATCTACTCTAACGGAACTAAGGGCGATGGCTTCAGTGAGCAAAATTTCGGCCTGTGTTTGTAAAAAGGCCTCCTTTAAGTAGAAGTCGTTGGATAGTGCCGCATCTCTGGCTGTCTTCATTTCACTTACTTGTTTCTGCATTTCGCTGATTCGGTCTTTTTGGTTGCGGACCTGATTATCTAATCTTTCAAACTGTTGATTCTGGAATTGTATGGTTTTGTGATATGCATCTCGTTCTCTGCGGGCATTTGCTAAGTCTTTCTGATTTTTAGCTTCCTTGAGTAATTGATGTTTAAGTATATTGTTGACCTCATCAAGTGATTCTTTCGTTCTCTGTAATTGATCTTCTGTTTGTTTTGCTTCTTTCTGCTGCTCTTGGCTCTTTTGTATGGCTTCCTGCAACTGAACCCTTGTTTCTTCGAGTAGGTTTCCCAGCGCGATTCTTGTGTCTTCTGTATCTTTGATGGTTTGATTTAACTTTATTATCTTTGTGTCGGCAGCTGTCAGTAATTCTTCTTTTTCAGCCAGTGTCTTATCTCGCTGGCTTGAGCTTTCTTCTTGTGCTTGGAGTGTAGCCTGTAGTTGCTTGATCTGCTCATGGAGTGCATGGTTTTCTGCTCTTGCGGCTTGTAACTCTTCCTGGAGGGGGGTGATATCTGCCTCCATCACTTCCAATTTTCTTTGGAATTCATCTCGTGGATTGTCTGTGGCTTGCTTCAGTTGTTGCGGCAATTGTTGGGATAGATTAATCAACATTCGACCCATAGACTCTAACTCAGAGAAGACTGGAATGGGGTGGGGTGGTAGATGAGGGTGAGGTTGCGAAGAGGTGGCGGTGAGGAGTTGTTGGGAATTCGGTGGGGAATAATTGAGGGAGGATGAAGAGGTTTCAGCAGTGTCGGTGGGGTGACTGGGTTTGATGGGACTGCGGGGTGGTTCCGGTGGGGGAATGGGGTTGACTGGTGGTGGTTTAGGTAGAGCAAAGTCAGTGGTTGTTACCTTGTTTGTTTGTTCAGTTTCTGCATTGTTCGCTTCTGTGGATTCTACTGCCTTCAATAGCTTGTCTAGTGCTTCCCTGGCAGATTCTTGCTCGTCTACCTGTTGCTCTGATTCTTTTTCGGTTGAAATTGTTTCTGTTTCTGCTCGATCCTGTTGTTCTTGTTGCTCAATCGATGATTCATTGTGCATTGAAGTAGTTGTATCATGGAATGTCTCTTCTTCGTTCTTCTCTTCTTCTTTATTGTCATCTCTATCTTTTCTGGCTGAGCCTTGTGCTTCGCTTTCGGAGGAGCTAATCCTGATGCGTTTCCGACAGAACAATTGATTGAGCTCTTCTTCATCTTCTTCTTCCTCATCCTCTAGTAGCTGTACTGATTCTTCATGCCTTAGGACGGGTCCTCGTGGTGGTGGTTGAGCTGCGAGTATGGTCGGAAAGAGAAAGGAGAGGATGTGGGGAAGTCTGGATCGAGGGGTGGTTCCTTTGTTGACTTGTTTCACTATGGCTACACACTCCTTATGTATACGGTGAAAGAAAAAGGATGCGAAGTTGACGGGTTCATGTGCAGCAAGGTCGATGGCGGAATAGAACGGGCGGGATATACCATAGGTGCGTTTTTGGAGGTTTAAGATGGCGACTAAGAACTGGAGTGCAGTTCTTTTGGGTTCAGGGCGGCAGCGGATGGCGTATTCGTTCGATGAATAGCGGGGAAAAATTTCTATCATTCTGGCTACGGGGATGCTTGGGCCATTCTCGCGGCCTTGTGGGGTGAGGCGGAAGGCTTCGGCGAAGGCTTGGAAGGTTACTACGGTTCTAGATGGTAGGGAGGGGAAGAGCCATTGTCGTTCAGCGATGGGGGATTGGGCGATGGCAGGGATGATTTGCGCGAAGAAGGGATAGGCTTCCACTGAGTGCCATGGCAGCTCAGCGAAGTTATCCAACCCTCGGGTGAGCAGGTATTCTCCTACCTCGGTAGGGATACCATCACAGAAGGTTGCGAAATTTTCCAACGCTTCCATTGTGCACGCGAACACGAATACACAGAGCACAGAGCACGAATACACAGAACACAGAAAACACAAGCACAATCATAAGAACACAATAGCGTTTTTTGGCGCAACCAAAGAGATTAAGTAGAGACATTACAGTGGGGGGAGGGGGTAGGGAGTGAGGGTTATCATTGTGCAGTGCTGGAATGATACTGCTTTCAATTTGGCGTGCATGCTCTAGTGATTAATAAGGAGGGTGGCTTATGACAAAACGCGGCTATTAACAAAGAAAAGAAAGAGCTGAAAAAAAAAGTAAAGAAAAAACTAAAAAAAAATGTGGTCCACCGCCGAATGATTTAATGCGGAATAGTAGCGTGTTGATACGGCTGCAACTTCGAGCCGTTGATTGCTTTTGGAAGTGGATTTCCGATCAACGTAGTCAACCGAAAAGTTGCTGGACCGATTTGCTCTGAGATCTTGTAAGGGCCGAACCACCGTAATTTGAATTTGACTACGGATCTATTTGACTTTGCATTATAGAAAAGTACAAGCTGTCCTACCGAAAATATAGGAGTCTTCAGGTTTCGATCGTGCATCCTTGCCTGTCTTAGTTGGACTTCGTGCATAGTTAAGAAACCGAGCCATCGGTGCTCATCTAACTCTCTGAGTGTGTCCAACCGAAATGACAGTGAGTCTTCCGCTAGCAGTTTCTGGGTAATGGCTACTCGTAAACTTGGTATAACTATCTCCATTGGTGCTATTGCTTCTAAGCCATAAGCTAATTTGAAAGGTGTCAATCATGTTGTTACCTTGTAGGTAGTCCGGCATGCCCATAACACTGCAGGTAGCAGTTGATCCCATCTTTTCGGTGATTCCATGATCAATTTTCAAAGGATATTCAGCAGAGTTTTTTTTGTACTTTCGGCCAATCCATTAGCACGAGGATAATAAGGAGAACTAAATTTATGTGTGACCTGGAACGACTGTGTAAGTGCCTTCATTAAATTGTTTACAAAATGAGTGCCTTAATCTGAGACAATCTCCAGTGGTAAGCCAAAACGTGGAAAGACATCGGTTAGCAGACACTTTGCTACCGTAACGGCTGTAGCAGACCGTAGAGCCCAGGCTTCTGCCCATCTGGTTGCATAGTCTGTACAGGTCAGTATGTAACGGTTGTTACTGAAGACTGCTGGAGGTGTAATCGGACCGATAAAATCTAGACCCCACTTTTGGAAAGGTTCCAATGGTAAGATGGGTTGCAGAGGAAAGAGATGTCGTTGCAAAGGCTGGCCAGATCTTTGGCAAGTATCACATTGTTTGACAAACTGTGAGATATCTCTGTACATCGTTGGCCACCAGAGACCACTCTCTAGAATTTTCCGGTGAGTTAAATCTGCTGCAAAATGGCCACCGAAAGGAATTGAGTGAGCCAAAGTAATAACTGAATTAACTTCATGTGGTGGAATACAGCGAAGTAGGATTCCGGTGTGATCTACATAATATCATTCTCCAGCAATTAACCGAAATTGGTGGCTAAAGACTGCAATTTTCCTGCGTACTGCTCTAGAAGTTTGAGATGGAAGGCAACCATCAGTGAGAAAGGTCAAGATCTGATCATAATATGAAAATGGGATAGGTGGGTCTGCATAATCTTCATTAACTGGTTCTGACACATAAATCGCGGGTGTCATGTCATCTATGCCTACCGGAGCTTCACCGGAATCTAAGCGGGATAAGAAATCTACTAAGGCATGTGAACTGCCTGGTCGGTGAATGACTTTGTAGTCAAATTCCTGTAAAAGTAAGACCCATCGCGCTAATCGACCACCTAGATGTTGTTGCCGAACTAGATAGACAAGTGCAGCATGATCTACATGAAATGTGAATTTACGGCCTAGCAAGTAATGTCTGAATTTCTTGACCGAATATACTAGCCCTAGACATTCTCTTTCTGTTACAGAGTAATTCTTCTCAGCAGGAGCTAATCTTCGACTTGCATAATACATTGGTCTGAACCATTTATCAATTTGTTGCATCAGCACACTTCCTATTGCTATATCTGAAGCATCAATAAATACATGAAATGGGTGATCCCAGTCCGGTGGCTGTAAGATAGGAACTTGTGTTAATAAATGTTTTAAACGATCAAATGCTATCTGGCATTCCTGGGTCCATTCAAATTGTCGAGGTGTTTTGCTGATTAGCTTGTTAAGTGGTATAGCCAGATGAGCAAGCCACCGTAAGTGCCTTCCATGCCACCGTACTTGGCCCATAAAGCGCATAACTTCTTTTGGAGAAGCTGGCACCGGAGCTTCTAATACTGCCGAAATTTTATCTGGATCTACTTGGATACCTTGTGCAGATACAATGTGGCCAAGTAATTTGCCACATGAGACCGCAAACACTGATTTGTTTGGGTTCAAGCAGAGTCTATACTCTCTGCATTTCTGAAAGCAGCACCGTAAATGAAACAGGTGTGCTATCATCTTACCAAAAATTGAAAAATCGTCGAGATATACTTGCATAAATGAAGTGAGATAAGGAGAAAATATCTCCTGCATACATCTTTGAAATGTGCTTGGTGCGTTTCTCAATCCAAACCACATTACCGTACAAGCAAAGACACCCCAGTTGGTAATAAATGCAGTTTTTGGTATATCTTCTTCAGCCATTCTCACTTGGTTGTAGCCACTGTATCCATCTAGGAATGAATACATATCGTGACGTGCTACTCTATCAAGCATGGTATCCAAAAAGGGAATTGGAAAGGGATCTGGTACGGTTGCTGCATTTAATTTCCGGTAATCTACACAGATTCGCAATTGCTTGTTTTTCTTAGGCACAATCACAATCGGAGAGATCCATTCAGCATGCTCTACTGGCACGATGAATCCGACTTTTAATAACCTATCAAGTTCTGCCTTTACCTGAGATGCATAATAAGGATTCATCCGGTAGCTGGTTTGCTTTATCGGCCTTGCTTTTGGCTTCAGCATGACTCTGTGCTGGTAGATGCGGGGGTCCAATCCTTTCATGTCTTTGTAGTCCCATGCAAAGATGTCAGTGAATTCTCGGAGTAGCTGGATTAAACCTGCTTGAAATGTTTCCGATAAGTTTTGCTTTATCTTCACAGGACGCGGATGATCTTCATCTCCTAAATTGTAAGTGATCAGCTGATCTTCGGGGACATAGAACTATTGATGTTTCTCTGTGTTGTCTGTTGGTTTATGAAGTTGCTGTAGTTCATCGTCATGTGTCGAAACAATGTCTTCCTTTTTAGCCTCTTCTGTGATGGGTATTACTGTACAGACTGAAGCATTCCAATTATCTACAACGGACTGTAGATCGATAGTCCCTAAGGAAATTAAGTCAGCGTTATTCTTTAGAAACTCTTCTTCTTCATCATCTGATAATCCATCTAGCATATGGACTGGTTCAGCAAAATACGGTCTAACGTGAAGCTCGCAAGGTTGTATAGCATCTAATTTTACCACATATCTACGATTGGCATCTTTAAACGTAAGCTCTTGTGCAGACCAGTCCTGTATTACCTTCGCATGCTTCAGCCAAGGTCGGCCGAAAAGAAGGTTGTAATCCAAAGAGGATTCCGGCAGATCTAGTATAACAAAGGTCATTTTAAAGGTCGTACCTTGTAAAGTGATGGGTACATTCCGAACAAGTCCTACGGGATGGACTCTTGATTGATCTGCCATTCTAACAAAAAATTGAACTGGTTCGATTTTGGTCCATCCTAATCTTTTGCATAATGCCGCAGTCGCAATGTTAACACCAGAGCCTCCATCAATTAATACCTGCGTAATCTTATGATCCTTATACCACACTGTAATCAAGGGGATTGAATGATCAACTGTAGAATCAGGTTCCGGTTGAACTGTTGCTGTTGCCGGAATACAAGAAGGTACCAGACTGAACTGTTGTTGGAACTGTTGTCGAATTCCAGGTACTAATGCCAATAGTTGGCCCAAAGGCAGAGTGAAAGATGCCTTAGATAAGATTTCCCAAGCCTGTTGAGATTGATTGACAGGCTCTACTGATGTTGAAGTTGATGCCTCTGCTGATGCGGAGGTGTCTACGGTTGGTAATGTATCTGCTGCTGATGATGTTCCTGCTGCTGACTCCCGTTGTTGTGTTCCTTCCTTTGTTAACGATGGCTGGGTACCGGAATAGGCTCTGGGAAGACTGGTGGTTTTGCTGTGGTCCATTGACTAGCCTTGTTGTACATTCTGTGTTGTTCGCGTATCCCTGGTTCAAATATTTATGCTGCCGGTTGCAGTTGTTTACCGGAACGAGTCTGTACTGCAGCAGCCTGTGTCTCCACCGGTGTGATTTTTACCATGTTGGCCATTGGATTTTGACGTTCCTACTTCCTTTGATCATACTCAGCTGCATCCTTGCAAAATCTCCTAATATGTCCAAATTCGCCACAAAAATGACAGCGTGGTGGTGGTAATTGGGATTTTCCGGTGGTGGTCCGTTCTGCCAGCGGTTTGGATTATAGTTGTTATTCCTCTGTCCTCGGTAATTTCGATATCCTTGCTGCTGGTTGTTTCTCATTTGTGGAGGCACATAGGGGTTGTCTGGCTGACCTTGTTCCTGGATAATTGCATTGACAATCGTTGTTCCCTGCACTCTAGCGTTGTATGCGCAGTTTTCGGTGGTGTGTCCGGCAATGTTGCAGATAGCGCAGAATGTCTGATTAAGTGCGCAATTGGCACTATGTCCTAAATTTTTGCATGTGTTGCAGTATACTTGTCTAGTCATATCTTCTGCAACATTTTTGTTTGCTTTTAACCATTCCAAATCTTCTGTAAATCCACCGACTTTGTGTTCCAGTTGCAGAGTCATTGCAATGACTACATCGAGGGACATGGCTCCGACACATCTTATGATCATGATCCGCTTAAGTTGTGGAACCAAGCCATTGATGAACCACTGAGTGATAACGTCATCTGGCAAGTTAGCGTGGGCCGGTGGTAGCTGCCTTAAGTGTTGTTGATGTGTAAAACACCACAAGAACTAAACTAATGTGGTATTAGAAGACCTCCATAACCATCATTAGCTTAGCAAAACTCTAAATGTGAGTCTTCAACTCTGAACTTAGTGAAAATCAAAATTTCACTTCATAGAAATCTGCACCTTTTCTTCAAACCTTCAATCTGACCTGTATCAGCTTGATCTTTGCAAATTCCTTTGATCATTTACTAAGAGAAGTTCTTGCTAATGTTAAGCAACACATAAAAGCAAAACTTTCAAGTAATAACTTCAAAATCTTTTGATTTTGCTCCAAACTTTTCACTATGTCTGAAAACTGAAAATTTACTTCATCGATTTGACATACCTTCACTGTTAAGCTGATTTCTCTGAGTATGCGTCCCGTTTCTTAAAGATCTTTTGACCAAATGTAGTTGAGGATAGTAGCTTTAAAATGAGCTATCACTTACTAAAAACTTTACAGTATACTTCGAGATCTGACCTTAAGAACTTCAGGCAAAAATGCGCCAGAAAAGTCGTAACTGTCAACTAACTTACATAGTCATGTGAAATCACTTAGAACTCAATGTACAAGAGGAATTAGACTTAATCCTTCTACACAAACATATGTTGTATATCAGAGAAGATGTATACAAATTTGCTTGGCCTAATTTTGCTCATAGCCATGGAAAACTCTCTCAGACTCAGAAGTTTTTCCTGAACATCTCTCTCAGAAAAGACACGACTTTTCTCTACTCACTCAGATTACAAAATTGAGTTCTCTCTACATGTTTTTTGTCTCAAATTAACTTATATACCTATGGTTTACCTTCTCCTAGACTTGAACTCATAAGTTCTGAAGATCAAATGAAAAACTAGACTCTAATTTGCACTAATTTACAATAGTGAAATTGTCCCTTCACTTAGGCTTAATTTTCTGTATACTTTCTCTTCACTTCTTCTTCCCTTCTTTCTTTCTTCATATGTCTTCATATATCCATGCCTAATTAGTGAGTGAAGCCCCAACAGCTCCCCCTCAATCACTAATTAGCATACTTTGACTTCTTCATATAGTCTTCTTCTCTTTTATTCCTGCCATCTCCTTGAACCTACTTGTCTTCACTCCATCCAAGCTCTTTGTCATAATATCTGCAATCTGATCTTTTGTAGAAGTGTACACCACTTCAATCTCTTTCTCCATTACCTTTTCTCTTGATCAATTCCCAAGCTTTTGAATAATGTCTACATCCATATTACTTATTTTGCTGCTTCCACAAGTCCTTTGTATTCAGCTTCTATTGATGATAAAGCCACTGTATGTTGTTTCTTTGAACACCAACTAACAAGCTTATCTCCAATGTATATCATGTAGCCATGAGTAGATCTTCTATCATCCTGACTTCCTGCCCAATCTGAATCACTATAGGCTCTCAATCTTATATTTGATGTAAAGGGATAATACAATCCTTCTTTCAAAGTCCCTTTGATATATCTAAGAACTCTTTGACCTGCAATCCAATGTGGATCCTTTGGACAATGCATGAATTGAGAAAGAACACCCACTGCATAACTAAGATCAGGCCTTGTTAGTGTAGCATAAATTAAACTTCCCACTAAAGATTGATACTTCCTCATGTCTTTGAGCTCTGCACCATCATATCTACTGAGTTTATGATTGACCTCTAATGGTGTTGATGCCTCTGTGCAATTCTCCATGTTAAACTTCTTTAGAAGATTCAAGAGATACCTTTCTTGTGATACATATATGCCATGTTCTGCATAAGTGATTTCCATTCCAAGAAAATATGACAATTTTCCTAGATCACTTATCTTGAATTCTTTCTCAAGTAGCTTCTTCACCTCCTTGATTCCTTCATTTGAAGTACCTGTGATTATAATATCATCTACATAAATACAAATGTAGATCATACCTTCATCTGTTCTTTTGGTAAGTAAACTTGCATCTGCCTTTGAACTTTGATATCCAAGATCATTAAGATACTTTACAAGACTATAATTCCAAGCTCTTGGAGCTTGCTTCAAACCATAAAGTGCTCTTCTCAACCTGCAAACATAATTTGGAAACTTATGATCTACAAACCCTTGAGGTTGCTCCATGTAGACCTCATCTGATATATATCCATTCAAAAATGCATTCTTAATGTCCAATTGACTCAATGTCCATCCTTTTGATGCTGCAATGGCAATGATTGTCCTTATGGTTGACATCTTTGCCACAGGACTGAATGTCTCATCATAATCTATGCCAAAAGTTTGAGCATAGCCTTTAACCACCAATCTGGCTTTGTATCTGGCTATAGTTCCATCTGCATGCTTCTTAATTTTGTAAACCCATTTATTTCCAATCACTTTCTTACCATTAGGCTTTGGAACAAGTTCCCAAGTTTTGTTTTCTTCAAGTGCATCAAACTCTTCCTTCATTGCTTCTTCCCATTGTCTCTTACCCTTTGCTTCATCATAGCTTTGAGGTTCTTCAACTTCCTTAACCATGTAAGCATAATTTTTCTGAGTCAAGTAAGAAGTATCATAGGAATACCTTGTAGGTTGCTTCCTCATTCTGGTTGATCTTCTTGGTTCACACTCTTCATGTATATCTGGATGTACTTCTTCATCAAATATTGGCCCATCTTCATTTCTTCTATATGATCCAACTCTTGATGTGCTTGCTTGCATATGTTCTTCATCTCCATCTATCTGCATATGTGACTTACCTCTTGCATTCCTTCTTATCTCTTCTTCAAATGTTTCAAGGTCACAATCTTTATCTGCATACCAACTCTTCTGTTCATCAAAGGTCACATCTCTGGAAACAATAAAATGTTTAGTTAAAGGACTCCATAGCCTATAACCCATTTGCTTTTCATCATACCCAATAAACACATATTTTTCTGCCTTTGGTTCAAGCTTGTGTCTAAGTTGTGATGGCACATAAGCATAAGCAATTGACCCAAACACTTTACAATGATCAAGTGTTGGTTTCTTACCCCACCAAGCTTCATAAGGGGTCATACCATTCAAAGCTCCACATGGTAGCCTATTCACAAGGTATGTAGCTGTATTTACAGCCTCAGCCCAAAGATAATTAGGGCAATTCTTTTCTTTTAACATTGCTCTTGCAAACTCAACCAATGTTCTATTTCTCCTTTCTGCCACCCCATTATGTTGAGGTGTATACCTGCAAGTTATCTCTCTCTTGATACCTGCATTCCAAAGATAGTCATTAAACTCTTGGGAGAAGTATTCTCCCCCTCCATCAGACCTTAACCTCTTGAGTTTTTGACCTGTAACTCTTTCTGCATAAGCATGAAAATGTTTGAAGGCTCCAAATACTTCTGATCTTTCTTTTAGAACATAAAGGGTTATCCACCTTGTAGCATCATCAATAAACAAAACATAATACCTAGATCCATTTATTGATCCTTCTTTTGTTGGTCCCCATACATCTGTATGTATGAGTTCAAGCAAACCATCATGCTTGAAACCTTTCTTCTGAAATGGTAGTCTATGTGCTTTTCCCATTTGACAAGCTTCACACTTGTATATCATATGTTGATTCTTCACATTTGGTAACCCCATTACAGATTGGTTCTCCACCATAGTTTTGATTCCTCTTTCATTGAAGTGTCCCAATCTCTTATGCCAAAGATCTAACTCTGTAATTACTTCATCACCATGTGTGATTAGGGCTTGACCAACATTTCCTTGCACTTTGAGAGTAAAAAGTCTACCTTCCTTCTTACCACAAACAATGGGATTGTATCCATCCTCTGGATCTTCAACAAATACCCCTTCATTTGTAAATCTGACTTGAAAACCTTTTTCCACTATTTGTCCAACACTAATCAGATTCTTTGGTATTGTTGGAACATACAAAACATTTTTTAACAAATCAGCTCCACTCCTACACTTCACTTTTCCAATTGAATGCACACTATGTTTTGTATTATCACCTGTTTGTACTGTATGACTTGAATTGCCTTCTTCCAATTCTGACAATAATTCTATATTACCTGACAAATGATTTGAACAACCAGCGTCAATATAAAATACCTTGAGATCCTCCTTCTCTGATGAACTTATTGAATTCATCATCAATGTTGTATGAATGTCATTCTATGTATCATTTGCATAATTGTAATATGTGGTATTGTAAGACTGATTCTGATTCCAATTTCTTCCACCACCTCTACCATAACTTCCTCTTGAATTATGTCTTCCTCTTTGAAATTGATTCTGAAATCTTCCACCTCTTCCTCTGCCATTGTTGTTTTGATTTTGGCTTGATCCTTGTTGATTATGCCAACAATCATATGCTAGATGATTGCTCAATCCACAAATCCAACATGTCTTCTTGTTATTGTTCTGATTACCTCTACCTCTTCCATTTCCTCGACCTTTACCTCTGCCAATACCTCTTCCTCTTGCATAATTTGCTTGAGTTGTTGACTCTTCTTCATCCTTTGCCTTGCCTTTATCTCCTTTTTTCTTGTTCTTCATGTACATTGCAGAACTTTGACCTTTGTCTCCATCTGTCTTCAAGTCTTGCTCAAATGTGAGCATCAATCCAAGTAATTGATTCAATTCTGGCACATAATGGTTTAATGAGAGTTCTGTTGAAAGTACAAAAGGCTTCCATCTTTCATCACCTCTTAACCCTGCAAGTAATTGTGCTATCAACCTATGATCTTCAATATCCTAATCAATGGATCCAAGGCTATCTGCCAAGTCCTTCATCTTAGTGACATAATCACTAATGCTCTGATTTTGCTTTTTCTTGAATGTGGTAAACTCTGACCATAAGCTAGCTTTCCTAGCTTTAGTAGTGTTTTGGAAGTGATCTTCCAAAGCATTCCAAATGTCTTCAGCTGTTTCTAAACCTCTGATATGTGGCAACAAATGATCTGTAATAGTATTATATATATAAGCTCTTGCACTTGCATCTCTCTTCTGCCATAGCTTCAAAGCTTCTAGCTCTTCCTTTCTTGGATGACTCTCATCTTCAAATTTAGGCTTTTCTTCTTCACCTGTCACATATACCATTAGGTCC
Source organism: Ceratopteris richardii (assembly GCA_020310875.1). Taxonomy (NCBI): domain Eukaryota; kingdom Viridiplantae; phylum Streptophyta; class Polypodiopsida; order Polypodiales; family Pteridaceae; genus Ceratopteris; species Ceratopteris richardii. The sequence goes on along the minus strand of CM035426.1, from coordinate 26,306,763 downwards.
TTACTCATAAGTAAGGCTTCCATCCTCATTACCCAAGGAGGATAGTTATCTCTGTCCAATTTGTCAATGGACACATGATCTTCCATAGTATCCTTGCTTCTGCTTCAACCAGTAAGTATAAAGTTAAAGAATGATACCTTTTGTAGACCTTTACCCTTGGGAGTAACTTCGAAATAATCTTCTGATGACTTTTGTTTGTTGAACACCTCAGCTTCCACCTTCTTTGATAAAGAACTCTTCAATTCTTCTTGTATCTGCTCTCCCTTTACTCTCGAGGACCTTATCTGCTTTGATACCACTTGTTGATGTGTAAAACACCACAAGAACTAAACTAATGTGGTATTAGAAGACCTCCATAACCATCATTAGCTTAGCAAAACTCTAAATGTGAGTCTTCAACTCTGAACTTAGTGAAAATCAAAATTTCACTTCACAGAAATCTGCGCCTTTTCTTCAAACCTTCAATCTGACCTGTATTAGCTTGATCTTTGCAAATTCCTTTGATCATTTACTAAGAGAAGTTCTTGCTAATCTTAAGCAACACATAACAAGCAAAACTTTCAAGTAATAACTTCAAAATCTTCTGATTTTGCTCCAAACGTTTCACTATGTCTGAAAACTGAAAATTTACTTCATCGATTTGACATACCTTCACTGTTAAGCTGATTTCTCTGAGTATGCGTCCCGTTTCTTAAAGATCTTTTGACCAAATGTAGTTGAGGATAGTAGCTTTAAAATGAGCTATCACTTACTGAAAACTTTACAGTATACTTTGAGATCTGACCTTAAGAAGTTCAGGTAAATATGCGCCAGAAAAGTCGTAACTGTCAACTAACTTACATAGTTATGTGAAATCACTTAGAACTCAATGTACAAGAGGAATTAGACTTAATCCTTCTACACAAACATATGTTGTATATCAGAGAAGATGTATACAAATTTGCTTGGCCTAATTTTGCTCATAGCCATGGAAAACTTTCTCAAACTCAGAAGTTTTTTTCCTGAACATCTCTCTCAGAAAAGACACGACTTTTCTCTACTCACTCAGATTACAAAATTGAGTTCTCTCTACATGTTTTTGTCTCAAATTAACTTATATACCTATGGTTTACATTCTCCTAGACTTGAACTTGTAAGTTCTGAAGATCAAATGAAAAACTAGACTCTAATTTGCACTAATTTACAATAGTGAAATTGTCCCTTCACTTAGGCTTAATTTTCTGTATACTTTCTCTTCACTTCTTCTTCCCTTCTTTCTTTCTTCATATGTCTTCATATATCCATGCCTAATTAGTGAGTGAAGCCCCAACAAGTGTGTTCTGAAGAGAGTAGCATACTCCTGTACGGTTTGATTTGCCTTCTGTCTGTTATTCTGCAGATAATCAAAAATTTCGGCTGGATTCTTTTTTAACCTGAATCGCTGCAGAAAAGCATCTCGTACTGCTTCGTAGGTGCCGAAATGATTAATATCATATTCTGTAAGCCATCTAGTTTCTTCATTGACAAGTGTAAATTGGAAGACAATGGCTTTGTAGGCCTGATCCGGTGGATGGTTGAGAACTGCGTAGCTTATCTCGAAAGTGCGTACGTGAGCATCCGGATCATCTCCTGGAAATCCACCAAACTTTGTGTATGTCACTCCCGTTGGAGGTGGCCTGGGTGGACATAACTGTTGTTGTTGTTGTTGCCCGTTCATCGTGAGTGTATTATACCTTCCTTCTTAACTACCGGAATCTGTATCGTCAGATGGCGTACTTTCCAGTGCGATGATCTTGCTTAATATGCTTTGAATCTCTCTTTCGAACAGCCTTCCTTCCTCTTGATGTCCAATGTATGGGAACTTGCTTCCAAGCGCAGTGATTGGGCTGAAGATTCAGCAGAAAATGCTAAATTGTCACCGAAAAACTGTGATTATCTTACCGAAATTTCACCGGAATGAACCGAAATTATGCCCGAATTCTGCGTTTTTTCGCCTTCGCCAATTTCTTTGACTAGAGTGTTTCTAATCGTAGATAAATCTGAATCTTTTACCAAGATTGTTAAACTAGATTCCAACTGCGTCTTAGTAGGTTCTGGAATTACTATATCTTCGACAGACTGTGTTGAAATAGTATCGGAATGTACCAGAGGCGTAACAGGTTCCACAGGAATATGACCGGTATCAGTTTTAACGTTCTTAACTTTCTTGACAACTGGGTCAATCCTAGTTGTACTTCTACCTCCCAAAGTTGTCTTTAGTACTCCAAACTGATGGTTCTTGGGATACGTTTCCCCGGATCAAGTAACCGGCATGTATCATTTTTTGTACTAATCGCGTAGTATTACTAACGGAACGGTTTGCAACAATCTGGTTCTGTTGCTACTTCCAATCGAACGATAATCTAGATGTGCGATTCTAACAAACGACTGGCAATCTTGATGCCACCTTCCCACAGACGGCGCCAAATGTTAAGTGTTACAGTAACGCTGTGTTACTGACTAGCCGAAATCGTTACCGAACAAATATTAAACATAAAACAGTGATTCACCGTAAACTGTATTAAACTTTCAGTATCATTATCGAAAGGCGTTACCAGACCAATGTGGGTTCTTGGGAGTGGTAGGGGTCTATTAGACAGAGGCCCTGTACTCTTTTCCCAATTCTTAGTCACAACATCAAAAAACACGAATGCGCGTCTTAGCTCAGTTACTTACAGTAACTAGACAATATTGGGTTTCTTTACTCCTGCGTACCGAACTTCTTCAGACTATTATGCTATTGGAACAGAGCACTAGTCCATTCTACAGATTCGCTATTATACCGTAAATCAACCAAAGTGAATACTATAGCTGACAGATTCACTCGTCACAACACTTGCTAGTGATTTCAAAAGTCCACGTTTACCGAAGATACTAGTTCGTACTCGTATTCGGAGTCAACAGTTATTACACCGAATGCAATGAGTCTGATAAAAACACACAGAACATACTCCGACAGGGCAACAGATTACCTATTCGATTCACATAGCAAGATAACTACTCAAACTGACTCAGGGTTCTTCAACAACTGAAGAACACACAACAATACAATACGATAACAGTACTCAGACACACAATCCGTCACTCAATCACTCGTTACGGTGAACTTCAATGTAAGCAGACGATACAGAACTCAATACTCACAATACTTAGAACTTTACAACAGTGTAAACAATACTCTGAAAAATAGTTAGGCGAACAATCTGGCAATTCCAGAAAAGACGTCTCTTTGACCATTCTCCTTACATTGCTTTATATAGATTTACAAGACGCGCGTACCAACTTTTCGCGCGTAATTCAAGGAACTCCGTTACATCCGGCAGTCATTACATTTGTCCCACTCCGGCGGCCGATTAACAATAGATGGACATAAAGAATGCTTTCTTGAATGGTGAATTACAAGAAGAGGTGTTCATGGAACAACCTCAAGGGAATGTAGATCCACAACATCCTACCTATGTTTGTAGGTTGAAGAAGGCCTTTTATGGCCTAAAGCAAACCCCAAGGGCTTTGAATCAAAGGCTAGTGGACTTCTTGAATACATGTGGTTTCTCTTCAAGTGATGTAGATCCATCCTTGTATGTGAAGAAGACAAATGACAAGATATGTCTAATATGTGTATATTTAGATGATCTTCTTGTAATATGCGATGATGATGATGCAAGGATAAGGACCATCAAAGAGAAGCTTGGAAGAGAGTTCAAAATCTCAGATTTAGGTGTAATAAAGTACTTTCTTGGCATTGAGGTGATCTATGGGAAAGAACCTATCTATCTCTCTCAAAAAAATTATCTTCTAAACGTGTTCTTTAGGTTTGGCATGATAGATTGCAAACCAATAGCTCAACCTATACAAGACCATTGTGCGATCATTGATCTATGCTACACTCACAAGACCTAACTTGTGCTACATAGTTGGAGTTCTATCTCAGTTCATGCATGCTCCCACAGATACACATCTCAATCATGCAAAGAGAGTGTTAATGTATGTGAAGAGTACAGTTAATCATGGGTTGCTATACAGGTATGATGAAGAACTTCAAGTAAGAACATGGTGATGCCGATTGAGTAGGGAGTGGTGATGATAGGAGGTTAACTTTTGGCTATGTTTTCATGCTAGGTACAAAAGTAATTTCATGGATGAGCAAAAAGTAGCCCGCAATTGCATTGAGTTCAATAGAGGCTGAATATAAATCTTTAGCCCTCACTACATATGAAGAAATGTGGTTTAAGAAGCTCTTCAAAGATCTTCGTATATAACTTGGACTAGTTCTAGTTTATGGAGATAACATCAAGCCTACATCTGGCTAACACTACCATGTATCATGCAAGGACCAAGCACATTGAGGTGTATTACCATAATGTAAGTGAAAAAGTTGCAAGCGGGGACATTAATGTCATTTTATAGGTACAAAGGATCAAGTTGTAGATATCTTCACCAAAATCTTGGATGTGACCAAGTTAACAAAGTGTTCAAAGGCTATGAGCTTACTTGATATGGTCACTACCACCTTAAGCTTGAGGGGGAGCATTGAAAGTGTGAACTATGCAAAGCTCTAGGTGGACGAAGGCATCAAAAAACCTTAATGTGGACAAACATCACGAGTTGGATCACTTAGGGTGGGTTCAAGGTTGGCCAAGGTAGTCCTAAGGTGGTAGAGAAGTTGGGAGAGGCATCCAAAAGCTATAAAAGGAGGTGAAGAGACATCAAATGTATGGAAGTCTTGTAGGTCATTAAAGACTAAGAGACATATACTCAAGGAGGCTCAAGAAGAGAGCCATCCAAGGCTCAAGGGGCTGAAATATATAGACTAAAAAGCTAAGAAAAAAATAGAGGAGGGTGTTATATGCACAGAGGAGGAGCAAGGAGGAGCTATCAAGCCCAAACCCCCTCTAGTCTCTTGTATGCATAGACATAGTCTACTTATAACAGTTGTAACTCCTTGTCTACATATCCAATTCAAGAGATTTAAAGTGCACTTTGTAGCTTATATATTCCTTACTTTCCCTAAGAGGGCTTTGTGAAATCAGTTTTGTGTGCAAAGAAATTGGTGTATCTCTATAACCCTAATTTTTGCATATCCTACATCTCTCCATAGTCTATTTTGTATAGAGTTGTTGATTGATCTAAATAGATCCATTAGAGGTGTTCTATAGCCTATCGAAAAGCTTATGAACCATACCAAGCGTCACTAAAATATTAGATGATTTGAATCAATGTAAGATAGGTGAACTCTAGTATGAAGGGACCTAGGCATTGTGTTCATTTCACTTCTAGTGTGCAAATCTGAGGGATTAAATTCCATCATTATTGAGTGTGTGGCCTAGAAACCTCTTCGTGGATTTAGGTGTTGGTTAGTCTTCTACCACCATCATCTTTAGTGATGGTGAGAGTGCATTGGGATTTGCAAGGAACTATCTTTTCATGCTCCCACAAAGCACCTTGAGGTGCACTATCATTATGTTAGGGAGAGGTTCTCAAGTGGAGAGATTAGTTTTGCATGTGTAGACATTGGATAACATTGTAGAACTTTCCACAAAGGCTCTACCTAGAAAGAAGTTTGAATCTTTTTGCAAAGCTTTAAGCTTACTTTGTTTGTGGATTGATCTCTTTCCTCATAGCTTTGCACTTCCTTATACATGAGTGTTAGATCCTTGTTCAACAGATCATTTCCAAGGGAGATTTGTTGATATTTGGTAGTGATTTGTGTGAACACACATAGGATGTTTGGGGCACATTTTTGCATTTAAAAGGTTTCTTTTTCCTAGCTTGTATATATGCCTATAATCCTAATGTGTTACTTATCTTTGCACATTCACTTGGTAATTCATTTAGTGTTGTCTTGTGCTGGAGGCGTCTTCTTCTTGCTTGTGTTGTTTGTGTACTTTCAGAGGCCTAAAAATCCAACAAATTAAGTATGAAGTAGTATTCTTCATCATTTGCAGTATCTACTTTGATATCATGATGAAGTTCTACTAAAGTCAAATAATTAAGGCATTGATGTCCTACATGTTGCAAGAGTTTTGATATGCATAAATTTTGATATCTTTCGGAACTATAGGAATAAAATACTATGAGTTTGCAACTTAGTGCAATATAATATGTTGGCATCTACTTAGAGTGGATGTCTGTGTTGGGGTGCATAACATTGGAAACCTAGAACTAGACAACTATCACTCATCAAAGAAATAGGTGCAATATGATATCTAAAAGATTAGCACAAACAAAAATCTCAAAATGTAAAACCAAACCATCTTAGATCACCTTGGATGCCTCAGCTAAGATAGAATATACCACTTTTGGTTCTTTTATGAAGATATCACAATATTAATGTGCATGTTCTAAAAACATTGCATATGGTGACATTAGGAAAGGACAAGACTTTTAGACATCGAAATAGAGTTTGAATGTCCTAGTATGAAACAAGTCCAAAATGAGCTATAAAATAGAGAATCTCCACATGTTTTGCACCAAAGGGTTGCAAACCCCAGTAAATCTTGTGGGAAGTGTGTCATCATCCACAAAGCAAGTAGCTGAATATATAGATTACTCTATCACAGTTAGTGTCCATGGCACATGCAATAGGCCAGATGGCCATCAGACACTTTTGTATATGTTATTTAATGAAAAATATGGTGGTTGGTTAGCTACACACTATAATTTTGATTGCATTTGGTAAAACCTAGAAAACATGTGTTACAAGCTCTCTGTGAACTGTGGAGTTTCTATGTATTTTGTAGGTCGATGCGAAGTGTTGTGCATGCCATCCAAAGCTTAGTTTTCTACTGTGAGAGCATTGTTGCAAAGCTTCACAAAGGCGAATCCACTATGCTGCATCCCCATTGCACCAATTCATTGGAATGAGATTAGTTCATACCAAAATGTTTTTGTATTATGTGAAGGGCAAGCACTAACGATTCTTGACACTGTGTTTGTAGTGGGTTCCTTGGAGGATTGAGAGTAAGGTGATGAACAAGGCATAGACCTTGGCATACCTGGTCATCGAATTCATTGAACTTAGCATTGGCACCATTGGATGCATGCAAGAAAGGACTTCAACAATCAAAGAAGACAAATTACTAGTATTCCCCAAGAGGACACCCATTCTAGTACTACTCCCACCAATGCTCACTTAATTGGTAGGTTTCCCTACCACTATGTCCTAATTCTTTGGTGATTGTAGTAGTGAAGATACATAAGGTAAACATTATTTTGGACCCTTCAAAGTGTCTTCTTGGCTTTGCTCCATCATTTTAGGAGTTTCTTTTGGTGCAAAATTGCAAAAATATTACAAGCGAATATTTTAGTTTTGGTAAAGTTTTAGCTACACACGTGGAAAGATTGGTCTAAGGATCAATCTTAGTGCTAGAGGCACTTCTTATTGTCTTCTTAGTAGTGTAAATTGAGCGTTGTGGGTGAATTTTAATCCCTTAAGTCCTCATATAGGTTTCTTGGAAGGCTTTCAACTGTGTTGTGAGCAAGACACCACAAGTTTATGTAGTTTTGTTTGCGTTTAAAGAACGTAGTTGATAGACACTTGCACGTGCTTCTTGCTAGTATTTCGGCTCAATTTTAGTGCCATATTCTTGCATATATTGAGCACATGCACACTAAATATGCTTTTGTGGATACTGCTTACGTATGCCCATGTGGTTATTGATATAATGGTTACATTTTTGCACAAAGCCTTTCACATTGATAAAAAGGTTCATGTTGAGATTTTCTGAATTATGAGACTCCAAGATTTCAAGGCCTCTTCAATGATGCAAGTGGAAGACTTAACTAGCCTCCCCATAGGAGACATATTCTAGTTTTTCATAGGTGCTCAATAATCCTAGTTGCCTTCTTTTAGTAAACTAGTTATATGTAGTGAAGTGAGTGTCTTGGTATGCAGATTTACATGTCAATAATCCCAATTTTATGATTATTCTACATTGCTAACATGACCATTTTGTAAAGAAGAATCTTGCAAAACTTTTCAAGATTTTAGATTCTCAACTATTTATTGGTTGACTTTAGTCCTTGAGAAACTTATTGGCGAGCACATACATTCTCACATAATCCCTTCACTTGGGCATTGATATTCATTAATCCATTTTTATGGGGAGAGGCTGCCAAAATTTTCCTAAAATTTGACACTTGGTCATTGTCTTTTAGCCTTAGTGGCTTTTGGAATGTTATGGATCTATTATCATTCTACTCAATACTCTATCATTATGGAATTAGAGATCTCATGCACATCTCATGGATTGGGGTCTAGTTTGAGTTTTCCCAAGAGGAGGTATAACTTGCGTGGCAAAGAATATTTTGAGATCCTAAAATTTGGTGGCATAAGCTTGGCTATATGGAAGAATTAGATTAAAGATGTGTTGATTCAGAGGAGGTAATGCAAGACATTAAATGGAATCTCCAACAAGGCTACTGATATGGATGCTAATGATTGGGATGAGTTGGATGAAATGCCTAGATCTACTATTCAATTGCACCTCCTAGATAATGTCTACTTTACAACATTGGAGTATGAAATTGCAAATGAGCTTTGGAAGAAGTTATGCATCACTTTTAGAAAAGAAAGGGCATCAAATAAAGTGTATTTGATGAGAAAGTTATATGAACTTTGCATGAAGGACACAAATAATTATGCTTCTCATCTAAATGTTTTTGATGATATATTTTCATAGTTAGAGGCCCAAAATGTGGAGATGGACAATGAAATGAAAGTAGTCATGTTCCTATGCACCTTTTCATCATCATGTGATATTTTTTCCACATCTATGAGCAATAATGCACATAGTAGTAAACTAGTCTATGATGAATTATGTGGAGCACTCTTGAACGAAGAGATTCTTAGAATTCCTATGGTTAGCACTCAGAGTGGAGATGCATATAGTGTTTGTGATTCTTATCAAGGACAGAATTAGTAACCTAATGGTACCAAGAACAAGGAAAAGAAAGGTCAAGGAATAAGAGTAGAAGTAAACCAAGTAAGAGGGATATCAAGTGCCAATATTTTCATAAGAAAGGATATATGTATAAAGATTGCTATGCATCAAAGAATTCTAAAGGTAGAGGAAAACATGTTGATAGGCATGTCGAATAGTTACCTGCACCATTTGCTCTGACTCTAAAGATAGAAGAATTTAATGCTATTTTTGATGATGTTGATGTGTTGAAACTTGACAGTATTGTGCCTAGTGAGGCTCTTATGGCTCGTTATCTTTCCCACACACAGATACTAGATAATGATGTTTCTTTCCATGTGACGTCACATAGAGAATGGTTCTCTACTTATGAGCAAAGTCTCATGGTACCATTATACTTGATGATTCTTACTAGTATGATGTTGTTAGGATTGGAAATGTGATGTTGCAACTCATTGATGGCTCAAAATTTGCTATGGATAATCTCGCCATGTGCCTCAGTTATCATGTAGTTTGATATCACTTGTTCAAATTGATGGCAATGGTTAAAAAGTGGTTTTGTATGCACAATCCTTTTGCATATTAAAGGGAAATATGGTTATTACAAAGGGAATCAAAATTGAATTACTTTATCCTTTATTTAAATCACAGAAGGAACACTTGTTATCTAACATTGAATAGCCTATGGTTTGTACATGGCATGGATGTTTGAGCCACATATCTTGTAGCGGAATGGAAAATCCTTCTCATTATGTTTACCTACCTATATTCTATGAACATTGTCAACATGGAAAGAAAACCGAGAATGTGCATAAAATGCACATTGACTCTTCAATTCAGCCTTTAGTGTCATACATTGATACACAAGGATCATGACATTGATCCATAGAGATCAGTCCATGTGTGTGAGGAACAAGGGCCAACTAGCCAAGGTCCCAAGCTCGGGGGATACCCTAAGGTACTAAAGTAGTAATGGGAATAATTACATGTGTGTGGGGGACAAGGGGTTGAGATGGATCCCAAGAAGGTCTGAGTTATATCATCTTGGTCTACTCCTCAAGATGAGGGGTAATTACTGTCAATTTGAGGAATTTCCCATTTCTATAAAAAATTCATCTCTTCATATTTGTCGATAGTAGTGTCTATGACAAACTTGCTTCAAGGTAGAGTTCCATTTGCATGGAAGCAAGAATAGCAAGAAAGTTTTGATACTTTGAAACAAGCTATTTCAGGTGCTCATATACTCAAAGTGGTAGATGCATAGAAAGACTTTGAGTTAGAGATAGATGTTAGTGACATAGCCAAAGGGGAGCCAAGATGGCATGCTAGTAGCTTTTGAGAGCAAGAAATTGACTAGTGCACAATGCAACTGGCCAATGCTTGAAGAAGAGTTGTATGCAGTGATGCATGCACTTAAAGTCTTGAGATACTATCTTTATGGTGCAGACTTTAATGTATACACAGATCGCCATACACTTAAGTATTTTTATAGTCAGCTAGATTTTGGAGGCAGACAGGCTCATTGGGCTGAGCTCATGCAGGAGTTTCACATGGAAATCTTGCATAGAAGAGGCAAAGAGAATATAGTTGCTGATGCATTATCACTAAAAATGTATCAAATGAGCTTTAAAGTTCTAGAAAGCTCATTGCTTCAAGAGATAAAGGAAGCACAGGTGGAAGATCCACATTTGTGACACGTTATTAGAACCATCAGTGATGACTCTATTATAGGAGATGGGATAGTTCTAGATGTTTCATCCCCTAGCAGAGCAAACAAGTCCATTCCATATTCCAATTTCTCACTAGAGAATGGAATAGTTAAGCAAAAAGGAAAGGTTTGCATACCATATTCCCGCGATTTGAGAAGAAAAGTCATGCATGATAACCATGATGTGCCTTACACGGAACATCTAGTGTTGACAATACAATACAGCTTGTTAGACGAACATTTTGGTGGCTCGGATTAGCCAGAGATGTCCATGTGTCAAGTCAAATAAGCAAAAAGCGTAAAGACAACAAGTCTTTCACATCCTTTACAGATTTTAGACCATAACTATGATAGTGTACCCATGGACTTCATAGTCAGGTTATCGCAGACCCAAAGGAAGCAGGATACTATCCTAGTTGTGGTAGGCAAATTGAGCAAGATGGCTCATTTCATACCCATGCAAAAGACGATTGAAGCTCCACAGATAACAAAGTTGTTTATCTAGCATGTCTTCAGATTGCATGGGTTACCAACATCCATAGTTTCATATAAGGATGTCAAATTTATATGAAAATTCTAGAAGTTTGTTTTTGACAAATTAAAGGTGTCATTAAAGATGACCAATGGTGATCATCCTCAGACAAATGTTCAGGCCGAGAGGGTCAACTAGATTTTAGAGGACATGTTGAGGGCATATGTGTCTGAGAGAGAGACAGATTGGGATATTTTTTTGCCACTAGTTGAGTTTTCTTATAACAATAGGCCTCACAGGATGACAGGTATGTCTCCTTTTGAGATGAATTATGCCATGAATCCCAATGCTCCTTGTACCATAGGCATGCCAAAGAAATTTCCTAGTGCTTCAGAGTTCTTAGCGAGCCTCCAAGAGAATTTAGAAATAACTAAAGCCAAGATGTAGCAATCAACTCATAGGGCTAAATAGTGTGATGATAGGAAGAGATCTCCTAGATCCTTTGAGGAAGGAGACAGAGTCTTTCTTTAGGTACCAACTAGATCTACTTCACTCTCCACAGGGAAGTGTATTAAGCTTTCACCAAGGTTTTGTGGACCTTCGAAGATAGTTAAAAAGTTAAGTGAAGTTGCATACCAATTAGCACTTCCTCCTTATTGTAGAGTTCATCGAGTGTTTCATGTCACTAAACTTCAGAAGTATATTTCTAGTGAGGATAATCTAATAGAAGGTATTGTTCCATTGCAAGAAAATGATAGCAAAAGTCATTCTCCAATCAGGATATTAGATCGAAGATAGAAGCAATTGAGGAATCATGTCATCCAAATAGTATCTAGTATTTTGGAGAGGATTACCACTTACTGACTCTACTTGGGAATCAGAAGATCCCATTTGCAAGTACTTTTCCTCATTGATCATTGAGGACAATGATCTTTAGAAGGGTGAGGGAGTGTGAGACATTGATCCACACGGATCATGATATTGATCCACAAGGATCAATCCATGTGTGTGAGGGACAAGGGCTAGCTATCCAAAGTCCCAAGCTTGGGGGATACTCTAAGGTACTAAAGTAGTAATTTGAGTAATTGTTGCATGATGGACACATGTCCACACTAGAATATTCCAGAGCATTGCTATTTTAGAGTACAAGAGGGTATATATGGATGGGAGGTGATTTCAATTGAGACTAAAAAGTACTAAGATTAAGGCTTTTCATTTGGATAATGGAGGTGAGTATACCTCACATAAATTCTACATTTTTTATTAGTAGTAGTTTCTATGTTGCATCATGCAAACCTTTAACAAGGATTTTTGACAGAAGTAGTGTGGATTGTAGTTCATGTGCATAACCTTTCACCTATAATTACTACCAAAGGTCTAATCATGACACAAGATTTATGCATAGGGCATCCACCATATTATGATCATGTTAAAGTTTCTAGGTGTGAAGTGTATGTTCATTTACCCAAGAAACAAAAACTAGATTATAAGTTGAGGAAATGCATTTTTCTAGGATATGATCAAAACCTTCAATTTAGATATCATGTATGCAAACCTCAAACATGGTCATTGATCAAAAGTAGTGATGTCATTTTCAATGATTCTAAGATGCATAAACAACCCATTAATGAGGCTGAAGTGAGAAGAGTGGTATTTGAGGATATTAGTCCTCTAATTAGCATGCACACTAATACTACACACAGGGATGTTAAGGAGAATGTGGAATCACATCAATCTGCAAATATTCTTGTTCCACAACCATTGAGATGTTATGCTTGTTTCTCACATCCACCTAATCGATATGTTCTAGGTTTGTTTTTTTAATGTTGATAGATGCTGGTGAGCCTTCTTGCTACAAAGGCCATGTAAGCAAAGGATCATGTAAAGTGGGAGCATGCCATGAAGAGTGATTTGGATTATATTGCCAAGGATGGAACTTGGGATTTGGCATGTTTGCCAAAGGATGAAAAGCTTTACCATGAAATGGGTTTATAAGTTGAAATTCACATTGGATATTTCTTCTCCAAAGTATAAAACCCAACTAATTGCAAAGGATTATAAGCAACAACATGGTGTTAATTTTGAGGAAATCTTCCTTTAAGTAGTCAAGATGACTATATTGTGCATGTTGTTTGGATTCATTGCAATAGAGGACTAAGAACTAGTCCAAATGGATGTGAAAATTAGTTTCTTGCATGTGGATCTTACAAAAGAGGTTTGTGTGGAGCAACCAAATGGTTATGCAGTTCTTGCCAAAGAGGGTCTCGTTTGTAAGCTGAACAAACGCTTACATGGACTTAAACGGTCCCATAGAAAATGCTACCAAATATTTGGTGCTTCTAGGAAGTCTCAAGGCTATTCTTGATGCAATGAGGATCATTGTATCTA